>CM052650.1:17328003-17387475 GCA_028533165.1 Leontopithecus rosalia
CAGAAGATACAGCCAAAACCTAATGGTATGCTGCATCCAGACCCATTTCACATCCAAAGATACAAAAAGACTCAAAACAAAGGGATGGAGAAAGATTTACCAGCCAAATGGAGAGCAAAAATAAATAAATAAATAAAAAGCAGGAGTTGCAATTCTCACATCTGATAAAATAGATTTCAAAGCAACAAAGATATAGTGGTAAAAGGATCAATGCAACAATCAGAGCTAACGATCCTAACACCCAGATACATAAGACCCACAAAGAGATATAGACTCAACGAGACAGAAAATTGATGAGGACAACCAGGGCTTGAACTCAGATCCGGAACAAGTAAACTTAATAAATATTTATAGAGCTCTCCATTTTAAATACACAAAATATACATTCTCCATTTTAAATAGACGAAATATTGATCGGCCATTATTAATACCCATTTTTAGAATAAAGCAATATTCCTGTTCTCTCTCCCTCTTTTTCTTCCTCTTTCTTCCTCTCCTTCACTCCTTTTTTCTCTTTCTTCTTTCCTTTCTAAAGAAAAAAATAATAATAATTCAGTTGCAACTTTCTCAACTTTCTCCCAAAAGAATTCTTTGATGCCCCACTACTTCCCTGAACCCCACAACAACATTGAATGTGTTGCTCTTTCTCTTTCTCCCAACCACTCATTCACTTCACTGTTCCATCATTATGGTTTAAAAAAAAAGAAGAAGAAAAATAGAGAAAATAAATTTGCACCCAAAATGTGAGAACCTCCATTAAGTCCAGAAACATTTTTTAAAGAAGGACACTTTTTAAAATTTATTTGACCACTCTTCATTCATTGTCTTTTATGCATCAGGTCTTGTGCCAATAGAAGCATAGCGATACATATGAACTCATACCAGCTTCGGGGAGCTCAGAATTTAGCTGCTGAGACACACATTTTTATCATAAGAATGCATTATTATAGGTGTTAAGATCAACATGTACAGAGTGGTTGCTTTTCTGTCTTTCAGTTTGCCTGGGGGTCATACTTCAGAATAAGGGTTAAAATTGGGGTTTAAGAAACGTGTTAATAAGGAAAAAAAAATACATAAGTTTACCTAAAACAGAATTGGGGGAGACAGTTTAGTGGACAAGTCACTGAGTAAGAAAAATTAGTCAGATGTCAGCAGGGCATATAGTGGCAGAGATAAGCAAGAGAATGAAAGCCTCACGGAGGTCACATCCCATAGGGTTGAGAGTGAGGAGGGAAGGTGTGGATCTGAAGATGGCTGGAGACCTACTAGGGGTGGCTTTTCCTAGGAGACTTTGACACCCTTATTATTTTTCAGGCAGACACAGAAAAAGGTGGTCAGTATGCAAAAAGAAAAAAAACAATCTTTTTGTTCAGTGCCCAATTTTGAGTATGAATTATGTGTGAAACTATTAAAGGAAACCTTTCCTTGAAACAATTCATTTTTTTCTCTTTCAGTGGGGAGCAATATATCTATATACTTGGGCTGTATTTTGATCTTACAATCTTAAGGGAAGTGCAACCCACTACACTGTTTTATAAATGAGTCATCCCTTCAGAATGCCACCTGAGCCCGTTGGCAAGCACAAAGTGTGCTTGTGACGCCAGCCCCGGCCATGGCAGACAGCAGGGATAATAGTAATTGCTGTTTCCAACCCTTTTGGAAGTTTCCAAGCTGTCTTTGGCATCTGCTTAATTCATGCTTCACTGGCAGCAAGGGAGTAAGGGATTTTGAAGATACTATTAACATTTTTTGCCAATTAGGAAATGTGTGATCAAATAATTGCCCTAAACTATTCAAGATGGCCCACCTCAGAGAGCTGGATTGGATAAATGGAAAGCTGCCTGTACTTCACCTTAGAAGTGCAGCTAAACACATGATACAGTGTTACATGAAATTTGTAGCTTAGGAAAGATTCTTAGGTGTTTGTTGGTCGACATGATTTGGAATACATCAGCTTATTTGATCATTCTTTATTCAACTCAGTATTCTGTCAAAATAAATGATTCCGTTTTCTCCATATGGTAATATAACCTGGCATGCCCTACTTCAGTGCTCATGATGATTCTCTTTCTTCCATAAGGGAGACCTGTTCCTTTCGTCTTAACCTTTTTAAATGTTATTTGTTTCATCCACACCTGAATTAATTCCTGATTTTAACATTTAACAGTTGAGTGACCTTGGAAAAGTCTATTAATTTTTTTACACCCCAGTTCCCTCTTCTGTAAAATGGAGATAACTGTATCTAGTACTTAGAATCCTTGTAAGGATTAAAGAAGATAATGGACATGAAGCCCTTAGCATATATAGGTGCTTAGGAATTGTCACCTATTATTCTAATATAAATTAAAAGCTATTAATAGCCTGCTCTAGTGCCATTATCTGGGTGCAATCATTCTGATTCTCTGTTCAGAAGTTCTCTTCTGTGTACTTTGCATTCCCATTGCAATGTATCCACACCGTTTTCATGGAGTGCATCACTTCCTACCATGGGTTTCAGATAATTACATATGTTCTATCTGCCCTGAAACTTCTAGAGGTCAGTGTGCATATTTGATTTACCTATATATCCTCATTTTCTAGACTGGTGATATGTGTAGGGAACTACTTAACAATATTTGTCCCATGGAAATCTGATCTCCTTCACATTTTGAAAATGATCATCAGATAACATTTTCATGAAAGTTAGAACATCTCAATGGGGCCACAAGGTGCTCTTCCTCAGATGGTCCTCAAGGTCTCCTGACTGTCCTGGTCTCCAGCCCTGGGGCTGCCACCCATGATATCTACTCAGAGTAATTTTCCTAAGGCACAGAGGAAATTACTCCCTTGCCTTGCAGTCCAAAACGGCATTCTGCAGTTACTCTCATGCTTAGCATTGCCATAGAAAAAACTTCATGATCTTTTGGTGATTTTTCTTTCTTTTCTAGCCTTAGCCCCTACCCTTCTCTTTCCCTTATACAATATGTAGTAATGAACTGCTTAAAATATTAAAATTTCCAAACTCGTTTTTACCCCTCTTCTGTGTGCTCTTTTTCATTGTCTGGAATAAATTTCTTACAACTTTCCACTATCACCTAGTTTACTGTGCCTTGCATGTTAGGATTGGGTTTAAATGTCACCTTTCTGGGTGTGTTGCCTCACTCAGAGAGCCTTTCCATTGTACCTCTGCTTTGATTATTTCCCTGTCCTTGGTTCCCTTGGTTCCCCTTGTGTGTTTTCAGGATAGCAATTAGAGCACATATGATTTATTACTTCACATAGTGGTCTCACCTTTCAGTCTGTGGAGTGTCTGAGCACAGAAGATCATGAACATTTTCTTCCTTTCTACGGATTACCTTTGGAAAGGTCCAAGACGACCAGAGAACCTACCTTTCTACCTCTCTTTCTTATCTCCAACCTTTCCTTGCCTCACATTCAGTTAACACCTAACTGCATGACATTTTATTCAGGTACTACTTTAGTGATGTTTTCATGAATCTATGTATACTGCTCAACATTCCTTTGTAACTCTTTTCCCCTTTACTGATCAATACTTCACCTGTTACTGAGATTTATCTCTGGAGTTTTTATTAGAAAAATTTTATGAACACTAAATTTGGGTTTGATGCTCTTCCATGTTGTCTGGCATATATAACAATTATTACTTCTGTTGCTCTATGAATAGATTTTTTTTCAACAAAAATACCATGCTATTGAGATCTTAGACCAGATAATTATTGTTGTAGGGACTGTACTTGTTTTATAATATATATGTTCCTGACCTCTATGTACTAGATGCCAGCCATGTAAACACCTGCCCTTGCTGTGACAGAAAGAAAGAAAGAAAGAAAGAAAGAAAGAAAGAAAGAAAGAAAGAAAGAAAGAAAGAAAGAAAGAAAGAAAGAAAGAAAGGCTCTAGATATTCCTAAACATTACTATCACCGTATCACCTATGGGGAAAAATCTCACTGTCACATAGGCAGGAATGACGTGGCATGATCTCAGCATACTGCAACCTCTGCCTCCTGCTCTAGCAATCCTCTCATCTTAGCCTCTTGAATAGCTGGGACTACAGGTGCATGCCACCACACCTGGCTAATTTTTCTGTATTTCGTAGAGACAGAGTTTTGCTATGTTGCCCTGGCTGGTCTCAAACTCCTGGACTCAAGATATCTGCCTATTTCAGCCTCCCACAAGTGCTGGGATTACAGATATGAGCCACTGTGCCCAGCCAAGAAAAACTTTTTCAGTTGAGGAACTTTGTTCTAGACAATAAGACTAGAAGTTAGAGCTCACCTTTCTGCTTACAGTGATGGGTGATTATCTGACCTTGTTCAACAAAGACTATTTTTTTTGGTAGTATCATTACTAGTAAAAGGTGCATGATTAGAACGTAGGAGATGAATTACATTTATCATTCATGTTTGACTCTTTTATTTACAAGAAGTTTTTCAGCTTACAACTAAAACTAACAGGAAGCTTTCCTATTTGTGACATACACACAAGATGCCAACCCACATATTATACCATCATCATTACAAGTATTAAAGAGGAAAAACTAAGTGAATTAGTGGTCAAAGACAAACCCAAAAAAGTTGCCAAAGAGTTGTAGATGTGGACAAGTTATTATTCATTTAATGTTCTTCAGTTTTTCATTCTTAGTAACATTAATCACGTCAACATTCATTACTTTTAAAAAACATTCTAAATTACTCTTTGAATTATACATATTTCATTTATGGCCTGGCGATAGGGCTCATTCCTTCTCAATTTAACACAAAACAAGTGAGGTTTATGCAATTAAACACACTTTATAAACCTTGTCTGTGTGCCTAACTTATGCATAAAATTGTAGGACTTTGCCCTTGTATTCAGTTGTGTCTGATTTCCAAAGAAAGACTACAATAAGGGAAAAAATATTTTGTTGGCTGTAGAGGTTTTTGAGTAGATGAAATAGATTTGAAGAAGGAGTAGGAATCTGGAAATAAAATTAATGGAATTTTGGATACCATTTCCCCCAAATGTATCATCTCAGTATTTGAGGAAACAGCAGAAGTAGGAAGGCCACTCTCACCTTACCCTTAGCTTTCTCCCCTAAAGCAGACCATATAATAATTTTCTAAGTTTCCTCTACAGCAGATCACAACACCCTCCTTCTAAAGGGGTCCTCTATACCCCGAGTAAAGGAATGTCAGACAGAGATACCAGAAAGAACCTGGCAACAACGGAGCCTTGTTAAATTGCCTCAAGCTATTAACATTAGATCATACTTTATTGTCCTCTAATAATACTTCTGCACTATTGTACATGAAAGTACACATATTTCCCTGTTTCTCTGAGCCTGCACTTTGAAAGTTACCGTGTCACATAATACCTACGTGATATGGTTTTGCTTTGTGTCCCCACTCAAATCTCATATTGAATTGTAATCCGATATGTCAAGGGAGGAACCCTATGAGAGATTATTGGATCATGGGGGCGGTTTCTCCCATGCTGTTCTCATGATACTGAGTGAGTTCTTATGAGATCTGATGGTTTTATAAGCATCTGGTCGTTTCCCCACTCACTCCTCTCTCTGTGAAGAAGGTCCTTATTTCCCTTTCACCTTCCACTGTGATTGTAAGTTTCCCCAGGCCTCCCCAGCCATGTGGAACTATAAGTCAATTAAACCTCTTTCCTTTCTAAATTACCCAGTCTTGGCTATTTCTTTATAGTAACGTGAGAACAGACTAATACACGATATTAAATACATTTGTATTTTTTATCTCATTAATCTCTCTTTTGTTGTAGGAGTCTCAGCCAAGAACCAGGCAATGGGCGAGAAATAGTATTATTTCTTCTTTTCAAAACAGCAATAAGAAGGAACCAGAGGTTGGCACTAGAATGCAAATCAATTTTTGCTACTAGAAACTTAGCAGTACAGAATATTTAAATTCTGGCTTAAGGTTCTTATTGCTTTGAGACTCATAAATTACCTTTTTTGTAGACTAGAAGAGGTTCACTATCTATGCTTTAAGTAACTTTTTGTAGAAACAAAGAGCAGTATTTATAGACCTGAGTCGCGATATCATCTTATTAAGCTTATTCCATGAGAATTTATGCGGATATGACTACAGCATAACATTGAACATGATGAAAGTATAAAATAAATTAAGAAAAAAAGCCCTTTCCTCTCTGTAGTGAATTAGGTCTATGTTATGCTCTTTTCATACAAGTCAGTATTTGGATGAGACATATTTGAGAACTATCCAAACTATATCCTCCTAACATTTTTGAAAAGCTAAAACTATAGTATAATAAAATGTTTATTTTCTTAAAGATTTCATGAACAGAAAAAATAGCCTGAACAGAAGAAGGTCAACAGGGAAGGATTGTTAGACAAAGCCAGGCAATGAACCATTGGAAAGGGATTGAGTTTCCTATATTTTTGCAATTACAGATCTCTAACCTTAGCCCCTCCATGATCCCTTTCTTATAATTTGCACCCTTGCTCTCACTTCCTCTTATTACTAATTAGCCTGTTTTATGTGAATTTCAGAATGTAATATTTCATATTTAATAACCCTGCATCAGAAGAAATGGGAAGTCAAAGAAGCTGGAATTTATTGCCAGGTGTTCTGGAAAGCACCAGGGGCATTTATAGGGAACCCACAACATTCCTCAATACCCTGAGGAGTCCACAACCCACACTTTCAGGAATCCAATAAGTTTCAGCTGAGAATACTATAAATACCACAGAATAAGAGCCATGCCCTGATCAAGCTAATTCACTGGATAGTCAGGAGACAGGAAGTTGAAGTTCAGGGGTAGCCATAATTGGCCTTCGAATTTAGCACCTTGTTAACATAAATTGAGTAAGTTCACACCTCTAATCTCTCATTACTAATGTCACTTACTAGAATCTGAACTCAATAAGGTGAGGTTAGCGTGCTGGCAATGCTGCTTATTTTTCTAAACAGGAGGAAAGAGATTTAAATGTTTCAACTCAGAGACATGGCATCTGACATAGGCAGTATCTTAAGTCTTTGGGGCAGCTTTCAAAGCTAGAGGTTAAAGTCTTGAGGTCACTAAGGTTGTCACTGAGAGTCCCATGATTACGGTCTCATCATTTTTTATATATAGCATTTTTTATTCTCTCTTTTCTTATGTCAGATTCTAGAGCCAAATTGATTAATGCATTTCATCCAAATAGATTACCCTCCTCTCTCCTTCAATGTACCCATCCTTTCATACCATTTCCTCCTGTTATCAAAAGTCCACTCCCATCACCCCTTTAAAATCCTGTTCAAATTCATCCTCTTTCAAAAAGTCTAAAGAATTTAAATTCCGAATTCACCTTGAAGTCTTCTTCACTTCTCCAAATGCCACTGTTTATTCTTATCTGTGATTGCCATCTTTATTGTCACAAAATTTAACAACTTATTATATATGATCTTGTATCTTAACGTTTGTCATTTGTTTTTCCTTTGTCAGCAAAATGTCATGCTTTAAGGAGACAGCTATCTCAAACTTCTCTCTTCTAACAGTGCCTAAGACAGTGCCAGTATTAGTACTAACATTGTCAAAAAGAAAGTCACCTTTTGTAAAGCTTGCTGTTGGAAGATTGCTTACTTTGACTGATAGACATTAGGATAGTGATTGCAAGAAAAGAATGCTTAAACCAGAAATAAGCCTCTTCTTTAAAAATGTCAGAGTTTGGGACATTAAAAAGACAATAGAAGGGTTATCTGAAAAGAGATGAGCCAGGACTTCAGGACTGAGATAGCAGAATAAAGCTAATTAAGCAGAATTTTCCTTTCCTCAATTCAGAACCCAGTAACATGAATGTATATATAATAAATGCAGGAGAAATACCATCAGCAACCAAGCACAAGAAATAGAATCACCAAGTTTCTAATGGTTCAGGAATTTGAGGTCACATAATAATTATTTAGGTAGTAGCTTAAAGTGTCTATACACCTTGACATGGTTTTCACTTTAGAAGTCTTACTAATATGCTGACACATACTGAGATTTTTTTTTCACCATCTCCCTGACATTTTGAAAGAAACAGATTAAGTGGGTATTCTCTATTCTTCATTTCCATTATCACTGATAAATAGTAAACAGAGTTGCTAAAATACCTGCTAAAAAAAGGAAATCCAGGGCTCCAGAGCTATTCTGAAATGGGACAGTGATTAAGTATTTCATGAGAATTAATTATATTTCACAACTAGGAGAAATGAAACTTGATAAGGAACCCTTAACCAAACATCAAAAGTTAAAAATAAAAAGAGTAGGTAGTGTAAAAACTTTGCACACTCACTATACCAGAGTTTTTTATGCCACCATGATATAGAGGAGTGGACAGAATAACAAATATCTAACACACAAACCACTCTTTGATAAGGAAAACAAAATAGTCATGGATAAATAAGGAAGAGATTCAGTATTCAAAAAGTCACTCTTGAAATACAAAGACAATTGAAAATCTGGACAGAATTGCCCAAAAGTGAGCAAAATTACAAAAACAGATGGTAGAGTAAATATACAAACTTAGCAAGGAAAAGGAGTGAGGAGTGTCAAAAACAACACTTCGAATACAAATCAAATTTAAAAGGAAAAGGAAACAAATGGTCAGAAGAAAATTCCCGGTGAGTGGCATACTCTATGACCAATATAATTACTGTATGAATTCAGTAAAACAAAGTCTCAAAATTATGAAGATAAACTAACAACCAACATTATGAAGATAAACTAACAACAAAAGTTGAAAGGATATATTGAAAACCTAATTAAGAAAAGAACATTATTACCAAATTAATAAATAAACTGGAATCAGCAAAGGACCAAACACAGATGATTGAATAATCAAATTACAACAGAATAAAAAGCTGGAGACAAGGAACAATAGTGCAGGCAAGAAAAACAAATTGTATTAAACCAGTCAGACAGGTGATAAGAAAAATTGTTATACTTGAAACAGAGAAAAAACTAAAAAGCAACAAAAGAACATTTTCTTAAAATGAACATGGAGCTAAGGTGGAAGACCTTAAGAACAGACAATATTCGAGTAAAATGTGATACAGAACAATCTGCACCAATTATTTGTTATTAGTTAATTATTTAAGTTATAAGTTAAGTTATTGAATTTTAAGTGCAAAGAAAGTTTTCCTTAAGCATTCAAGCAAGAAAAACAACTAGAGATATAATGCATAACTTTTTTTCTCGTAAATATCTGAATAGAATAAATGTATATAATTATGTTTCAAAACATCACGTTGTATACAAGTATATACAATGTATATACACTTTTTGTCAATTATTAATGACTAAATAAAAATTTGACAAGTAATTTTATTCATGTATTAATGAAATCAATGGAAAATGTTATGCATGTATTTTTTATTTGTTATTAGCAACTATAAGATATAAAAGTTGAGTAATTATAGTAGGTGGCATAACACTCTATACACATAAATATTTATAGACATTTTGAAATAAACTGTGAGGTATTAGTAAGTCTTAATTATCAGGTAACTTTTAATTATTTAAGGGAGATAAATATTAAAATAAAATGTGAGATAAAATGCACTACCAATACTTTGGTGGCTTAAGAAAGGGGAAAACTGGAATATTTGGATGGCCTGGCATTTTTCACAGTGGTGGCTACTGGGTGCAATGATGAAGGATGAGTGGAACGTGGCAACATGATGGCAAGAAGACAGTTCAGGCAGCAGAAATAGGATAAGCAAAGGCATGAAAATGGAAGTTGTCTGACCCACTCTGTTTGGTGGAACTCAAGTCATAGTGGCATGGTTGGCAGACAGGGGTGAAGGTAATAATAGAATAGTGGGTTGACATGCATTTATAAAATGCCTTGTATACCTCTTATATTTTATTCATGAATTAGCATGAAACCACAGAAGCTTTCAGAAGTAGAAGTGCATTTTAGGGTGTCTAGTTTATAAACCACTACCTACAAAGATTAGTGTAGGAATAGCTTCTGTGTTATCTTACATACTTTAATTCTGATCCATTCATTATTCTTTCATTCTTTTAAGAGAAAAGAAATGCATGACTTTCAAAGGATATCCTGACATAATTTTTAGAACAGCTACATATGTATTAAATATGTAGCACCTGTAAGAACCTGTTCTTGGAACAGGATCACTTCTGAATTTATAGTACTATACTATAATCATTAATATTTATCTGGATAACCTGAAGTTTTGTCATTAAAAGTACTATCAGGATTGGTAAGGGAAGGGAATCAATTCATTGATCTAAACAGGTTTTTTTAAATGGTTAAAAACTATAAGGCTATGTCTTAGAAATCAAGAAAATTCAATTATGCTAAATATAATATTCCCTAAGTATTCCGCTTTTCTGAATTCTACTCTAGTGAGCAAAGCACTGTGAAGGATTGGCTCTTTCTTTTTTATCCCCATGGCTGAGAATATCAACTGCATTAATCATTTTCAAATTCTTACCCCCTGTAGAAATGGACATTTTTTTTCCCCTCAATGACCTGATAGCTTCTTGTGTAGCGAACATTGATTAAATCTCAGGACGTAGGTATTAGCTGTGTAATCTTGGCTATCAGAGTTAGCCTCAGGGACCATGAGTTTCTTTATCTGTAAACAGGAAGAATACTAAGTAGTATATACGGTTATGGTAAGCATTAAGTGAGTTAATGTACAGAAAGAATCTACAAAGGCATACTGTATTTGTGGAATAAATATTCATCAGCTACCTTTATCCTTCCTTTGTCAATGGCTTGGAATCAAGAAACCAGATATGTTTATGATTTAAATTCACAGTATTAGCTTGTACAGATACTTAAGCAATTAAAGCCCTAGTCTGTAATACATCTATCTTTCTTCCAGAACTGAAACCTGTGAGATAAATATTGTGTAAAGTCGTTTTCAAGAGAAATTATAGGGTGCTGGGGAGTGCAGTGATTTAGCATTACTACCCAGATGTTTATAAAATCAGGTCTGTAGGATTCCTGAGAAGTAACTAATTGCTTCACAAACAGTCAGAGAAGAACAGACACTAAGAAGAGCATTACTATTGTACACAGACAACCCTTACTCTTATTTTTGTCTATTTTATACTGAAGGATATTTTTTTTGCAGATAGAAAATTCACACCCCCGAATGAAACTCTTACATGACACATATGCATGGATTTATTCAGGTCAGTCTGATCACTGGCCGAAACCTGTGCATCCCAAATGCTGGAATTTAGATTTTTTGGGAGAGAGTTATTTTGGAAAGATTCCCATCCAGAAGCTGATTAAGAAATGGCTGGCCAGGCACGGTGGCTCACACCTGTAATCCCAGAACTTTGGGAGGTGGAGGCAGGCGGATCACCTGAGGTCAGGAGTTCAAGACCAGCCTGGCCAACATGGTGAAACCCCATCTTTACTAAAAACACAAAAAAAAATTAGCAGGGCATGGCAGCGCTTACCTGTAATCCCAGCTACTTAGTAGGCTGAGGTAAAAGAATCACTTGAATCCCAGAGGCAGAGATTGCAGTGAGCTGAGATTGTCCCACTGTACTCTAGCCTGGGTGACAGAATGACACTCTGTCTCAAAAAAAAAAAAAGAAAAAAGAAAAGAAAAAAAATGGCAGGACTTCAATTTTTCATTTTTCCATTTACGGTTCTCGGTTCTTGCTTTCTGAGAAGACCTGGAAAGTGATGCGCCAGAAGTGAAATGGCAGGCAATAGAAAATGAGTTTGATTGCCATTCAGAATTTTCTCAAACCTTCTTCATCATGTAGGGTAACTGGTAACATTTATAAATTTTGGAGAATAATGGAAATAGTATTGATCTTTGATGAATTATTACTGATTCATTCCATAGAAAATTTGAAAGAACTTCAGCACACAGAAGTTAAACAAGTTATCAACTGTGGTCTGCACATGTAAATATTGACTTTAAATTTCAGCTGGGCTACATTTTGCAGGTGTTCAGAAACAATCATACTAGAAGAATAACAAATAACATAGATGACTGCACAAATTGTGTGTTTTTTATTTAATTAGATTTTCTGACATTTCTGTTGAATATGGTTCTCGTGAAAGATCGTTTATTTATTAGGTGGTATTAGAATCCATTTAAGCACAGGTGATATGAATTTAGACTCCACTAAATGGCCTCACTGATTGAAGTGTCTTGGCCCTATGTGGAGGCTACTCAAAATAACGATCAACTATGAAAATATTCCTGATGGAAACAGTACTATGTTAGAGGTATTATGACTTTTCTTGTTACATCTTCTCTAAAATTAACCCTTGGATCAAAACTTCAGGGAAACAAGCATCACTTCAAGATTATTTAGATCTACAGATTCAATAGGGCAATAGAGCAACTTATTTCAAAAGTAAAAATATCACGTGAAAAGATCAGCTCTATTCCCTTGCCAAACAAAATTCCATTAACTAACTTAAATTGGACTTAATAACAATTGCATAAACTAATTAGTTTCCATTTATAGCTCCATTAGGAGTATTATTCATCTCAGCATTGCTGGATAGAGCTATGCTTCTTCAGACTTTCAACAGATTAAATAAATATAACCTGGGGTGCTAATTATACAGTGATGATGCAGAGACTTCAAGATTACTTCCCTTAATATAGATAGAATTTTTGTAAAATTGATTTTTTTCAGAGAATGTCCTTGGTCTGAAGTCTTGATTTCTCTTGTTTTATATTATAAATGAATGTGCATCTCTAACATATGATTGGAACTATCATATCCTGTGGGCTTTTATTATAAATGAATGTGCATCTCTAACATATGATTGGAACTATCATATCCTGTGGGCTTTGGTGATATCTTCCCTTTGGCAAATCCAGGTAACCTTTAGTTTTACATTCTTTGCAGGGCACATTACTTTCCAAGTGCTCTATCTTATGTAGTTTTAGAATTCTTTGTGCTTCATAGACAGAAATTAGGTGACCCATAGCTTATTCCCTACTCCTGGAACTCTACCAGTCTTATATCCCAGGGCTTGTTACTGAAACTTTAAAAAGCTTTAAAGCATTTTCATCCATAATCTCATTCTCATAGTACCATCTATGTGCTATACCTTCCAAATTCATATCCACAACTAGAAGCTCTTGAGTATCTCCAATGGATTTAGTTACAGTGAAACTTTCATTTCTGCTCATCTAGGGCACAGACAATGGATCCAAATGACCCTAGTTAGTAGCCCAAATTGGAAAGCCATCTAGCACTAAATAAACTCGCAATACATACTATTCATCTGTTATTATTACTGAAGAGCTGTGAGCTTAATGCAAACTTCCAGGTTTTCTTCTTAGGAACCTGGTAAAAAAAACTACAGACAGATGTAACTAGGAACAGCTCTCTGGTGATATATAAACATCTCCTTTTTATCGTGTAGCTATTCCTCAGGTTCTTTTCAACTTCTCTGGTTTTTGCTTTTGCAATCATTTATTTTGAATGCCACTTTCTTCTTCAAGATCCTCATTACCATTCTCAGAATTCTTACTTGCTGTCTGCAGTTAAAGTCCAGAGCCAACGCTGAATACAAGGATATTCCCAAGGACTAAATATTATATCCCTCAGAAGTGCTCTCACTAATATACTCTAGAACCTAGGCGGGTGGTGAGGGGGGATTCTATCATTGGATTATTTTCTAAATAAAGTTTTATTGATACAGTCACATCTATTTTTCATTTCTGTTATGTCTGTGGCTACTTTCACACCACAATGGCACCATTAAGTTGTTGCAAAACAGAATATATGGTCAACAAAACCTAAGATATTTGTTAGTTGCCTTTTACAAAACAGTTTTCCCAACCCCTGCTTTAGAAATTTCTATCCTCACTAAAACCTGTATCATAGCAGTTGACATAATATCCCATTTAAGAATCAATTTAATTTCAGTGAAACATATTACTATACTTCATTATTAATTACTCAAATTTGTATTAGTTTTGTAATTTGATATTTAAAGTATTTTGGCTCTATGCTTGCTTAAGAACTATAAACATAAGGAGTTTATGTGTTTTTGTCTGAAAGTAAACTATTATAAATAATTTAAGTACATATTAGAGGTCGAGGAACATTTGATTTTCTTTAAAAAGTCCTCTTTCTTAAGTTTGAAAAACCAAAAACTAGATAATTATCTGAAAATTCTGATCCACGTGGCTGTAAGCTGGCACTGGACTTCATGAGCCTTCTCTGAGCTTCATCTATACTCTGAGTCAATTGCAGCTACTCAAACTCTTTGAAATGAAGAACTGGTTTTTATTCACCCCTATGTATCTAGTTAATACTCTTTGAAAATCAGTAAAATAATTATTAGAAAAATGATCATGAACTTTGATGTGCAGTCAAAATATGATTATGTCAAATAGCTACTAAAATTTCTGACAGTGCATTCTCAATTTCTGTCTCATCTCATGGAAGATCACAAACAACAAGAATGGATGAACACCAGCTAATCGACCACAGTAACTCTGGACTGCAGTACGCATATGGGATATTGAAGCCATTGGAAAGAGGTAGGAAAAGGATTGTCTCTAAATTGGAGGATCATCTGGATTTCTAAAGTAAGCTTAGAAATGAGTAAATTTCTCCTCATTTCTTGGAGAAAATCTTTAGGATCCTTAAATCTACTTTGCATGGTGTCTACATTTGGGCACTGAGGACCATGACTTTTTAGAAACACATTTCAAAGTATATCTACTGTCCACTATGTCTATTTATTCATCCATAAATGTAACATATAGTTATTGAACAGATTAGATGTTCCAAAAACTGTTCTAGTTACTGAGGATAAAGCCTTGAGCAAGATAAAAAGTCCTGCTCTCATATGGTATATATCATAGTAAGGGAAATTGGGAAATGAATAAACAGATAACATCAGCAAGAAAAAACTGAGAATAACAATTGGTGTTATGCAGGGAATTAAAACAATGTGATTCGATACATCTTGACAGGGTGTGTGCTTTTGTTTGGGTAGATCGCCAAGCCCTCACTAAAAAACTGCCCTTTAGGCTGAAATGTGAATTATAAGAAGGAAGTAGCCATAATTATGGAAAAATCATTTTACAAAGGAAAAAACAGCAAGTGAAAAGTTCTCAGTGCTGTCATGACTTTGGGGAGTCAATGCGCAGAAACAAGGTTTTCTGGCTAAATTGTCATAGGTGACAAGGAACAAGGTCTTAGAGGTAATCTGGGGACAGGTAATATAGATTATGGTGGTAAAAGAAAATTTGATTTTACTAAACATTCAAGGAAGAGATTTTTTTCAATGAAGAGATCTGACATGGGTTTGAGCAATCTGACATGTTTTCAAAATACCATTGTAGTACGTCTTTGGAGAGATGATGGTTGATGGCCTGAGTGAAAGCAGTCTGCATCAGAGAAGCCTTGGGCTTCAAGGGTGATATTGATAATGAAAAAAAAAAGGTAGATACATTTGGGATGAGGTTTAGGGGTAGGTTTATTATATAGAATATCTGGGAAGGAAGATGAGAATCATTTGGTAGAATAGTTCTGCTGCTCTGCACTAAGTGAAATCAAACCATTAGCATTCCAAGTAGAAATAGGTTGGGAAATAGTGCTTTTCCATATACATTATAATCAAATGGGTTACTAAAACAACAACTGAATTATGTAAAGACCCAAGGAACTATGTGACGCAGCAACTCATTAATTCTGCCACTTTGTGAAGATGAATGTATTGCCACAACAGAGGCAAATTACACCAGTAAAAGATAGAAGCTCTCTGCTCAGCACATTGCATTGTCTGAAGGTTTTTTTCCTGAGCACTTTGATATTTCCTGTTTGTCTCAATTCTTATAACTTTTAATTTCTTAATTGTGTCCTTCTGTTATTACTAGTGAAAAATAGTTCATATGCTTTTATTTCACCAGTCTAGTCGTAGCTAACTTTATTGGCAACTGTAGCTTATGTCCACTGAAAATCCCATCCTGGTGGCTTGTCTCTGAGTCCGGCGGCAATAGCAACAAAGTTGTTTCCTAGGAGCTCAGACTCATGGATCCCTGACAGCATTTACCAGAAGCATATACCCTGCATCTGTCTGCTGTCTGCTCTTAGAGGTTCTACCTAAAAGGAGCCTGCTTTGTCTGCTCAGTTTACTAAGTCCTCAAGCACAAGTATAGCTGGAATTACAAGGGGTAAGTCGCAATAGTAAATGAAAATCGATGGATGAGTGATTCAGTGTTTTGCACCATTTTGGGCCATTCATACTCTACTTAGGCGGTCCCAGACACAATCCAAGCCAACCCAAGTGCCTATTGCCCACAGTTGTCAATGTTATAATGCATCCTTATATTGGATTTTCTTTCTTCTCCCTCATCCTCTCGTTCTCCCTTGTGTTAGTCCATTCTCTTGCTGCTATCAGGACATGCCCAAGGCTGGGTAATTTATAAAGAAAAGAGGGTTGGAGGCTGAGGCGGGTGGATCACGAGGTCGAGAGATCGAGACCAACCTGGTCAACATGGTGAAACCCCGTCTCTACTAAAAAAATGCAAAAAATTAGCTGGGCATGGTGGTGCGTGCCTGTAATCCCAGCTACGCAGGAGGCTGAGGCAAGAGAATTGCCTGAACCCAGGAGGCAGAGGTTGCAGTGAGCCGAGATCATGCCATTGCACTCCAGCCTGGGTAACAAGAGCGAAACTCCATCTCAAAAAAAAAAAAATAGAAAAGAGGGTTAATGGAATCACAGTTCAGCAGGGCTGGGGAGGCCTCAGGAAACACAATCATGCTAGAAGGACATTCAAGCATGTCCTTCTTCACATGACAGTAGCAAGGAGAAGTGCTGAGCAAAAGGCCCCTTCGAAAACCATCAGATCTCATGAGCACTCACTCACTATCCGAACAGCAGCATAGATTTAACCACCCCCATGATTCAATTACCTCCCACATAGTCCCTCCCATGACAGAAGGGGATTAAGGGAACTACAATTCAAGATGAGATTTGGGTAGTGACACAGGCAAACCATTCCTGCATTTTTCTCTCTGAATCAATCTCCCATATGAACTAACTGAATGTAAGTAATCACTTGAAGATGGCCCCCAAATAAGACAATTAACTATATACACAATTAATCAAAAAAAATGAAAAAAAAGAAAAGAAACCAAAAAATTAATCCATAAAATATTTTAGCTTTATTTTCTCTAATTCTCACTGCAATCTATAAATTTATATATATAAATATATATATATTTATATATATAAATTTAAATATATAATTTAAATATATAAAATTAAATATATATAAAAATATATATTTATAAATATATATTTATAAAATATATAAATTTAAATATATATAAAAATATATATATATATATATTTTATTCCGTTTTAGGTTTTGGGGTACATGTGAAGAACATGCAAGATAGTTGCATAGGTACACACGTGGCAGTGTGATTTGCTGCCTTCCTACCCTTCACCTTTATCTGGCATTTCTCCCCATGCTCTCTCTCCCCAACTCCCCACCCCCTGCTGTCCCTACCCTTAAATTCCCCCCAACAGACCCCAGTGTGTAGTGCTCCCCTCCCTGTGTCCATTACACCTTCTTTTCCCATTACATGTTAAGAACATTAGGATTCAGAGAAATTAAGCCACTTGTTCAAAGTCTGATAACTAGTAGATGAAGATGCAGGTATCCCAAATACATGTGATTATTTACAACAGAGCATGGTTTTTGCTCTATATTCTAGTGTTGCTAAAAGATAGATATATTTAATTTGCTTTTTGGCAGGTCATTTAGTAAAAGTGTTCCTACTGTGGCCTGGTTTTGGACTTTAATCTCTGGTGTTTATTCTTGATTCATTCTTTCCTGGGATGTCCCTTAACCCTTGACCAGGATAGGTTGCACTTTCACTACCCCTATGTGATATGGCTTGGATCCTGGGGCAGCTGCTTAGTATTAAATCAAAGCTTACTTTTACAGGTAATAGTCTTGAACAAATGTCGATGACACCTGGTTTGTGTTTTTGAGTCTGGTAAGCACCAGATTTATTCCTATTAAAATCATAACCATTTTTTAATAACTTTCTTGAGATTGGTGTTTAAATTTCCATTTAAGATATGAATTATGTTAATTTATTATACTTAACACTGTCAAGACATAATTTTTAGAAATCATAATATATGCTACATTGTGAATACAAATGCATAGTCCTCCCCATCCCACCAAAAATAAACAATAGGAAATGTGGAATTTAAATTTGTTCAGTAATGCCTTAAAGATGATTAACTTAAATAGGTATATTTTTCTATTTCTTTAAGAATATAAAATCATATTTTGTTAATTTTTATGAATCAAGTTAAGTTTTTTGACACAAATTAATAGCTAGGGGCCACCATAATTTATTAAGTCTTGACTGTGTAGGAAGTGCTTTTCATGCTTGTGGCATCAACACTCGACATTTATTTCTAAACTCGTTTACCTACATTCATTATAGAGGCTAGAAAAATAAACACATTTCTCTCCTTCCCTTGTCTGGTGACCATGTGACATAATATAATTCTGGCCAATAATACCTAAGTGGACATTTGTTGGTGGGGAACTTCCAGAAACACTTTTGCTATTTCTGATGAAATGGGTAGATGAGGATGCCATGACCAATCATCCCTGCTTTTTCTTGTTTGAAATATGGATTAGATGTATGGAGTTGTAGCAGCTATCTTGTGGCATTAGAAAACCACTTAGAGGCTTCCATTCATTTTCATCAGCAGAATAGTTGTTCAGATGTTTCTTGTAAATTAAAGATGGCAAGAGACACTGAAGGGAACATAAAATGAATGTTAGCATGATTCTTGCCCCCAAAATACTTTTACTTTGCTTGCAGAAGTATAAAAAAGAGAATAGGAGAAAGATTATACTCCAAATTGTACGATAATTGGGTATCATGATAGCTTCCAAAGCAGTTACACGACAAAAGGAGATTTAGAGATATTTCCAGTGCATTCACAGAGCTCTGGTATCATGATGATCTCAGCATGGGATGTCACTGACAGGGGTGCTGACTTTGGAGAATTGTGTTTCCCATCATGACACTCTCCTCCTTAGAAAAGGATCTTTATTCCTTATTCCACCACCCAAGGAACAACCCAAACAGACAGACTATGCGTATGCATTCCAGATCAGTAATGTGAAACATAAGAGGGAGGAACTCTAAATTTAAAAGTGGAATAACACTCTTCTTCCCGCCAATTGCTAAAATCGCAGAGAGGAACAATATTTTCATCCAAATTGTCTGGCTTTCATTGTACATGTTAGAGCCAGACATGTAGTAAGCCAGATGTAATTTGAGACTTGTGGAATTTATTTCTCAGCCAAGCAAGAAGCTGAATTAATAGATTTTTACTTTTACTTTATTGAAATGAGAAAGCTGAAGAGTTTCCAGCATATTCCTACCAGATGGCATGCTTCATTGCCTACAATTTTGCTCCCTGCATCTTGTTCGCCTCAAAGGTGAAGAGGAAAAATATGTATCTGCCTATTTGTATGGTAATCAAAGTAGAACAGATAGGAAAGATCCACTTGCCCATCTTCAGCTGTGGTTCACCTTGACCTAACTGTGCATTTATTTAAGATTCCGGTGAGGTAAGACATGTCTTCCTAAAAGCAGGGAGTAATATTCAATTTTAGTATGACAAATAAGTTAATTGATGTTTGATGATTAATAACCTAAATATGTGGAAATATGCTGATATTTAGGAGGTCTCTAGGTGATGATGGAAAAGGCTTACTTTACGGATCCAAACCAACTGAACTCATCCACCACTTTAAAGTCATTGTTTAAACTGCAAGCATCAATTTGTTACTTATATTTTCATATGAGATTGCTAAAGTCTTTGGTGTGTCACAGAAAGTGTTGTAAATAACAGTAGAATCAGAAAAGAGTTTTTCTGAAAGTTATATTTAGGTCACTTTTGATTAAAATCTTATATTTTACAGTTAAGTGATCCAGAGGAGTAAGAAATTTAATGACAAATTAGAAAAAAAGAATGTTTATACAGTGACTTGAAGCTGAATTCCAATCTCTCCCTAATATCTGATCATTACAAGTAGTATATCTCTGATAATATTTATAAAAACTGTCAGTAAATATGACAGGGGATAGTCTAAAAAATACCCAGTCATCTTTCAGGATAGCACTGCTCTGTTAATCCGACTTTTTATTGGTTTGTTGGGAAAGCAAGTGACCATGCACCAGTGTAGAAACTAGCAGTGAAGTAGAGCCAGTACTTTTAAAAGTTTCTACCTGTTCTCACATTGCCCATTAAAATGGCCACAGACCATCCTTAATTTATTTTACTTTGCCTTTAAGTGTGCACAGATGTCAGCTTCAAGGACGAAGCACTGATTGCATAATTTTTAAAACGTAACATTTGGGCTAACACTTTATATATCACATCCACATATGTCATCTCTTTTGAGCTCCATGCCTCTTCCCATTTCAGGTCACTGTGTAAAAAGCCATGGAGAGCATTTCTTGTTGCTCCTTGGATCATCTGCTTGACTCTGGCTGTGATAGGACAGAAAATGTGTATGGAATCCTTTATAGCCAGGGTGGAGGATATCCACCTAGAACAATCTTCCCTCACTAACACATCAAGTAGGAAGCAATCATGCCACACACTCAAAAAAAAAAAATACATAGAACTTAAGTCAGAATAATAGAGGGGATTCTAGGAAGTCAAAAAAGAAAAACAAAGAAAAAATCACATTTCTCCTCTACAAGGCAAAAATAAGATTCAAATCTTTGACTTCTTCACATTGTGCTTGACTATTTCCATTCCTCCATACTTCCCATCTTCCCCAACATGAAATGTTTTCCTCCAAGAGATAGATCCTCTGAGCTTGACATCTTCATATGAGTATCTCCATATATTTCTTCTATTTTATATAACTTTAAAATCTCATTTCAGGTCCTCATCTGCTATGCTGAAAATACCGCATTTATCAAGTGAATCGATTGTGTGTTCTCTTATTTTTATAAATATTACCCTGAATATAATTTTTAATAAGTTATCCAGTCTTTCTGTATATCCAGAATGCCTTATCACATCTGCCAGTCATCCAGGGAATTCATTCTGGAGCAATGTTATATTATCAATATTAAAACTCGGCTGCATAGGGAGTAATGGGTACAGAAAAATGGTGAGAAATAAGGGATAAAATCTAATATTTGATAGCACAATAAGGTGACTATAGTCAATAGTTACCTTTTAAAATAATTTAGAATGTAATTTGATTGTAACTCAAAGGATAAATGCTTGAGAGGATGAATATTCCATTCTCCATGTGTTTTATTTCACATTGCATGCTTGTGTCAAAACATCTAATGTATTCCTATATAGATACACCTACTGTATTTCCATGAAAATTTTAAAAATAAAAATTAAATTAAATTGTATGTTTTTAGTTTTTTCGGTGGAAGTGATTCAAAGATTATTTTTATTATTACTTTTTGAGACAGAGTCTCACTCTGTCCCAGGCTGGAGTAAAGTGGCGCAATCTTGGCTCACTGCAAACTCTGCCCCTGGGTTCAAGCGATTCTCCTGCCTCAGCCTTCCGAGTAGCTGGAATTACAGGTGCCTGCCACCGTGCACTTGAGATTCACTTGTGTCAATAATTTCTTTATAGTCAAGACCTTAAATTAAATATGTTTTCTATTTATTTTGTGCTGTGGAAGCATGTGTAATTTATAGCTTTGAGAATTCTTAATTTATAGCAAATGAGGGGGAAAAGTATTAGATGTTAAACTGCCTAGGATATGGAAATGTAATGAATTATAGCTGCAGGGGAAAGCACCAGTGTCATCGAATACAACTCCTTCAGTTATAAATTTAAAAAAAATAAAGTCACGTCCTACTCTAGTTCTGTATTTATTTCACCTTGTGGTCTCTAAATAAACTCTATAAAGGCAAAGTGATAAAACTTTTAAAGTACTCTTTTCTTTTTGACATAGATCTTGATTTCCTCTTACTGGCCAACTGAAGACGGAAAATACAGAACTCCATGTTCATCCAATTGTACTCTTTAATCAAGAAGTCCAACCATTTATTTCCCCACAGTTTCTCCCAGCCCTCAGGCTGCCCCCTCAGTGTACTCTGCATCCAGGTCAATGCTCTTCACCTGAAATTGACTGCTTACACCTCTGACCTATGGCAAGAGTAACAAATAACCTCACTTGAACAAAACTACAATCAAATCGAATTTTTGAAGAAGAAAAAATAGACTAGTTTTTCAGTAGATAAGAAAGTACCAAATCTGTTGTATAACAAATATGATGGAAGCCACCCTATGAAATATTTTGAATTCACCCTGTTTCAGAATTATGCAATAGCATTTCCTTCTTTTAGCTTTCTCAATTAACAGACGGAAAATCTCTTACTCTCCCACATGTTTGGCTATTAAACTTTCAATACACTGCCAAAAATTCTTGTCAAACAAATAACCAGACATACCACAGAAAGCAAGTTCTACAATGATGAAATGAAATCTAATCATGCTAACAGGTGTAATGTTAGAATCATAACATTGAAAGTTTTGTGTGTGTGTGTGTGTGTGTGTGTGTGTGTGTGTGTGTGTGTGAAATATTCCATGCTTAGCAACGCTTAAGTAGTTTAAGAGTTATTTAAATATTTTTCCTGAATCTGAATCACATCTTGTAAAATTCTAGGGACTTCCACTCACTTCCTGGAATATGTACCCTCATGAACAAATGAGATAACTTGATTTGATTTTAATTCCTTTAAACTCTGGTGAAATAGGGAAAAGTCTTTGCTTCTTCTTTCTTTTGCCTTTTCTTTTCTTTTCTTGACAAGGGTCAAGTACATACAAATAACCAAGGAAGAAAATGATGAGGAAGGAAAGGAAGGGGAGGAGCCTTTTCTTTTCTTTCTTCTTCTTCTTTATTATTATTTTTAAGTATAGAAAGACAAAGATCAAGTACATACAAATAACCAAGGAAGAAAAGGAGGAGGAAGGAAAAGAAGGGGAAAAAGTCACTACAGACATAAAAATGTGTTTTTGTTCTATTAATCAGATAAATTTGCATTCATCAAAGTGAAAATCAAAATACCATTTATAATATACAATTTATAAAATTTTCCACTTTTTGAAATATTAGACACAATTGTGAGAAGAGTCATGACTCCTTCTTTATTGACATTATATAAGAGGTCACAAAGTCTCTTATTGAAGCCTGCAAAATAGGAGATTGCTTATTTTTAACTCCGAAATTCCAGTATACTATTATGTCAGATGGATTACATTTTTAATATAATTTTAAAAATTGGAGACATACATACAAAAGCATTTCTAGATCACATGCAAGTGCATCCACATGCATTAGCACACACACCTATACAAAGTCTAATGAGTAGGTAGGCTTAAAGTGAGCATGTGAAAAATACTACTGAGATTTTAGGAAGAAACAGAGAATTTTGCTCATTCCTTGGAAGAGTGTGCCTTAACCCAGTCATTCCTCACTTTCTCTCTCCCACACATGGCTATTAATACAATATTTGTGTTAAAAATCTGAATTTACTGTTTTTTTCTGGTAATTTTCTAATGTATGTACCCATCCCAAAAGAGATACAGTTTAGTTTTTCTGTAATTGGGATTTATATAAATAGACTCACAATGTATGTGTTCTTTGGTGATGTGTTCCTTCCCCCCGATATTGAGTTCCACCCATGTTCATGTGTGCATTTGTAGTTCTGGCATTTTCATTGTTATATAGTAATCCATACACTATTCAACATTGTTTAGCAGACGTTTTTACTTTTGATGGTTATTTGAGATGTTTCAAATTTGAAAATACCATTAACAATGATATTATGATCAGTTTTATACATGTATCCTGATATGAATGTGCATACATTTTTATTTGACACAGGAAGCTGGGAGAATGCCAAAATATTTCCAAAATATTTAAATGTATGCTTCGATGATCAGGGTATTAGGATTCTTGATGCACTCACTTGCTGGAGATTTTCATGTCTTTATTCTCTGCTAGTAGCATCATGTGGTTTTAATTGCCTACCCTTATTGCAAAGAGAGTTTCCATTTTTTTTTTCTGCAATGCTATCACTACGCTATGTCAAATGTCAACATATCTTCATTGGCTATAAGAATTTTCCCTTCTATGAAATTATTATTCAGGCTTTCTGTTCATTTTCTGTAGTTTTAAAAATTGATATTTTTTCTATATCGATAATGTTAATTCTAAAATATAAAATGTTGTTGTTAAAAATTAAACTTACTATATTAACCTATTTGCCTCAGACCTTTTTAACAAATTACTCAGTCTTCTGTACAAGCTCATATCCTTGGCTGGAGGTCCTCCTCAGTACAGTATCAATCCATTTTTCCAGACTGAAATCATTTTCTATGATGCTCCTGTAAAAATACTCCTTGGTTTTTCAAAATGAATTATCTTTTACTTTTTCTAGAGAGCACTTTACTCAGTCCCAATTTGTAGAAAGTCAACCACTCCATCAAGACATATCTTTACTGTCACCTCCTCCACAATTTTACTCTTGATTCTCATCTAGAGATTACTTCTTCCTCCTTTTCCCATTTTTGCCAATTTATTTTGCTCCTGGGAAGTAAAGGAACTCCAGCTTTTTGTATCTATCTGCTACAATGTCAGACCTGATTTTATTTATTTATTTATTTATTTGAATCTTCATCAAATAATGTGGCAGAAAGTATAAAGCACATTTTGTATATTTAAAAAAAAAAACACCTAAATTTTAGGTCAAGGAGGGGGAAAACCAACTGATGACGTAAAGCCGAAGTACAAACCTTTTTCTGCCTGATACCAACGATTGTACCTTCTCTACTACTTGGTTCCACCAAGACGTATCTTAGTATGCCATTCAATATATTTACTAAATAGAGAGAGTTACAGCAATGGCATTGCAGCCAGAAGCTTGGGCATAACGGATTGATGATGTTTCCTAAAAAGGTATGTTCACATCCTAACCTCCTATAAACTGTGAATGTGATTATATTAAAAAAGACAAAAGAGTTTAGCAGATGTAATTACATTAAGGATTTTAATATGAAATCATTCTAGATTATCTGATTAGACCCTGTCCAACGGCATCTGTCCTTATAGGAGATAGAAGAAGAGAAGATAAAGAAAGTCAAGTAGAAGGTCATATGAAGACAAGACAAACATTTGAGTGATTCAGCTACAGGGAATATTGACAATGACCAGAAGCTAGAAGACGCAAGGAAGGAGTCTCCTTAAAGCATTAAGTGTGCCTCTGTTAACACCTTCATTTCAGACTTCTGGTTTCCAGAGCTGTGAGAGAATAAGTTGCTGTTATTTTAAGCCACTGAGTCATAGCACTTTGTTATGGTAGCCCTAGGAAACTAATAAATCAGGATTTGAAACAGAGTTGACAAAAAAATTTTTTTTGCCATGTAACCTAGAGCAAAATGTTAAAGTTCTCTGGGACTCAGTGCCTTCATTTACAAAATGGGAATAAAAAGAGCAATCTGGTTATTTCAACAATTAAATGATTTAATAAATGCCAAGCATTTTCCCAAAAAATCTTAACTATTTTTATTATTTATTTATCTTGCCAGCTAAGCTTTAAAGATTTTTGAGAATAAGATCTAAAATATACTTATCAAAATATTTTTACAGAAGATTCTAGAACAATTCTTGTTCAAATAGTTGCCAAACTGAAATAGGGAATAGCTAGGGCCAAATGACTAATTAATCTGCTCCATCCCAGTGCTAGGAATATAGGCTATTAGGAAAATAAGCATTATTTTCAACTACACTTTATTCATGACTTAAACTTTTAAGAAAAAAACTTTCTGGTACTTCAGTAATGTTTGCTTTTTAGAAAACACAGGATGTTAAATGTTAGGAAGACTGTAATTTCTAATGTAGGATTTATTTTTAAATGTTTTTGAAAAACAACTGAAAATTAAATATGGTCCCCTTCCTCTAATGGCTTCAACTGTCTCAGGATTATAAGTCTTTGACAAACCAAATTCAACATTTTTTAAATTAACTTTACTTCACAGATTCTCACAAAATGTGTTGAGTGTAGCTGCCATTGTCTCTGAGTGTACTTGAGCACAAGACCTCTTTTTCACAAACTGGTCAGAAGCAGCCCTGATTTGGAATGCTGTTTTCATAGTGTGGATTAGGTCATCTGTTCATCTTGGCTCATCCTCATAATGTCTAGGTGTTTCTGCAGTGTCTCTTTTGCTAGAGTATCTCATTTCACCTATTAAGATACCTTCTTACCAGTGAGTCTGCCACTGCCCTTCTGGGCTCCACCCAAGGAGCTTGTATCCAAAGTCTTCTTGGCTGGTAAACAGGAACCCGTGGTAATAACTGTAACTGGCAGGACTCCATCAGCCTGAACAAGGGGGAGCTGCCTAATTGGATTAACAATCTCTGCTTCTGGTGAATTTTTCAATGAAAAGAAATTGTATAAATAATTACTTCAAAAATCCATCAGTTTCTCTATTTTACATTTCTATTATTACAAATGCACTTTGTTTGTTTTTTGAAAAAGAGTCTCACTTTTTCACCCAGGCTGGAGTACAGTAGCACAACCTCAACTCACTGCAACCTCTGCCTCTCTGGCTCAAGTGATTCTCCTGCCTCAGCCTTCTGAGTAGCTGGGATTATAGTGCCCAGCTAATTTTTGTATTTTTAGTAGAGATGAGGTCTCACCATGCTGCCCACGCTGGTCTTGAACTCCTGACCTCAGGTAATCCACCCGCCTCTGTCTCCCAAAGTGCTGGGATTACAGACATGAGCCACCGTGCCCAGTCACAAATGTACTTCTATCAAAGTACATTTCAAGAAAGTACAAGACATTTAGCATAGTATCAGGTTGTGTGAGCACATTTGGACACAAAATCTGAGTTCATATTTTGACAAAACCAAATGATATAAATAATTATGTCAAAAATACAACAATGTCTATATTTTGCATATCTATCATTATAAATAGAAAGTACTTATCAAGAAAGTACCAAGACATTCAGCCTATATCAGTTATCTGATTATGTCTGGACACAGAATCTGAGTTCATATTTCAGCACCATCATGGGGAGTAAGAATGTGGACAAGTTACTTTACCTCTCTATTATACTTTTACTTTGTAAAATAAGTTAATAAAAGGACCCAAGAAAGAGGGTTGTAATAAAGATTCAGTGACTTGATGCATTTCTGCTATACACACACGCAATCAGTAAATAGTAGCTATTATCTCAATAAGTATTTATTTTGAAGGAAAGTTTAGAAAATGTGAGAGTTGATGTTTATTGGTTGAAGAAAAGGCAAAGTTAGCCTTTTCAGCAATGACTTGCTCTATTTTTTCAAAGTGGTTCACTCTAAAATGAGTCCAGCCAGAGCTCATAGATGGGGTATTACAGACTGAATTGTGTCCCTCACCCCAATCACAGATTGATATGTGGAAGCTCTAATCCCCAACATGACTATCTTTGCAGATAGGGACTTTAATCAAGTAACTAAGCTTAAATGAGGCCCTATAGTGGGTCCTCATCCAACATGACTGGCGTCCTTATTAGAAGAGGAAGAGTTATCAGGGATGCCTGTGCATAGAGCAAGGGATATGGGAAGGCCCAGAAAAAAGTCAGCCATCTCCAAGGCAAGTAGAGAAGGCTTAGAAGAAACTAAACCTGCCAGTACATGCATCTTAGATTTTCAGCATCCAGAAGTGTGAGAAAATGAATTTCTGTTGTTTAAGCCACCAGCCTGTGGCGTTTTGTTATGGCAGCCCTAGCAGACTACTGCATAAGGTCCATTTAAAGGCAAATAAATAGCACCCTTTTTTCTAACCAAAGTTTGGAACCAATTGTGATGTGATGTAAAGGAGTTGGCTTTCTCATAAAGGCAAGGGTGGTGCATTCTAAGCTCCCTATCCCTTAGGCATCATCTTGGAATGACAGTCCCAATGAAAGATTAAGTCTGCAGAATAGACACAAATGCCAGGTTGATATTTCCTGCTAGTCTCAAGGCATCAGGAAGAAGCAAGGGAACAAAGCCACTACCCGTGCCCACTCTGCACTCAGAGTCTTCAATAGATTTGTTCACCACAAATGAGAAACATGAACCAATGGCTGATGCCAACCAGGTCACTCTTAGCACCGCAGTAAAGGCCTCCAATCTTCAGAGAAATTGCATTAACAAGTGAGGAGCACTGGAAAAGAGCTTCGTGACTCACAGTGGAGTGGTCACATGGGGTCATCCCATGTAACTTCCCTTTATTTTATTTTAGAGATGGGATCTTGTTCTGTTGCCCAGGCCGTACTACAGTGGTGTGATCATAGCTCACTGCAGCCTTGAACTAGGCTCAAGCAATCCTCCTTCCTCAGCCTCCCTAGGAGTAGCTGGGATTACAGTCATTCACCATTATGCCTGGCCCAATATGACTTTCAGATGGTATTTCCACAAGATCTTTTCTGTCTTGGCTGTGGAGAATGCAGTTAAAAATAATTAAAATGTTTTATCTAACAAATGGGCTAAAAGACATTTCAAATACTAGCAGATCACCAGTGTCCAGATGTAAGTCTTTGTCCATTAATGGAAGCAAAGAATTCTGCAGTTAGACAACCTGGGTTTGAATTCTGGCTTTGTCCATTGTTAGTCACGTAACCAATAAGTTATTTAACTTCTTTGAATCTCAATTTTCTCATACGTAAAAGGGTGAAAACAGCACCTTTCTTAAGGGATAATTAAGGTTTAAGTGAAAAAGTAAATAGATGAGTGCCTAGTACACAATAAACACTCAATAATTATTAATAATAATATTGTTCCTAAAATTGCTTTTTTTCCTTTGTTGTCTCCAAAGTGACTTGCACATAGCAGATATTCATGAAATATTTGATGGAGATACGAAACAATACTCTTTATCAGTTCCTTCAATAGGATGTTTCAAGGGCTTATTATAAGTACAATAAAATGAATCTACAACAGGACAAACTTTCATAAATGTAGGCAACTGGTAACTCAAATTTCATTTAGACAGAAAGGAAATTACCAAACAAAAATTAAAATGCATTCCAGCAATGAGCCATTTAGCATCAATTTATCAAAAACATATTGAAAACCATTAACTGAAGCTTGACGTCAATGTGCATAAGTGATTGTAGTGATCATAGTCAACCCAGTTTTAGAAAGAGCTATCCCTTTATGGATGCATAAACTTTATTTGGAGAAATAATACCAATGAAATCACAATTTTTAAACTGTGCAAAATTTTAACAATGTGAAATGGGAGGAAGAAATTTACATGGACTGCATGCTGACCTAGTGCTGGGAACTGCATTAAGTACATTACATATTTAATCCTTATCCCCACCCTGTGAGGCAGGTATAATTATCCTTTCTCTCTTCTTTTTGTTTAACAGATGAGGACATAGACGCTCAAATGATTATGTGAATTTTCAAGACCAGACAACCTGCAAGGGAAGGAACTGGAATTGGTAGTTGGCACTTACCTTTATTTAGCTACAAATATCTTGGTGTTAGCAATATTGGAAAGGAGATATGAAGACAGATAGGAAAGGAAGAATTTTATGAAACTTAAAATTAATTTCCTGCTTCAGTAAAACTCTACTGAAATGTGTAATGATACTTTACTAAACATGGAAATGTCATAGGAGTATAAAAAATCATAAATGAGAATTCACGTGGACCTCTATGTTACTTTGTGATTTTTAATATTACTCCATGAGAAATTGTATCAGCTGTAATTTAAACTAAGAAGGTAGTTGAGAAGTGTCATAAAGATTCAGACATAATAATCTGACTTCCTTTCAAGGATATATGTTCCCTTGAACCTATCGTGCTATAATTTAAGATGAATTTGGCTACTTGGCAAGCTACAGTGCTGACGTGCCTTGGACCATGAAAGGCAGGTAGATCAAGTTGCCAAAAATGCTTTTAAAAGAAAAGGTAAAAATAAAATGTGGTCAACTAGATTATGTCCAATATATAATTTCTAGATGCAGTTATGCAAGTGATATAAATATTTTAGTAGTGTGTCCACGCACTGTAAAGGATATGGAGAGAGTAGTCAGTTTCTGTAGAGCAAACTTAACCTCAAAAACCAACCCACCCTCTTCTTAAGCCAGCCATACATTAAATTTGCAGATTTTAAAACTTCTTACTAACTTATTTTCTTAAAGTGGCCCTTTCTGATAAACACTCTGTTGCAATTAAACAAGTTTCCTTTTAGAAAACTTGCTAGTAAAATTGTATGATGACAAAACTCTGAAGTAGTCATAATCCTGCATACATAATTTCCTTCCCTTGAGTGTATGTCTGAACTTTAATTTGCTTCTAACCAACAGAATACAGCAGGAGAGAGATGTGTGTATGTGCATATGATCGCAACACGTGAGTTATAACACCCCTCTTCCAAGACTCACTGACTTGCTAGCTTTCAGAAAGCAAGGGGCTATTTTGAGAAGGCACACTTGGCAAGAAATTGATATAAGCCTCTGGCTGGCAGACAGCAAGACACTGAGGTCTTCAGTCCTCTAACATGATAAGAACTGGAAGTTGCCAACAGTCACCTGAGCTTGGAGAATTAGATCATCCGCCCACCCCCAGTCAAGCTCAGATGAGACCATAGCCCTCACTGTCACTGACTGCAGCTTTGTGAGAACCTGAAGTAGAGAGCCCTGCTAGGGAAACAGAGTCTCTTACCCACAGAAAGCGTGAGATAATTAATCTGCTTTGTTTTAAGTCACAAAGGTTGTGGTAACACTGCAATGCAGCAATATATAACTAAGGCAAATCACATAGTATCTTCCTGATTTCAGATTTTTCACTGACAGTTATTTACTGAGCACCTACCATCTGCCAAGATCCATCCTAGGGTAAACATATGCTTACTGGCCTCAAGGATGTTTACTCTTTTGGAAAAGATCAGGTGTGTATAACACAAAGACAAAGTATGATAACTATTTCAAAATATTATTGTAATGAACAAATGAGATAACGGGTATAAAAACGGTAAGCAGTATACCTGATGCATGGTAGTTATTTATGTAATTAAGGAAAATAATTTTGTGTAAAATTAAAAGCTGTGCTACCTGTTCTTTAGGCAAAGAGTTAAGAGAGGTGAGATTTCTGCCTGCTGTGGAAATATAAAAATTCTCAAAAGGAGAGAAGCCTAAGTAGACTTTGCCTAGGGAAGGGGAAATAAATGGTATTGTAGTAGTAGGTAAACCTGTAAGTCCTAGAGTCATAGATGGCCTGTATTTGAGTCCTAGGAAGGGAAGGAGAACGAATAATAGTAGTAGATATAATAGTTTTTATATACTGCAAAAGGAAGAACAGGTAATTGCTTTTTAATTGGCTAAAGAACTAGATCCTAAGCTAGACATTACCCTAATAACTAAAAAAATAAAACTACTTCTTAAGAAGAATGTTAATGTTTCCAGTACAAGGAAATAATAAATGTTTGAGGTGATGAATATCCCAATTAGCCTGATTGATCATCACACATTGTATACATATCTCAAAATATCACATGTTCTCCCAAAATATGTGTATCTGTGATATTTCAATAAACAAGCTACTTCGAATGTCATTGCAATTTGAAAAGAATTGATTCTTTTTAGGTTTTCCAAAAAGCATTCAAACAAATTAGAAAATATACAGTTGAGAATTACGTTCTGACCTCAATCACTGTACTTATGAGCTGTGTTTGGAATTTCGGCTGCAATTGTCAACTATACCTTCTACTAGACAAATTTGTGCTTAGGAACTCTATTGCCAATTCACTGGTTTTATGATTTATGTTTGAAATTTCAACAGTGGCATTAGCCATAGCTTCTAGCCGATACAATAGTTCTTGGGAAATCTGTTGCCAAGTAAATCTGAGTGTGCTGCTCAGTACCGTATTTTAATGAATTTTACTTTGCTTCTTAATCAGAACAGTTAAGTTAGCCTATTAACAAATGCTTAAATAAAAATAGCACAATGCTTCATAAAACAGGGATACCAGGAGGTCTGTTATTTAAAAGAGTCATTCGATTATTAGGGACCACAAGCTTCAATGAAAATAAAGCTATCCAGGAAAAATCAGGAAGGATTCAAATACATTATAATGCAAACATAAACAAAACAAAAATCTTATTACTAGAGTATTTATGTACTGTAATTTGTTACCTAAACTGGGACTATTTCATTTTGTAATTTGTAGTATAATTTGTTATGTAAACTGGGAGAAATTGTGAATTTCATTTTGTCTCATGATGCAACATCCAGGTGAAATCTATGGCTATCATAAGCACAATGCGATGTATGGTCACCTTTTACTATTCAGTGTTAATGATTATTGTTCTTAGTCCAATTGTGGGCCTTCAGTGATTTATTTCTTCTTGATATTAAATAACCTCATAGATATAGTGTTAATTCGGAAGTGGAGTAATGAAAATGTGATGGTTGAAGATGTTCTAGTTTATTATATTAGCAAGTAGTACTATATGTCTGTTGAGTTTTTATGGTTGTATTACTCTGTTCTCACACGGCTATAAAGAACAATCTTAGACTGGGTAATTTACAAAGAAAAGAGGTTTAATTGAATCACAGTTCTGCAGGCTTAACAGGAAGCATTACTGGGAAGCCTCAGAAAACTTACAACCAGGGGGAAGCAAGTGTGTCTTACCCTGGCAGAGCAAGATGGAGACAGCGAGAAGGGGCAGGTGCCACACACCTTTAAACTGTGAGATCTCATGAGAACCCACTCACTATCATGAGAATGGCAAGAAGGAAATCTGCCCCCATGATCCAATTACATCCTACCAGGTCCCTCTCTTGACACATGGGGATTACAATACATCATGAGATTTGGGTGGGGACAGAGAGCAAAACCACATCAATAGGTAATAGTTTTAAAGAAACATTACATGAATTCACTACCTAGAACAATAGTTTATTATCTAAGTATATATCCATTCAATAAATACTCACTGAGTACTTTCTATGTGTCAGGCACTGCTGAAACTACAGGGTATACATCGGACACAAGATAGAAAAAGTCCCTGCTCTCTGATGTTTATATTCCAATGAAAATATAGAAAATGAACGTTGCGGAGAAAAAGAAACACTTATACACAATTGGTAGGAGTGTAAATTAGTGCAGTCACTGTGAAAGACAGTGTGGCAATTCCTTAAAGACCTAAAGACAGAAATACCATTTGACCCAGCAGTCCCATTGCTGAGTACATACCCAAAGGAATATAAATTATTCTATATAGACACATGCACACATATGTTCATTGCAGCACTATTCACAATAGCACAGATATGGAATCAATCTAAATGCCCATCAATGATAGACTGGATAAGGAAAACGTGGTACATATACACCATGGAATACTACATAGCCATTAACAAAAAATGAGGTCATGTCCTTTACAGGGACATGGATGGTGCTGGAAGCCATTATCCTTAGCAAACTAACACAGGAATAGAAAACTAAATACAGCATGTTCTCACTTATAAGTGGGAGCTCAATGATGAGAACACATGGACACTTAGAGGGGAACAACAAATACTGGGGCTTTACAGGGACCAGAGAGTGGGCGGAGGGAGGGGATCAGAAAAATAATAAATGGGTACTAAACTTAATACCTGGGTGATGCAATAATCTGTGCAGCAAACCTCCATGACATACATTTACCTATGTAACAATCCTTCACTTGTACTCCTGAAACTAAAGTTACAAAAAGATTTAAAAAATAGAAAATCATTTCATTGAACGAAAGATATTTAATTAACACCAATCTAGAAACATTCATCCAACACTTTTTAATGTCCTATGACTAAACTATACATTTGGTCACTTTGCTAGTCATTACTGTCACATAATAAATTAAAAAACGAATCCTCAAATTGACCAAGCAGAGTTATAACTTAAATCTGTAACATCATAAGTCAAGGAACCTATCACAAATTAAAACCAAGATGAATATTATAAAGATGTTTAACATATCAGAAGAGACTACCAACTAATTACCAACATCCACATTTTCATTTTCTTCCTAATAACACACAGAAACTATGATTTTAGTGTCCCTTTCAGTTAGATTTGTCCCTATGAAATAAAATCTAAATAATAGAAATTAAAGTGTTGCCTGACATTTTTCAGACCTGGCTCATTGAAACCTCCCAGGTGATGACACTCAACGTCTCTTTTCCATTCCACCTAGAATTGAAATAATGTCCACCAGGTGAGTCACTGAATAACTGCACAGGAAGGGCTTTTCCACAATCCTGTTCACTTCTGCCATATTATCATGGGACCTAGAAATAAACATCAATTGTATGTGAAACAATGCACATTTCAGAAACTATCACATACAGCAGTTCACTTACGTTGAGTAAAACAGAAGTGTTCTACAAATCCCTCCTCTCAGTTGTGACTTCCTATTGATCTTTTCTTTTTCTGAGTCAATATAGAGCTCAAAATTTTTCAAGCTCCAGTGCTACACAGAGCCAATGTCAGTTAAATAGAATCATGATACAAAGCGAAACCTGGTGGTCAATTTATTAACCATCTTTAATTTACAGATGATAGAATGAAGGCTTGGAGAGGTTATAACATTTAACCTAAATCATCAGGGTTCTTAAGTTAGACAGAGATATCAGGACTGTCCCTCTATCCCAGCATGCTGGAGAACATTATAACAAGGGGTAAATAAAACTTGTCTTAAATTTTGAATAAACTTTTTGCTTAAAATACATTAGAATATTATCTAATCTGCATTCTTGACTCTTGTGAAGACAACTGTTTCTATTTTTATTTATATTTTCATTTTCTTTTTGTCAAGGATGTGAAGTCACATTTTAATAAAACTCAATTCACATTTCAGCAGGACTTAAATGAATCAGATATAGCTTAAAGTAGTGGAGGAGTGGCAAGATCTACATTAAATTTTGGTATATGGAATTTCTTTCTTTCTTTTTTTTTTTTGAGATGGAGTTTCGCTCTTGTTACCCAGGCGGAAGTGCAATGGCGTGATCTTGGTTCACCACAACCTCTGCCTCCTGGGTTCAGGCAATTCTCCTGCTTCAGCCTCCTGAGTAGCTGGGATTACAGGCATGCGCCACCATGCCCAGCTAATTTTTTGTATTTTTTCATAGAGACGGGGTTTCACCATGTTGACCAGGATGGTCTCGATCTCTTGACCTCGTGATACACCCGCCTCAGCCTCCCAAAGTGCTGGGATTACAGGTGTGAGCCACTGCACCTGGCGATATATGGAATTTCTTAAAAATTATTTCCAGTGATAGCATTGACTCCTGTTGTCACTGTAACATATATAATATGATAAGTATAATTTTAACATTAACTTGGCACATGATTATTATTCCATATGTAATAATTTCTGTATGTATGATCATGATTGTGCTATTTTTAAAGGGAAAATGGAGGAGTAGTTAAGAGAATGAGCTGTACTCATATACTATCTGAGTTGAAATCTTTACATCACTACTACCTATTCAATATTGACCAAGCCATGAGCCCTTTGTGGTATAGTTTCCTCTATTGAAACATCAGAAAACTGAAAAAAAATGTCACATGAAGGTATTAAGAATATTGACTAATAACTGCACGGAAATTACCTCTAGCAATGTTTAACATACAGAAACAATTCAATGAATGTTAGTTTTTGTAAACACAAGGGACATGAAAAGGACTTCTTTTATTGAAACTAAAACTTTTATGAAATTGTGAAAAATGAACTATAATTTGTCACTTTTCTGGCTTACAGAAACCAGTGACTGAGAAAATTTACTAAAATTAAATTAATGACTGAAATGCTTTGTGATGTATTATTAATACAGAAATCTCAGAATTCAAGAGACTTCTGCCTATGTAGAAACTTTTCACCAAACAAATAGCAAACACTGAATATCTGAAGAGAACCTGAGTTTGGCCGTTTTGTAAAACCCTTAAAACGTATTTTTTCCACTCCTTGATGAAACATTGAAGCCAAGAATAAGTTCTAACTAATTTGTCATAGTATCTCAAGTGACTGACATATGCTTGCCTTGCATTAGTAACATATAAATATGTATTGAATATGTATATGGATGTATGGTTATGACAGGTCATTAAATCTATCCATGCCTTAGTTAGTCTCATTGATACAATGGAAACAGATGGAAACATAAACACTTAACCAGTCAAAATTTTACATGGAATGATCTGCATAAGTTGTACAAACACCTGGCTCTGGTAGGCAACTGAAAAATGGGTGGCGGTTAAAACTCTATGCCCGATATTGGACCACATGATACTTTATAATTACCTAATTTAAAATTCACAGTTACTTCATGAGGTTGATATTTTTCTCAGCTAAAATTATTGGAGTTTTTTGTTTGGTTTTTTTTTTGCTTTTTATTTTATTTTTGCTGGGAAATCAATTTGTGCTAACCTAGGCATAACTGGAACTTTTATTATACGAAAGACATGCATCATGGGAACATATGCCAAGGGCAGACCCAGACAAAGGATTAAAACCAGGGCACAAGTAATCATCCAGAACCCAAGCAGTCCATACTCCAGTCTCTCTGAATCTCTCACAATGAACTCTCACTGATTCATGTCTGTCTGTAGATGGCTTTCTCTGCTTTCCTGTACACGGGGAAAAAAATGGCCGCCTTATATCATGTCAATTCAAGAGTCAAGCTAAACTACGTTTAATGCCTTAGATAATTCTAGTCTTTCAGTAATAAAAGTACATTGATTTAGCTTGAGACAGGTGAGATATTTTGTGTTCTGAGAGCAGGGAACATCAAAATGTACAAACTTAGGTACTAGCTTTTAACCTTAATATTGGGTGTGATAGCTATGGGCAGCTCTAGGAGAAATTATATCATTGTGGCCTGGAGGTAAACCCATAATTATTTGTTACAATATTTATAGATATTGCAATATTCATTTTAAAATAAGATTAATGAGGTTAGGTAGTTTGAATAACTACCTCAGTGTCATACAGTAAGTTAAAAACTGAGATCTAAATTCAGTCTATCAGATTCTGACATGTTTTTGTTTTTCTCTGAGATTGCCTATTATTCAGTAATGCTGGGACATCTGGCCTTGACTTTTCTGTATTCATCTCTAAGGTATCTTTGAACTCTCTAACTTACTCTGTCTGATGCCTAGCTCTGGTGTCTATTAAGCTGTAAATATTTATTCTGAAGTCTACATTTTAATGTAGTCTTGTTGTTTCCAAGTCTTTTTGTTTTCTTTTTGCACACACAGAGCTAAAAGGAGCCTACTTTATAGAATACAGGACTCTGTAGATGAAAACTGCTTTAAGAGCACGAGGCAGCAAAAATCTCTTGAAAACTTTTGAAGTGTATTTTCAATGCAGCTGCCTCTGGAACTGAATGAATAATTTTGGCATTTTTCTCCCAATTTCTAAAGACAGCAGAATAAAGGTTTAAAAAATGGTACAGATCCCTAAGCCTCTTGTCTAATAATTGAAAAAATGGTTAAAAATAATGCTGTCAGCTGGGTACTCATCCTGTAATCCCAGCACTTTGTGAAGCCAAAATGGTGGGATCATTTGAGGTCAGGAGTTTGAGAACAGCTTGGCCAACATTTTGAAACCCTGCCTCTACTACAAAAACAAAAATTATCCAAGTATGGTGGCAGGTGCCTGTAGTTCCAGTTCCTGGGGAGGCTGAAGCAAGTGAATAGCTTGAATCCAGGAAGTGGAGGTTGTAGTGAGCCAAGATCTTGCCACTGCACACCATCCTGGACAACGGAGTGAGACTCCATCTCAAAAACAAAATGTCCATTGTAAAGTAGTATCTATAAGAGTATTTAAAGTACTATATTATAAACACATATCAAAACATTACATCATACCCCATAAATATAAATAATTATTATTTGTCTGTTAGACATATGCATATTTTTAAAAAATACTCACTAATGAGTCAGCATAAAAATTTTGCCCTCCTGCAACTGACATTGAGCTAATATTTTCAACTGAGCTATTTTAGGATGATTGCAGTATTATGATTTTTATGACAAAATGGATAACCCCAGATTACATATCACTGAGTTCAGTTCACAGACTGTGATTCTACTTTTGAAAAGAGAACTTGACATTCAAATGTATCTTACTTTTTCTTTTCATTTTATTAGCTGACTGCATGCAAATAGAAAAGAAGGTATTAATCAAAAAATAATTATCTGGACAGAAAAACTTTCGTCTAATTTTTCAAAGAGGATAAAGGAAGAAAAGAAAAGTAAAATGTTGGCAGTCCAGTAGTTAAGAAACTTTGCTAAGACTTGGAAATTTGAACGTGAACTGCAAGAGAACATTCAGGAAAAGAGTGAAATTAGTAGGTTTCATTGTATTTGGTTTGGCCTCTTAAATGTAACATGATGGAACTTGTTACCAGAAATATTTTCTTAGGTATATTCACTGGGGAAGGTGAACATAATTACAGCTGTTCAGACTTTATGCAAACCAAATTAGCTTTGAGGACAATTAATCTTTTGCAATGTTAAGATAGCTCTGTAATTTCTCACTTATGTAAAAAGTAAGAAGAAGGCAACATAAATCAAAATTTAGTCAGTAGGCCAGAATTTACTTAATCGACAGTATAAGACAAAGCTTCACTAAATTTTTATTACATTGGGGCAACCATAATTCACAACAGTCTATATGGTACTGAGCATGCATATTAATACATCCTAATTAGGTATTACCTAGGAGGGTACTAAATAGGCTTTTTTCCTACTGTACTTTTGGATTTATATTTGATCGAGGTAACTAATCAACAGGTTGATATTTCTTAGAATAAAATTATGTTACGACATGTTCTTCACTCATACATGCTGAGTGCCTCATCCTGCTTGTAAACTTGACAATGAAAAAAGCATTTCTCACACACCTCACACACACATGCACACATGCGCGCACACACACACACCACCACCACAACAACAATAACAACAAAAACATGATTCAAGTGGATTTGATGAACTGGAAACCAAGTTAGCTACTATGGACTTGTAAAAAACAATAAAATTGTAGAAAAAATTTTTTTTCTTATCATTGAAGAAAATCATTAAATTTTGTTTTGCAATGGTGACCATTTATATTTAGGATAGGTATGAAAAGTGCTGGGCTGAATGTGAATCTAGGATAAAGAAATTGTCCAAGTTAAATTAGAGTGGGAAAAGGATCTCTGCTATTTATGACACATTTATTGAAAATCAGTGCTGGCTATAAGGTAAGTTTCTTATAACATTCAAAAATAAATAGAGTGCTATATGTAACTCTTCACTTACATGCCTGCATGAAACAGAGAGAAGCTAATTACCTATACCATATGCTTCCCTCCTTTTCCACTGGGAGTCTCTCATGTTTTGCTTCTACCCTTTTCTTGTGTACTGTATTGCATTTTATTTTAATTGCCACCTTACTATCAAATGAAAGGGAAATATTGCTGTAGGGAAGGGTGGAAATTATAGGATTTTCAACATTCCCCAGATGGGTTGGCTGCCTGACTTAGGGACCATGTTTTCCAGAATGTAAGTTTCAAGGTCGTGGCCCATTTTCTGAGATCTATGGAAAACAACACAGCTTGTGGCTTGGAAAAGATGATTTTGAGCACAAGCTGTGGAATACAAGGAGCTTGGGCTGTCCAGTTCTGAACTGTGTGGCCTCTCAGCCTCAACTCTAAAATTAATTCTGTGGTCTTATTAACCTCTAATGCCACCTTTAGTTATAACATAGTTTTCCTCTGAAATTGAGATAAGATTCTATCTCCATTGTAGGACTTTTCTTCTCCCTGTCACTCCCAAGACTGAGTTAAGCGCATTCCTCTATCAAGATGCACTATTGTAATTTTTGTTTTTCTGTGGCTATTTCCATAGGCCATACACCTGTTTCCTGTAGGCAGAAACTCTGCCATATACATCATTCGAACTTCAGCTCCTTGCAGAATGTCTAGCCTATTGTAGACACTCAGGAATCACTGACTGAGTTAAAAAAGAAAGAATGAATGAAATAAATGACTTAAGGTTATTAATCACTCAAACGACAGCTTTAAACAACAGTGAACCTCTTGAATATCCAATATTTTTTTACTTTCTTAGTGTGATATTGACTCTGGAGAAACCTAAAAGGTAAGAGGATTCATCCCTTTCATTTCACACAGGATGATATGAACAATGATAGCTGAAATGATTGAGTGCTTAGTGCAGACATCATGAATGAAGATATCTTATTTAATATGCACAAAATCCTTGATACAAGTATAATTAACATCATCATTTTACAGACAAAAGCCCTGAGTTTTAGAGTTATCTAACTTGTTCAAAATTTTACAGCTAGTGAGCAAGAAATGTTGGTTTGTGACCAATCTGACACCCAAACCACTATGTAATTCTGTCTCCAAGCCCCAACCCCTACAGCCGATTCAGGGTCTCAGCTAAAACTCTAGTTCTAAACCTTGTCCCTTACTTCTAGCACATTCTGTCAATCTTCATGAAAACAGAAGTTGGTCATAACCAACTACAATTAGAATTATCTGCCCACAAGTTTTTGAAAGTAGACTGCTGTTAATTGAGTCACAGTTGCTTGTGAGTTAATGAACTAGGGGAATGCACCAAATCTATAAATATCGTTAGTCAATTTCAGTCACAAATGAAAACAGAGCACCACTAACTACAAAAGAATATGTAGAAACAAGGTGGATGATATAATTGTAGCATTTCCATATTAGCAAAAAAACAAAATACAATGAGGAAATGAAATTTGGTAAGATGTTTTCGGATTATAAAGCAAAGTACTTGGATAATATAATGGCTAAAAACGCATCTTAAAAGCAGGAGTGGAGTGTTCATTGAGAGAAATCAAAAACTATATATTTGTGTGTTTGTGGACACTGTATAGTATGAAAACTGACAAAGTGTGTGTACATATATATATATATGCATATATTTAAGTGTATGTATTCCATATATGTGTAGGTATATATAAAGATTTCCTGAAGTGAGGTAGTTGGTTATTCCTTTTGTTTGTATGAAATAACCAAAAATATCTGTTTTCACACCTTGCAACATAAATGCCTTTGATCATGTCATGACAGGACTTTTTCCTGCCTTTTATATCTTTCATTTTTTTACCAGATTATATAGCTCCCTTTTCTACATTGATAGATACTTTTTGTGTTTTGCTTCTTCATTATCCATGAAGATGGTGCCAACAGCTGAAGGCAGGTATATGTGTGTGTGTGTGTGTGTGTGTGTGTGTGTGTGTGTGCATGTGTGTGTTTGTGTGTGTGTGGTTTTTTCTTCACTTACCTCTACTTAGAAAAATAATATGTGTGTTTTTTAATGGTAGCCTTGACTCCTTAGCAATAGTTTACATTGAATTTGGAAAAAGGGGCCTTTAAGCCCTGCTGTGAATCTAAAACTTTCCTGCTGTATAATGCCTATGGGGTTGGAAATGATAACAATTCAACTAAAATGTTTTTTATTAAGTGTCTTTTGTTCAACCACGGATAGCAAAATAGTGCAAGAAAAAAAGAAAAAAAAAGTCTTCTTTCCATTTAGACTTATTAAATATTCAAGTGATTCCTCAAATATACTCAGCCTTGTTGTGGCTTCATTAAAGTGCAGTTCCATTGCTTTTTACGATGGAACACTGATACAATATACTTCCTGCAGTGGCTACCCACAAGCAAACAAGATTGCTGCATTCCTCACCAGCTGAAGCTCAAAAGTAGCCCAAAGTCCAGAGTATTATAGTAATCAAGGCAGCAGGTTAGAGGCATGGATAATGATGGTAAAATCCACATCAGTGAAAAGAAGAGGCCACAACTTCCTCATCAAGTGCATATGGAAATAGCAAAATGCTATTCCTAGTCAAGGCTTAGTGCCTCTTATTTAATAAGTCACTTCTAAAGACCTGCTTCAGAAAAACTTACATGTCCATGCAGAGGTCACTTCATTAGAGACAGTATTTGAAATTATTTAAAATGAACATTTGTAAGCCTCTGTTAAAAAAAAAAAACTAAATGCCTACTGTGAAGAAATAAATGAAATCAAATCACAACATGAAGGAGTCAAGGACATTTATGAATTTTGATTGCAACTGCTAAAAGCATATAGGCATAGGGACTGAGAGTAGAAAATAAATAGCAAACCTCAAAACCTGTAACAATGAGTTCCATTGTTTGAGCAACAACTGTATTTCAAGCATTTCTAAAAACTTTTTATCTATATTCTTGTTTATAATTCTTCAGGCAATCCAGATATATAGATATAGCTACACATTTATAAATAGGAAAGCAAAGCCACTGCTACAAAATGTGATGTGCCCAATGATATATAGCCAGATAAGCATACAAAATTGTGTTCTCTGGGACTCCAGAAATATTCCTCTATGCTATGTTACTTTCTCAGGATAAGCATTATTTGATCAGATGACAGAATTATATGTAAAATATATCTTTTATTTTCTAATTATTGTTCTAATTTTCTTTAATTTTTTCGATTGCATTAACGTCATTTTAAATTAAAATTTTAAATCTGCTTTGGAATACACACAGTATCATATTTGTATCTAGATGTAATAGTTCAGACTCACCTTCCAGAGATTTTTCTTACTGAAATGCACATACTGAGTCATACTGGAGATGCTTTTAATTAGCTTAGGCTCAGATTGTTGCTCTAGTCTTTTTAGAAGAAATCTGAACACAAGCCCATAGTGAATAGTCACCCTAGAAGATTCAGTTTGGAAGCAACATGTGCATTATACCATTTGAGGTGGAATTTTGAATTTACTTGGGAACATGTGATAGTCTCTTCCACAGTCTTCTGCCTTACCTAAGGATATATTGGTGTCATTACTTCTGAAGTTCTCAGAAGTCACCATAGTTATGCAAGTAGGATCTGTCTGTACAGATAATCCAGTGAAAGTCTTTGGACTTAAAATAATGAAATATATTATAAATAAAGTATCTCTAACATCTGCATTCCCCATCTCCATCCACTCCAATTTCTCTAGAAGAAACTGCCTTTAATTGTAGGTTGTAGTCAGATTTTTATTCATTCATATATGATGGGAATCTTTGTGTGTGTTTTTATTGCTGATTACTCTTTTAGCCCTGGGGAAGGAAAGATACAGTAATTATCATCAATAGCCTGATAGAATCTCGGAGAAGAAAGTCAAGTAAAAAGGCAATTACAATAGGATTACAAACACATGACTCTTCAAGATTAGTCTTTTGGCAAATGTGAATAATAATAGCTCTTAAGTAAGATAAACTTTTGAAGAACAGTCTTCCATACCACTTCCTAACACAACTGGAATAGTTAGAAAGGTTTTTGTGTCTCTTCATAATCAATTGGCCATTTTGCAGGCTGCCTATGAAAATTCAGTCAATCAATTTTAGTGCAGTTCATAAAGTAAAGTCAATATATTCAGCCTGAATGCTCTCAACATTTTTATTATTTTTTTTTGCAAAATGTCAATACTTATCTTTGGAATATGTTAATTCATCTCCATAGCTCATTTATGTAAGATACTACTAAATATATCAGTGACTAACTAGGGACAACTATTGGCAAATTCAAGAGACCTAAAATGATTAAGAATTTAAAAAGCTAAAGTTTAGAAGGAATGCAGGCTTATTTTATAATGCGTTTTTTTCATTTGTTTCAATATTTATTCTTGTAAGACAAGGAGAAAAAGCTATGTGTGTTGAGGGGATAGGGGTAGGTATGTAGGTGAGCCTGTACACTGCTAGGCATTCTGTGAGTTCAGGATCTGGGAAAGAACATGAGGTAATATGCCCTCTGTTTCTTGGATGCAGAGAAAGGCAAATACATAGATGCTACTTATGGATTCCTTCTCCAGGGATCTTACAGTTGAGTGGGTACATAGGAAACGAATAATTATCACATCAAAAAGGGTAAGATAATAAGCATAAAAGATTGTTTGATGGAAGCTTAAAAGAGAGGAGAGAATGTCAATCTTGGGTCAAAGATTTATAAGTGGCATAAAATAAAATAACTAAATTCAGAAGACCTAAGCCCCAAGGCTTGGTTTTGCAGGGAAGAGCCAAAGAAGAAAAGTGTTCTTTCTAACTTTAAATTCAGTGATTTGACCCTATTCTGTGTGCTCCAGGGTAAAGTAATGATGAAAATTCTTTCTTCCTCATCAGAATATGATAACCTAGAATTAAGGATTGTTTATGGAGAAGCAACTTCTATTAAAGATGGATATGAGGTTAAAAATTAGATCTAATGTATCATAGATAAAATTAGTATGTTTATTATTTTATTTGTCCTTATAAATAATGTTTTTATTGTTTTGTTTTGTTTTTGATATAAATATAGGAGGGACAAATACAGTTTTGTTATATGGATGTATTATATAGTGGTGAAGTCTGAGCTTTTAGGATACCCATCACTCAATGGATACACTAAATTATTAATTGAACCCATTAAATTATTTCTCATCTCTCCCTCCCTTTCACCCTCTCTTCCTTCTGGCTCTTCAAGAGCTGCTTGTATTAGTCCTTTCTCACTCTGCTATAAAGAACTATGTGAGACGCAGTAATTTATGATGAAAGGGGGTTTAACATGAAGTATGACTGGGAGGCCTCAGGAAACTTAACAATTATGACAAAAGGTGAAGAAGGAGAAAGCACTTTCTTAACAAAGTGGCAGGGGAGAGAGCAAGAAAAGGGGAAAATGCCATACACTTTTAAAACATCAGATTTTATGAGAACTCACTCACTATCATGAGAACAGCAAGGGGAAAATCAGCCTCTGTGATTCAATCACCTCCCACCAGGCCCATCCTCTAATTCAACATGAGTTTTGGGAGGGGACACAAATTCAAATGACATCACTGTTATTCAGCCATCTGTGTCCATGTCTGCACTTTATTTAGCTCCCACTTATAGGTGACATAACCCGTAAGAGACAAAAATCAAATTTACTGCATGCATACCCTCAGTTAAGAGAAGCTAATGAGGGCCTTTAATTATAACATTTGATGAATTCTCAATAGAGCTTGATAAAAGTGGTATATATTTTTCCTTTATGTTAAAGAGGGATCTGATGTTGAATAAATTGTTTAGTAATGTTTAAAGCCAAAAACAATGCGTCTAAGTCTGTTTGGGCTGCTATAACAAAATGCCGTAGACTGGGTAGCTTATAAGCAATGAAAATTTACTTCTCATACAGTTCTGGAGTCTGAGAAGTTCAAGATCAAGGTGCTAGCAGGTTCCTGTCTGATGACAACCCATTTCCTGGTTTATGAATGACATCTAGCTACATTCTGCCATGGTGTCAAGGGTCAGTTATTTCTGTGTGGACTCTTTTTTACGGGTGTTAATCCCATGAATGAGAGAGGATCCTTGAATACTTAATTACCTCCAAAACAACCTGTCCTCCTAATATCATCACCATCATTTTTTAATGATAAATACAGAGGCAAATTGATGCCATGTTATTTGTTATATCATAGCATTATACACAGACCAGTGAATAAATGAATGTTTTGAATAATGTAAATTTTGTGGGCTTTCGGGGCTTTGATTTGCTTGTTCAATATCATTTGGTAAAAATACTTTTCTTCTAAATTGTAATAGCATTTAAAAGTTTTCATTTACTCTTAGCCTAAGATGTAGAACAAACAATAATCAACAATTCTAAGTAATATAGACAGATAATATAGGTATAGGTGTAGGTATAAGGGCAGCTGTATGTAATAGATATAGATCTCAATATAGATGAGAACATATGCAGATAGAAATATACAAAGATAGACGGATAGATAGAGATCACAGTAACGTTTATATTCTGCTTACTAAGTGCAGGGCATTATTCTGAGTGCATTATATGGATCGACTCCTTAATTCCCCCCAAAATTCTACAACGTAATTGCTATTTTCACTCTAGCTTTACAGCTGGAGAAATTAAAATAAAACTAGGTTTTTTATTCATTTTCTTTGGCATCTGCAAAGCAACTAATCACAAAGTGAGTGATTTAGAACAAGAGACATTTATTCTCACAGTCTGGAATCCTGAAGTTCAAAATCATTATCATTGGGACAAATCAAGCTGTCATCAGAGCTGCACCCTCTCCACACTCTAGGGGCACATCATTTCTTGCCTTTTCCAGCTTCTGGCCTCTCTTCCGGCAGTCCTTCTTTGTAGCTGCATCACCAGTGTCTGCCTCCGTCTTCACACTGTTCTCACCTTTGCGTGTGTGCCTCCTCACCTTCTGTCCTTATCAGTCTTCCTTTGCCTTTCTGTTATAGGACACTTCTGCTTAGTTGTTGTCCAGATGAAAAGGACAAAATTCTCATTTCAAGATTGTTAATTCAACCATAACTGCAAATATCATTTTTCCTTGTTAGGCAACATTTACAAGTTCCAGAAATTAGGAATTGACATGTTTGGGTGACTTTTATTCAGCCTTCTTCACAGGCTAGGTAACCATGGAAAGATCACACAGCTTAAAATTTGGGGAGCCTACCAAACACACAGTGCATATATTCTATATATAAACAATTCCTATCACTGACCACAGCCTATTACTTCTTTCTAGAATATTGATGAGTATAAACTGATTCTAAGAGAATAAAATGTTTTCATTTTATAACAAATTAGATTTAAATTACATCCACTTCATTCATAGTGGCAGTGAAAAACAGGTACCAATGCTTGCCCACAGGAAGCAAGACCTAATTTGTAATAGTTGGAGCCAAACTATTTCATGCAAATCCACTGCTCAAAAATTGATGTTTAAGTCATTCTATGACACCACAACAGAGTAATGAAAAGTAACCAGAATTTATTTCAGTCTTTTAAAGTTTATCTAGAAGGCACATTTTGATACTAACAGCAAGCCCTTTCTTGCTTGCTTTATAAGTATTTCATATGGTTTAAACATTTTCATTTTTTTTTCTCATGGGAATTTGAGGAAAACTTATAAAATAATCATGTTTTTCAAAATAATCCAATTAATTAGACCTCAAGTCATCAATGCCACAGGAGTCATTTTTGTGCTGTGACGTTAAAGTATCATTGAGGATATTTTAATATTGATTTTCCCCAAGACCATTGAAACCGCCTCAAACACTGGATGCTTCCATCAACTCCTTGCAGTATAGGAGGATTACAAAGACAGACTGTTGAAGTTATTAAATTCCTTCGTGACAGTGCTGCAATAAAAATTACTCAAGTGTACAAACTTAGTTAATTTTATTCTGTGTAAGCAGTCTGATATTAATTATAAGGTATGGTATAAACTACCACTTTCTGGATTGATGCATAATCAACTGAATTATAATGTGTTTATATTTAAGAATATAATTATTTGATAGGTTTTCAAAGTGATTATTTGATAGGTTTTCAAAGTGATTATTTGATAGGTTTTCAAATTATAACATTAAAATATAATACAAAATAATATTATAAATATGTGTGCTTTGTTATATATAATATTATATAATCTTGTATCCTCTTAGGAAACTTCAGTGAGGATTGAATATAGCTTAGAGAAAGCTTGTCATTATCACAGCATGAGCTGAGTGACAGCACAGAATCATGGATATAGGCTGAAGTAGAATTCTAAATGTAAGGTTGATTTCCTGGCTCCTTATTAATTACTGGGTATAGAGTCTTGGGCACCTTTGCTGGTCTTTCTTAGGGTCAGTTTCTTTTTGCTACCTATCTCATAAGATGATTGCGTTGGTTGAAATTGAATAGGGTGTGTGTTTTATAGACTACATGTCACCTTCAAATGTTTTCAGTCTGCCTTGTTAATGCATCCTCGTGTTTGGGAAGGGGAAGCCTTTTCATATGTAAGACTTCCAAGGCTAAACCAGATGAAACTGTTGCTGTAGCAGGACGCCCAAGACCTACCCTCTATCCTCACTTATTACTGCTCACCTAACTCCTACATGTAGCGCCTGCATAATGGAAACCCAGGGATCGGGGCAGTAAACCTGTGAACACACAGTATATAAGATAAATATTTTAATTCCTCTCTCTCTCCCTCCCCCATCTCTCTATTGAACATATATTTGACTAAATGTCTCCTTCCATTCCAGGGGCTACAGGCAAAGTACAAATGGATGACCACATTATCATGTGTCTAAATAATTGCAAAATAAGCTAATATTCTGTTAAATAAAAAATATCTTCCCTTATGTATTGAGACACATGCCTCTAAATGACCTAGAAGGCCAGGTTCAAACTGAAAATTTTCAGATTCCTTGGAGTTCTGACCTCTGGTCCTTGACCCCCAGAAGGTTTTCCCTCTCTTTCCATCTCCAGGTTCATCCATACCATGATAGGTGTACACACACAAGTGGACATTGCAACTAACATGTCAAAACTTTATCCACACCACACAGCAAAAAGGCCCATTCTATTCTTGACCACTGCTATGGCCTAGGGGTGCATATATTGGCAGAATAATCATTCCTCAGGACTGATCTGGAAAATAGGCTTGGACAGACCATGAGAGAGGGTAAAAAGCCTTTAGACCTTGAAATCCCAGAGTTGCAGGTCCTTGACACATATGGTAGAAGCAGAGTTTTGCCTATTAAATGACCGTGTGTTCTTAGTGCCTGTGACTCCTTATCCCATGGGATAGGTAATGAATAAAGAAGGGATTCTCTTTCCTCTTTACAAATCTAAAGGGAAAAGAAGCTTCCCAATTTTGACATAATTTTTCAGTGGTACTATTGTTACAGTTGAAAGTTGTTTTGTTTATCCACATCTTTTCCTATTCAGTTGCTCCTAGTAATTGAAATCATTTATTTGACCAGCCTTTCACAAGGAAGGAACAATCTGAAGGCAAATTTGAGACAATTCTTGATTTTCAACTTTGTTAGTAGGTGATGAATTTGGGTGGGTGTATTAGTCTGCTAGGAATGCCATAACATAGTATCACAGACGGAATGGGTGGCTTAAATAACATAAAATAATTTTTCACAGTACCAAAGCCTGCGAGCACAAGATTAATGAAAATCAAAACCACATTGAGATACCATCTCACGCCAGTTAGAATGGCAATCATTAAAAGTCAGGTTACAACAGATGCTGGAGTGGATGTGGAGAAATAGGAACACTTTTACATTGTTGGTGAGAATGTAAATTAGTTCAACCATTGTGGAAGACAGTGTGTTGGTTCCTTGAGGTTTTAGAACTAGAAATACCATTTGACCCAGCAATCCCATTACTGGGTATATATCCAAAGGATTATAAATCATTCTACGATAAAGACACATGAACATGTATGTTTATTGTGGCACTGTTCACAATTGCAAAGACTTGGAACCAACCCATATGCCCATCAGTGATAGACTGGATAAAGAAAATGTGCCATGTATACACCATGGGATACTCTGCAGCCATAGAAAAGGATGAGTTCATGTCCTTTGCAGGAACATGGATGGAACTGCAAACCATCATTCTTAGCAAACTAATACAAGAACAGATAACCAAACACAGCAAGTTCTCACTCATAAGTGAGAGTTGAACAATGAGAACACATGAACACAGGGAGGGGAACATCACATACTGGGGCCTGTTGGGGGTTGGGGGTCTAGGGGAAGGATAGCATCAAGAGAAATACCTAATATAGATGATGGGTTGATGGATGCAGCAAACCGCCATGGGACATGTATACCTATGTAGCAAACCTGCACGTTCTGCAAATATACCCCAGAACTTAAAGTATATATATATATATAAATTAAATACAGAAAAAAAGAAAGACCACATGAAGGTACAGTGAGAAGGTGGCTAGCTCCAACAACAACAACAACAAAGGAGCTTAAGCCTTTTCTTTTAAACCCTTCTCTTCTTTGTAAGACAGTCACAGAGCAAAGCCTTCCTGCAGGAGACATTACTTGCCATAGCATTTGTCTCTCCTCATGGCTCCAGATGCAATTTTAGTGACTGTATTGGACTTGCTTCTGGGCCTGGGTTTTTGGAAGAGGCTGTTCTGATTTGTCTAGAATGCTTTTCTTCCTGGAAGCTGGTCTCCTTTCACTAACCTTCAATTTTCATTGTAAACTAGGAAAAATATAAGTGAAAATTTTGGGGCTCTATTTTCATATAATAGAAATATAAAGATATAAAGCAAGTCAAATATGCAAAAAATAAAATTTTTGTTTGACTCTAGTTAAAATTGTGCAATTATAAGTAATAATGTAAATTGTTGTTTCAACAAATTGGGAATATTTTGCTAAATATAATTGCTGCTTCTGTTTGTTTGTTTTACAGAGTTTTGCTCTGGCTGGAATGCCTCTGCCTCCAGGGTTCACACCATTCTCCTGCCTCAGCCTCCTGAGTAACTGGGACTACGGGCATGAACCACCATCTCTGGCTAATTTTTGTATTTTTTTTGGTAGAGACGGGGTTTCACTATGTTTGCCAGGCTGGTCTCAACTCCCAAACTCAAATAATCCGCCCACCTCGCCCTCCCAAAGTGCTGGGATTACAGGCGTGAGTCACCTGGCCCAAGTGCTTCTTTAAAGACAGATTTATAATAGAAAAATACATGTTTTGCAGGTATTAATTTTATGAACATTTTTATTATTAACCTACTTATAATGTTATAACATCAGAAATCTTTTTACTACTCTGTTATATAACAAGTTGTTCTTTTATTTTTTCTATTTTTACAATACTTATCAGGATAATTTACACAGAAAAGACTAAGTAAGAAATACAAGCATTCTCTGGATAACAGGAGTGTAGGAAGGAGAATGAGGATAACAATGGGAATTAAACAGATCCAATATGAACATGTTTCATAGTTCTTTAAAGTATATTAAATTATCCTAATAAATAAATGATATACATTTTATTAAATAGTCCATTTAAAATGTTCATATATAGGGCAAGGATGAGAGTTTAATGTGCAGAGCGTGGAGCATAGAATGTAAATAGTTTGGTACACAGCAATGGTGCCTCAGGACTAGTCATTAAACCTACCTAGATGGCATAGATAATAGAATCTTCTGCTCATTTTCCTAACAAGATTTTTCATGGCTAAGAGAGGAAAATATTCAAATGATATGGAGCTACCAAGTCATAAAAAGACCTGAGGAAAATTTAAAAGCATATTACTAAGTGAAATAAGCCAATCTAAAATGGCTACATCTGTATTATTCTAACTACATGACATTTTAGAAAAGGCAAGACTATTAAGAGAGTAAAAAGATCAGTGTTTCCTGGGGCATTGGGGGAGGGTGGATGGATAGGCGAAGCCTAGGAGGGTTTATGAGCAGCGACACTACTTTGTATGATACTATAATGGTAAATAGATATCATTATACATTTGTTAAAATCCAGAGAGCGTACAGTATGAAGAGTGAATTCTAATGTAAATTATGAACTCTAATCACAAAATGTCAATATTGGCTGATCAATTAAAACAAATATACCACACTAATGCAAAATGTTAATAACAGGGGAAATAGGGAGGGAGTATTTGTGAGGTGGTATATGAAAACGCTCTCTACTGTCTTCTCATTTTTCTGAAAATTTAGAACTGTTCTAAAATATAAAGTCTGTTAGTTCAAAAAATAAAATTAGCTCCTCTCTAATAAGAGCAACGATGGAGTATGCTGTTGGCATTCATATGTCCCTTCATATCACAAGAACATAGAGATGAGCATAAAGATGACAGACCTCTCAAAAGACAGCTGCAAGGGACAGAAAAATTGACATATTTCCATCACCAAATTTCAGTTGTCACTGAAGTCCAAATTTATTTCTGATTTTCCTATATTCTTATTGCTTAACTTTTACCTGTGTTCTGGGATCAGCATACTATTCTCCCTTCTCAATTTTCTCACTACATTCATTTAAATTAAGTTGTTTGTTTGTTTTACGTAGAGTGAAGAGTGCTAGTACTGCCAGGACCTGCAGAGTGAATCTTACCTAATAAGCAAGCTTATCTATCATTGCATTTCAAGATTCAAATAGGAAGTTGTGTACCATTGTGCCAGCTTTGACCATTATGTTGATTATGTGAGTTAATTTTTAATCTTGCCACAGCCCCAGATAGAGAAATTGAAGACAGTATCTCTTTAACAATGGAGTGTTGGCAAAATCACAGGAAACACAAGAAAAGTGTGTGCTTCCCAGTCATCTGCCTACATTTACTTCCTAAATATGATCAACAATTTAGGAAGATAAAAGTGTAGCAAAAATTAAAAAGAAAATTTAACAGCTGCCTGTACCTAATATGTGAAACATGGGGTTGGGAAATAGAGCTATTGTAAAGATTTGGAAAGATATGTACATGACCACTCCTAAGATTTATTTTTCACATCCAGTACGACAAAAATCATTCACTTTTCTATGTTCTAGCCCTAAGAAAGTTAAGTGCATGATTCCAGTATCTCCATCATAGTGCTTTGAAATTTAGGCCTTGGGGACCAGACACAGTGACACATGCCTATAATCCCAACAGTTTAGGAGGCAGAGGCAGGTGGATTACCTAAGGTCAGCAGTTCAAGACCAGCCAGACCAACATGGTGAAACCTCATCTCTACTAAATACAAAAAATTAACCAGATCTGGTGTCACATGCCTGTTATCCCAGATACTTGGGAGGTTGAGACAGGAGAATTGCTTGAACTTGGGAGGCAGAGGTGGCAGTGAGCCAAGATATTGTCATTGCACTTCAGCCTGGGCAACAAGAGCAAAACTGTGTTTAAAATTTGGAAAATAGTTCTAATTTGGTGTTCCCCAGGGTTGCCAATCTTTGATGTCATTGGCTTCAATGTTACAAAAGTGCTAGATTTCTGCAGAAATCACTCCTACATACCAAGAGATATAGCCTACTGGTTTCAGAAGTTTAAGGTCTGGGAAATATTGATAAGGTTCATAGACTCTATTCTGCATATAGATGTCAAATGCACGCAACATATTTCTGATTTTTAAATCTCTAACTATCCTCTTCAGGTATTAAATCAGCTGACCAAAGAGTATCTGTGTTTCTTCCTTTATCATATATATATATGTATATGTATATATATATATATATATATATATATATATATATATACATATACATATATATATATACACATATATATATATTTTAACTTTTTTTATTGTATTTTAGGTTTGGGGGTACACATGAAGAACATGCAAGATTGTTGCATAGGTACACACGTGACAGTGTGATTTGCTGCCTTCCTCCCCTTCAACTATATCTGGCTTTTCTCCCCATGCTATCTCTCCCCAACTCCCCACTCCCCACTGTCCCTTCCCTTTTTCCCCTTAACAGACCCCAGTGTGTAGTGCTCCCCTCCCTGTGTCCATGTGTTCTCATTGTTCAACATCTGCCTATGAGTGAGAACATGCAGTGTTTGATTTTCTGTTCTTGTGTCAGATTGCTGAGAATGATGGTCTCCAGGTTCATCCATGTCCCTACAAAGGACATGAACTCATCATTTTTGATGGCTGTATAATAGTCCATGGTGTATATTTGCCACATTTTCCCTGTCCAGTCTATCATCAATGGGCATTTGGATTGGTTTCAGGTCTTTGCTATTGTAAACATGAACAATAGTGTGCATGTGTTTGTATAGAACAATTTATAATCCTTGAACTAATTTACACTCCCACCAACAGTGTAAAAGCATTCCTCTTTCTCCACATCCTCTCCAGCATCTGTTGTCTCCAGATTTTTTAATGATCGCCATTCTAACTGGCGTGAGATGGTATTTCAATGTAGTTTTGATTTGCATTTCTCTAATGACCAGTGATGATGAGCATTTTTTCATATGTTTGTTGACCTCATGTATGTCTTCTTTTGTAAAGTGTCTGTTCATATCCTTTGCCCACTTTTGAATGGGCTTGTTTGTTTTATTCTTGTAAATCTGTTTGAGTTCTTTGTAAATTTTTAAATGATTATCTTCACATTTCTGTGTTTCCTCCTAACAATGAGGAGATAAGCTGTACAGATTTGAAGGCATTTTGTAGTACTTATGCAGTTACAATAAATCATCTTTTAAAATTATTTATCTTTTCATATATATTTCAAACTGTATTATTATGTAGATTTTTCACAGCATTTCACATTAGTGTAACCTCGACCCTGATGTTCAGAAACATTCGCCACCAAAAAAATAATATTTTGATTTCTTAAGAATACTTTGATGTACTTGATTGTATAAATGAATGGATCCAGAATTCATTATTTGAAGTAATACGAAAATATACTTAAAAATAACATGTAAGGAATATCATGCCACAATACATATGTATTTAAAACATGCTGGAGAAAAATATACATTTTCAAATGAATAATGGTTAAAAATTGAGGAGAATATTTTAGTTTCTTTATAGCATTTCAGATTGCCATTATACAATTTCAGTTATTTGTTCTTTATGACAGGGCTTTTCTTCCCTTCCTTTTTACACATAAAAGAATGATGACTATCAGGAATTTAAGTGACTAAAATGGCAGAAGTCAGGAAGAGAAGCAGGGTTGTGTTTTTCCTTGGACTTGAGCCACAATGTCTTATGCTTGTATTCATTGTATAATCTGCTGGTGCACAAGAACATTGACCCATTCATTCACTAGGTATTTTTTAGGTACGATATATAGGCCACATTTTGAGGAATTCTCTGTAATGTGCAAAAATTATACTTTTCACCGTGGTTGTTTCAGTCTAATGAGTAAAAGAGTGATCCAAGCGACAACTGAAAATATAATCAAGAGGGGTTTCAAGACAGCTGACTTGAGACACCTGCTACTCACCTCCTCCACAAGGAATAACTGAAATAGAGAGTAGATAACCACACTTGAATAGACCACCTAAGAGAGAACATTGGAATTCAGCAGAGAAGTGAGTGGAAACACCTAAAGCAAGAAAGGAGAGGGAAATGAGCTAGCCTACTTGGTCATGATCAGTTCAGAGCCTGGAGAGTCTCCCAAATGTAGGGAAAGCATAAGCAAATGACCCCCAGCGGTCCACATTCCCACTGCAGACTTCTGAAAGTCTGAAGCCATGGGAAAGTCCTTAGACTCATGTGGATCCCAAAACTGACATAGGGATCTGCCTGGAGACTATGGAAAGACATTGCTACAGAGAGGAAGACCAACCAGGGTCCCACACATCTCCCACCCATGCTCTAAGTAACTACAGCATGATGTCATTTTGGAGCCCAGCCTCCACCAATCCCCCACCCTACCTGGGGGTCAATAGCTTCTGTACTTCCACAGCTGCTGTTGTCAGGGATGAAGCATAAGCCATTGACAAAGACCCTACTATGCCTTGCAGTGACACCTCAGTGAATATTTACATGCTTCTAGGGCAAACTCCCCTGCCCACATCAACGGCTGCTGTGGGCTGCCATTGGCAGGGAGGAAATGCAAGAGAAGTATGTGCTTTCAGTCATCTGCATACAATTGTTGCCACTGAAAGCAACCCCTCTGACTTACAGCAGGGCTGCAGTGCAGCCACTGCCAACACAACCTGAGCCTTACAGCATAGGTCGGGTATCACCTCCCACTCACACCTACCTCATGCAGCACCTGCACACGTCACCAGGGGTCCTCAGAACAGGTCTGACTGGCCTGGCTCCAACCCCCAAGTGCCCAAGCACACCTTCTAGGGGCCAGAGGATTGCCTAGCCCAGTTGATGACAATTGACACCTGAGAATTCCTCCTAGGTGCCCGAGTTTGGGCCCACCAAACATGCTGCTACCAGCTACCTGTGGACTTGGAACTGGCCTGCCCAGCCAATCACAGTCACTGCCAACATCAGGATGGACAACTTGGAAACCAGAGGTTTGTCCAGCCACTGCTACCACTATCACCCATGGCATACCTGATGACCAGGAGCCCAAAAACCTGGCCACCCAACTGGCCTGCTGCTGTCATTATCAGCAACCAAAAATAAGTTATTTCCCTACAAGCAACTGATCTTCAACAAAGTTGACAAAATATACAATAGGGAAAGTATATCCTCCTATTCAATGAATAATGCTGGGAAAATTGGCTAGCCATATTCAAAATAATGAAACTAAACCCTTAGCTTTCACAAGTTACAAAAAATGTATTCAAGATGGATTAAAGACTTAAATGTAAGACTGAGCACTATGAAAGTTATAGAAGATAACCTTGGAAAAACTCAGGACGGGGACTTAGGCAAAGAATCTATGACTAAGATCTCAAAAGCAATTGCAATGTACACAAAAATAGACATAGAAATTCAATCAAATTGAAAAACTTCACAGCAATAATAATAATCAACAGAGTAAACAGATAACCTACAGAATAAAAAAAAATTTGCAAACTATGCATCCAACAAAGGGCTAATATCTAGAATCTAAAAGGAACTCAAAGAACTAAAAATGTGTATATATATCAAATAATCTCATTAAAAAATGGGCAAGTGATATGAACAGACATTTTTTCAAAAAAGGCATATCAGCAGCCAATAAACATATTAAACCATGCCCAACATCAGAGAAATGCTCATTAAAACCACCATAAGTTAGCATCTCACCCAGTCAGAACAGGTGTTATAAAAAATGAAAAAATAATGTGGACAAGGACAAAGAAAAAGGGAACACTTACATACTGTTGGTGGGGATGTATATTAGTATAACCTGTATGGAGAACAATATGGAGATATTTCAAATAACTGAAAACAGAAATACCATTATATGCAGCAACCCCACTATAGGATATCTATAGAAAGGAAAATAAATTATTATATCAAAAATACACCTGGACTTGTGTGTTTATTGCAGCACTATTTACAATAGCAAAATCATAGAATCAACCTAAATGGATGGCTGTAACTGGATAAAGAAAATGTGGTATATATACAGAAAACCACACAATCATTATTAAGAATAAAATCATGTCTTTGCAGTATGGAGCTGGAGGCCATTATCCTAGGTGAGAGAATCAGAAGCAAAAATTAAAATAATCAACAATCATGCACATATGGACATATGGAGGGCATGTTAGACATGGGGGACTGTAAAACTGAAAAGTGGGAGGAGGTGAAAATTGAAAAATTACCTACTGGGTATAATGTTCACTACTCAGTTGATCGGAACAGTAGATGCCCAAGTCCCCCTACAACACAGTCTGTCTGTGTAACAAACCTGTACATATACCTTTTGAAAATTAAAAATAAATACATAAACAATTAAATATAAATCATACAAATGACCAACAGATATATGAAAAAAGGTTCAACATCACAAATCATCAGATAAATGCAAATCAAAACCACAAAGAGACATCATCCTACCCAGTTATAATGGCTATTATTAAAAAGACAAAATTGCTGAGGAGGATGTGAAGAAAAGGAATTCTTGATGGTGGGAATGTAAATTAGGTAAGCCACTATGGAAAACGATATGAAGATATCTCTAAAAAACTGAAACAGAACTACCATGTGACCCAGCAATCCCACTACTATGTTGATATGATTTGGCTCTGTGTCCCCACCCAGATTTCATCTTGTAGCTACCATAATTCCCAAATGTTGTGACAGGGACCCAGTGGGAGATAACTGAATGATAAGGCTGGGTCTTTACTAAGCTGTTTTCATAATGGTGAATAAGTCTTATGAGATTTTTGATGGTTTTAAAAAATAGGGATTTCCATACATAAGCTCTCTTTGCCTACTGCCATCCATGTAAGATGTGACTTGCTTTTCCTTGCCTTCTGCCATGATTGTGAGGCCTCCTCAGCCATGTGGAACTATTAGTCATTAAATCTCTTTTTCTTTCCAGTCTTGGGTATATCTTTATTAGTAGCATAATAACAGACAAATACATGGGTATTCATCCAAAGGAAATAAATTGTATATCAAAGGCATACCTGCACTTTTATATTTATTACAGCTTTATTCACAATTGCAAAGATAGGAAAGCAATCTAATTTTCATTACCAGGTGAATGGATAAGGAAAATATTGAATATATATGACCAATGAAATAATATGTGGCCTTAGTGAATAATAAAATCATGTTATTTGCAGCAAAATTAATAGAACTGGTGGTCATTGTTTTAAGTAAAGTAAGCCAGGAACAGAATGGCAAATATTGTCTGCTCACACTCATATGTGGGAGCTAAGAAGTTGAACTCATGGAGGTAGAGAGTAGAAGGATAGATACCAGACACTGGGAAGGGTGTGTGGTTGGGGGTAGATAAAGAGATGTTGGTTAATGGTTACAAACATACTGTTAGACAGAAGGAATAGTGTTTGACAGTAGAGTAGGGTCACTATAGCTTACAACAGTGTATTGTATATTGCAAAATAGCTAGGAGAGAGGACTTGAAATTATTCCAACACATAGAAGTGATAAATACTCAAGGACACCTCAAATACCCTGACTTCATCATTGCACAAGCTATGGATGTCGTGAATTGTCACTTGTTCCCCACAAATGTGTACAAATATTATGTGTATATATTATATATATTTATACATAATAATATTTTCTCAAAAACTTAAAACATAAGACTGTCATGCAATACAGCATTTCCCCTTCAGAGTATAAACTCCAATGAGTTCAAAGCAGGGACTCAAATATTTGTACACTGGTGTTCATAGAAGCATTATTCATAATAGCCAAAGAGAGAAACAATCCAAATGTCCACTGATGGGTGAATGAAGGAAGGGAATACCGATGCATGCCACAAAATACATGTGCCTTAAGATGTTATGCTAAGTAAGACAAATATTTATGTGGCTCCATTTTATATTAATAAGAATATAAACTTGTTAGACTCTAAAATACAGTTTTTAAACATTTAAGATAAGCACAGAAACTTTTACAAAGCTCTCCAAAACGACTATAAGAACATCATTAAAAATTTGCATATCAAACACTATCTATATCCCAAATACTCCCAAGCGAAAAATAATTTTCATATTTTATTTAGAGACAGATGTTAAAGTTTAGGGTTTCAAGAATTATTCAGATATGTCCATTCAGTATGAATACTTCATATTTTTAGTAGACCACATATAAATAATGTGTCTATATTTTTTTATGAAATACATTTTGTATTGCGAATTTCTTTTGCTAATAAATGGTCTGTATCCCACCAGTAGCAGGAAAGAATCATGGAGACATTTAAATGTACTTATGATAAATCCAGGTTTTTTTTTTCATTCTAGCTGACAGTTCAGGAGGAAACTGTCAGGAGGAATATATATATATATATATATATATTCCATATATATATATATATATATTCCAAATATATATATATATTCCATATATATATATATTCCAAATATATATATATTCCATATATATATTCCATATATATATATTCCATATATATATATATTCCATATATATATTCCATATATATATATTCCATATATATATATTCCATATATATATATATTCCATATATATATTCCATATATA
>CM052650.1:17387975-17404003 GCA_028533165.1 Leontopithecus rosalia
CGAGGTCAAGAGATCGAGACCATCCTGGTCAACATGGTGAAACCCCGTCTCTACTAAAGATACAAAAAATTAGCTGGGCATGGTGGTGCGTGCCTGTAATCCCAGCTACTCAGGAGGCTGCGGCAGGAGAATTGCCTGAACCCAGGAGGCGGAGGTTGCGGTGAGCCGAGATCGCGCCATTGCACTCCAGCCTGGGTAACAAGAGCGAAACTCCGTCTCAAAAAAAAAAAAAAAAAAAAAAAAAAGGAGACCTTGGCCCAGCGCAGTGGCTCACGCCTGTAATCCCAGCACTTTCAGAGGCCAAGGCAGGAGGATCACCTGAGGTCAGGAGTTCAAGACCAGCCTGGCCAACATTGGGAAACCCCATCTTTACTAAAAATACAAAAATTAGCCAGGCGTGGTAGCATGTACCTGTAATCCTAACTACTCGGGAGGCTGAGGCAAGAGAATCACTTGAATCTAGGAGGCAGAGGTTACAGTGAGCCAAGACCATGCCATTGCACTCTAGTATGGGCAACAGAGCAAGACTCCATCTCAAAATAAAATAAAATAAAATAAAATAAAATAAAATAAAATAAAATAAAATAAAATAAAATAAAATAGACCTAAAGGATGAGTACAAAGAGCCAAGAGAGGAGTACTGTATAGACAAACCGGAAATTATGGCAAAGTCCTGGATGCAACAAAAAGCTTTCTCTTTAAGAGAAAAAAATAAACTACTCACTTATATGTAGGTAGAACATAATATGTTCAAATTTTTCATCCACTTGTGCTTTCTTTTGCACTGCCACAGACTCCAATTTGATAGGGAAAGATGAAAAACCAATAGTAATTATCTTTAGTGAGCAGAAGACAAGCGGTGGTGGCTCACACCTGTAATCCCAGCAATTTGTGGGGACAAGGTGGGTGGATCACTTGAGTCCAGGAGTTTGAGATCAGCCTGGGAAACATAGGGATATGACCCCCATCTCTACAAAAAGAAAAATACAAATATTAGTGAGGTATGCTGGCACTTGCCTGTAGTCCCAGCTACTCAGGAGACTGAGGCAGGAGTACCACTTGAGCCTGGGAGGTTGAGGCTACAGTGAGCAATGACAGGACCACTGCACTCCAGCCTGGACAACAGCAGAGTGAGATCCTGTCTCAAAAAGAAAGAGAGAGGCTGGGCGCAGTGGTTCAAGCCTGTAATTCCAGCACTTTGGGAGGCCAAGGCGGGTGGATCACGAGGTCAAGAGATCGAGGCCATCCTGGTAAACATGGTGAAACCCCGTCTCTACTAAAAAAACAAAAAATTAGCTGGGCATGATGGCGTGTGCCTGTAATCCCAGTTACTCAGGAGGCTTAGGCGGGAGAATTGCCTGAACCCAGGAGGCAGAGGTTGCAGTGAGCCGAGATCTCACCATTGCACTTCAGCCTGGGTAACAAGAGTGAAACTCCATCTCAAAAAAAAAAAAGAAAGAAAGAAAAAAGAAAGAAAGAGAGGAAGGAGGAAGGGAGGAAGGGAGGAAGGAGGGAAAGAAGGAAAGAAGTAAGAAAGAAAAAGAGAGACAGAGAGAAGGAAGGAAGGAAGGAAGAAGGGAGGGAGGGAGGGAGGGAGGGAAGGAAGGAAGGGAAAGAAAGAAGAAAGGAAGAGAGGAAGGAAGGAGGGAAGGGAAAGAAAGAAAGAAAAAGGAAAAAGAGAAAGAGAAAGAAATAATACTCTTATGTAGCTGGTGTGTCAGTGTGCAAATTCTTTATATGTGAATATTTTTCATACTGTAACTCATTAAATGCTTAACAGTTGTTAAAGGTAAGTGCTACTCTTATTCCCATTTTACAGATGAAGATCTAAGTGACAAAATGATTCTCACTTGTTCTAGATGCCATAGCTAATAAAGTGCAGAGTTGCAGTGATTTAGAACTAAGCAGTTTGACTTCAAATAACAAAAACAATGATAATAATAGTACTATATTATATTTATTATAGTTATACTGTAAGTATATATTATATAATTATTACTATTAAAGTATAATTAATTATAACATATCAATAAGTAATATTATTATTATTATTTTTGAGACAGAGTTTTGCTCTTGTCTACCAAGCTGGAGTGCAGTGGTGCAATCTCAGCTCACTGGAACCTCTGCCTCCCAGGTTCAAGCCATTCTCCAGCCTCAGCCTCCAGAGTAGCTGGGATTACAGGCATGTGCCACCAAACCTGGCTAATTTTCTGTATTTTTAGTAGAGATGGGGTTTCACCATGTTAGCCAGGCTGGTCATAAATTCCTGGCCTCAGTGATGTGCCTTCCTCGGCCTCCCAAAGTGCTGGGATTATAGGCATGAGCCATCACATCCAGCTGACATTATTATTATTATTATGATTATTGACCCTACATGCACCCACCACTGTGCTAAGTACCTAATACTCCTTATCATGTTGAATTTTAAAAACCGTTGTTACCTTACTATAGATGATGACATTGAGGCTTAGAGAGATTAAGTAATTTCTCCACAATGACATAAGAGGTGAAGTAGCCAAGAATGAAAATTCCTTATTTTGAACAAGAAAAAATGATATTTTGCCAGGATAACCTCTCAAGTGAGAATAGTTTGCAAGTATTCTTCAGAGTATTATTGGGCAGACTTACAGAAGTTTCCCAGAAAACTCTTAAAGGCCTTCTAATTTGCTAATAAGGGGAACATGACATTTTTCTTGTTATTTTTTTCTAAAGAGAATAATAATTTCAAAACACAATAAGCACAAGTTTAGTTTCTTTCATGGGTTTTCCTTTTCATTCCATATATGAGAGTTCAGAGGCAACATGAAACCTGATGATGCATTTTCTTAAGAAGAAAGAAACTGATTGTTCTCACTTTTAATATGGCCACCATATGTTTATTTTTAATGATAATATGTCTAAGTCTGATAGAAAAATCCCAATGATTTAAACCTCTTTATTATAAAATGTAGATAAAGGAAAATTGGTTCATGTATTTCATTTATCATATTTCCATATATTTTCCTCATTTGAATCTTGGTGTCTTTTCATTTCCCAAAAGTGTTACAGACTGTTCTGAATTTTGTGGTAAAGAAATAAAAACTATTTTTGGTCAGAGAACTGAATTGCTTGGTGTCTTTGAGGAAAAGTGTCAGAATATATACCACTGATTCTTCGGAATTCTTTTTGTTTTTGGCTAAAAAACAATCTTACTCCAAAAACAACCCCCTACTGTTATGAAGATTTTAAGGCTTCACCCAGCCAAATTTTTCTCTTTCCTCTGTCAAATCTGGATTGCATTAGGCCTGGTGATCCAAAATAAGAATAGAAATATATGCACACAGAAAAATGCACGTTATGGTTTTACGTTCTATTCTAGCTCATTTTAATGTATTAATAGATGAATTGCACAAATGCAAATTAATGAGCAGTTGCAGTCTCATTCATTATGGAAGTCATTATGAAAAGTAAACAACATTTATTGAGATATTTTTAGGTGTTATGCACTATGAAGAATGCCTTCAGTCTACCACCTTACTTTCATTTTTCAAAAATGTATTATGCAAAGATTGTTATCTCATATCACAAGTGGGAGAAAGGCTGGCAAGTTAAAGAAACAGGCCAGAGTTTACATGTCTAGTAAGTGTCTTACCAGACAATAGTACTATATCTAGTACTATTGTACTAGATATAGTAAGTATATATTAGTAACATATAGTAAGTATATATTAGTAATATATAGTAAGTATATATTACATGTCTAGTAAGTGTCTTACATGTCTAGTAAGTAGCAATGGTAAGAAGTGAAGTCAGATTCCAAAGTCTGAGCCAACAGAATTGATGAATAAAGTTTCTGATGTTTACAACCAACTTACTTTTCTATAAGTATTCTAGAGACAATATCAACAATTTTTTTCTTAGAACTGTCTAGTCTACCCACCAGTCTTCCACAAATTGACTGTTTTGCCAATTCAATAAGATTTTTTAAAAATAGTGTTTGAGACACAAAATAAATTAGATGTAAAAACTAAATCTTTATCGCATGCTGCAATAGGTAGACTTTCCAAATATTTTTCAAAATAAATGCACCTATTTGTAATATCTATTAGATTATGACCAGATTTCCAACACTCTGACAAAATCAATAACTGATAAATATTTATTAAAAACTTTACATATAAGTTTTACTATTACCAATTTTACTATAATGCCTATTAAAATCCATCAAGCAGAATGTTATAAAATGTTTGAGGGCTGCTAAAGGCTGGTGTTTATGCAAATACTTTCTCAAATTTCCAAAACAAAAAAAGTATATATTTTAAAAACTAAACTAGGGAAACAAGGAATGAGTTCCACAAATGTCTGGGAAAGGAATGCTAACTGAATAATATTTTAGGACTCAAAAATAAAGGTATCAGAGGAAATGAAAATACTTTTATTAAAAATAAACTATGCCAGCTGATCCTCATTTTCATCTTAATCACATTAATAGATTATTTAATCAACAGTTCTCCCTTTCTCATCTCTTCTGTTACTCTCTTTAATTTTCAGTATCACTTTGTCTTCATCCATTATTTAGGAAATTTCCTCAAGCTGCCTTTGGAAACAGAAAGAATAACGTAAAGTTGGATTACAATACTGAGGAAGAATGTTATGAATGCAGTTGATTTTGAGACCTACGCCTATCTCAGAAAAGGGCATATGGGCCCTCAGTGGGCTGCGGTGGGCTTCATTGTGCAATATTTTCATCAATGCCTTGTATGAAGACAAATTTGTTGTTTCTATAAATCTGGGAAGGTAGTTCATATTTTGGAATATACAAAATGATCTCAACAGATTGGACTCCTAAATTAGAAAATGGAAAAGAAACCTCAACAAAGATAAATGACAATCAAATTGAACCATATTAAAAATATCAATAATAAAAGTTGGTTGGCTGGAGGACATGCAGATTGAGGGAACATGTAGAATCTTTATACTCTGCAATAAGATGAAAATGAGGATCAGCTGGCATAGTTTATTTTTAATAAAAGTATTTTCAAGTCCTGTGATACCACCTTTATTTCTGAGTCCTAAAATATTATTCAGTTAGCATTTTTTCCCAGACATTTGTGGAACTCATTCCTTGTTTCCCTAGTTTAGTTTTTAAAATATATACTTTTTTTATTTTGAAAATTTGAGAAAATATTTGCATAAACGCCAGCCTTTAGCAACCCTCAAACATTTTATAATATTCTGCTTGATGGATTTTAATAGGCATTATAGCAAAATTGGTAATAGTAAAACTTATATGTAAAGTTTTTAATAAATATTTATCAGTTATTGATTTTGTCAGGGTATTGGAAATCTGGTCATAATCTAATAGGTATTACAAATAGGTGCATTTATTTTGAAAAATATTTGGAAAGTCTACCTATTGCAGCATGTGATAAAGATTTAGTTTTTACATCTAATTTATTTTGTGTCTCAAACACTATTTTTAAAAAATCTTATTGAATTGGCAAAATAGTCAATTTTTGGAAGACTGATTGGTAGACTAGACAGTTCTAAGAAAAAAACTTTCACATTTGGAATCATGTATTTACATTGGATAATGCACATAAAGAAAGATATGAACAAATAAAATTTGTTTAGGCACTTGGGTATTTATTTAATAGATATCAACAGGCCTCTTTTTCATATATAATGCTAGGCATTGGGATTAGTGATGAAAAAATATATAGATATACATGCAGTGCTTTTATGAATCATCATGTCTAGTATGTGGGGACACTAGGCAATAAATATATAAAGAATGCAGTGTATACATATATATGCAAAATTTTTGGCATGCATCTTTCCATGTTTTAAAAAAAGATGACTAAAAATGATCACAAAATTTGAGTATATATATTAGAAAGTACGGTTATAAGCTATACAGTATATAATAAATTTGCTTTTTGAGATTCTGTGTATGTGGTGGGACATACTAAAGAAAAACATTTTCTGGATCCTGTGAGAGACACTTAACAGATACTCAGTTGCCATGGGTAGAGAAAACGAGGGGTGGTTTCTAATGAGATGCCCAAAATTGCTACTGATTGAGATATGTGCACCATTTCTCACATGGGAAACTCTACACAACATGGGCAGAGTGAATAAAACAAGAATTTGTTTTCCTAAGGAAAAGAAGCAAGTTTAAAGAGTGATCACAAAGAATCATGTCTCAGAATTTGACATGTTAGACCCAGAAATGAAGGATGACGAGCTATCAGATACAATTTCAGAGACAGAAAATGGCATATTTGAAGAGGGCAAAATTGAGTTAAAACCAACATACATTCTTTCTTTTTATCCGAAAATTTCTTACTATGTTTTATAAAAACTACTGCAGGTGGAAAATTACCTTGTAATTCCAGAAAGTTGCATGTTTATTGAATTGCTTAAAAGAAAGTCAAACTGTGATTAATAACAGCCTAGATGTCATGTGACTTGAAGGTGGAAATTCCAGACCATTCTTTCAAACTTAGGAAGAACATAATCAGCACATTTTCTTTCAACTTGATAATGTCTTGTCTGTAAAACTCAAGTTTCCTGCTCTCATTCTCTCTCTCTCTCTCTCTCTCTCTCTCTCTCTCTCTCTCAACAATTTACCTCTCAAAGACCCAGAACAATTGACCCACAGAGTTCCCTACCATCTGGATTTTGTTGATTTACATTGTGCTGTGTTCCAACATGTTCTTCTGAACTCTGTATTTAGTGTAAATGGGCTGGTAGAGTCTTGATCGGACTCCAGTTCTATCTGATAAATTTTTAAACAGCTTTGTTCTTTTAACAGAGTAAGTTTTCTCTTTTATGTTGTTATCAGTGATTGATATGAAATGTCTAGATTTAAATTTTGTAATTTGGTTTTTATTTTAACACAGATAATTTTATAAGGTAGTCATTTTATTTACAAACTATTTGGTTACTCAGTTTTGTAGATCATACAGAAAAGAAAGATAAATGCTTGACTTCTATTACATATCCAGTATGGAAGATAATAAGTTGGTTCCTCATCATCTTTCAAAATCATCAATTCGTTTTTTTAATGATATTGTAAACTCAGAAGTTTAAATATATTTGATGAGCTTCAATCCACTGACATTATTATCCTTATTGGAGCTCAATATTTCCTATTTGTTGTCAATGGTGAGATTTTCATGTTTGCCTCTGAGTTTATTAATATGATACTAGTAGTCTTTCACTTGAGGTGTATAAAGATGTTCCACTTTTAGTTTGCATTTTTTTCTTCAGAATTGAAATCAGCAATGTTTTCTGCAAAAGTGTCAAAATTACTAATAATAGACAGTATTTTAAACCAAAATCTGGGAGGTAGAGATACTCACTGATATTGAGTTATTTATTGCTTATAGATAGATGATATATACTGAGTTCATATATAATTTCCTATTTAAATTCTGAAATATGGTGTTTTTAACCAATTTCAATTTATTCTCTATTACATTTTTATCTCTATGATTCCAGACTGAGAATCCAGGTCCCCAAGAGTATAAAGAATAAAAAAATTACTCACTTGAGATTACTAAAAACAAATATTTTTCACACATGGTATCTCCAATCTCCCTTTTTGAGTTTGTCTGTATCCATATTGTCAGATCACATAGTGATTACATAATTTAATATCTTCCTTTAATCCTCAATGTCAATTCTATAAAAACTTATATGTTTAATTATCTTTACTAGTCTTAATGTACATTACATGTCTTTCTAGTCATTTTGGTTGTCTGACATCATTCACTAGTAGATTTCAGAATAATCTAGGCTTTCCTTGGATTATTGCATGCTGACCACAGTTAATTTATGCTCTTCATTCAGCTTTTCTAAATATAAACTCTTTGGTTCACATTCTTTTTCCTTTTCCTAAACAATTTACTCCATTATCTTCTGAGATAAAGTGTTGCTGTCAAGATGTCAGATGAAAGTCTCTCTCTCTATATATATAGTATGCTATTTTGGGCTCATTGTTCAAATGATTGATTTTTTTAACATAACTTTACTAGAATATGTTTTTGTGTTCATTGTCCTGAGTTGATACATAATGCATGTTTTTGATATGCATTCTCTCTCTCTCTCTCTCTCTCTCTCTCTCTCTCTCTCTCTCTCTCCCTCCCCCCGCTTTCTCTATCTTCCCTTTTAAGAAAGTTTTCTTTATTGTAGCATTTAGTATTTATTCTATTCTCTTGCTTTGTTTTTATTCTTCAGGGACTTCTATTGTCTGTAAGTTGGATCTTCTTTACCTATTTTTAATATTCTTTCTCTCTTGAATCCTTTTATGGCTTTTTAAATTTGTTATAAAGTTTTATGCTTTTCAGCTTTTATTTCTTTTGAATCATTATTTCCTGTTTGTTAGTTCTTAATTTTATTCTTGTTTTTGTGTTTAATTCAGAAAACATTTTATTTTTAATTCTTTTCTATTTTCAAGTGTTTATTAGTTTTCAAAAATCATGATATATATTGTTTCATTCTGTTGTAATTTTCTAATGCCTTCTAGCTTGCTTTGATACTGTGTATTAAAGTTGTGATTTTGTGATTGTCTATGTAGTGTGCTTTCATGATTTCCAGAGATGTTATTTTGTTCTTTACTCTTTTAACATTTTGTAATAACATTGCATGAGATTTTGACTTCATAAATTTTTGTTGATTATTTTTATAAAAATTTAGCTTTTTAATTTGTGAAAGAAGTTATATTTTTCTGAAGTTATATATTTCTAATATTTTTCCTTTTCTTCTTTTTTTTTTTGCCTGGTGTAATCTAAAATATAATGTCTTGATTTACTGAGATTCCCCGGCTTTGTTTTCCACTACCACTTGTATTTTAATCATATCTATTCTTCATTTCTCTTTATTTTATCTTTCTCAATTTTTCTTCCACTTACAGCAGTATTTTCCCGTGTTAGGAACAGTATTAAAAAAGCTCCCCAGCTAGTTCATTTCTAGAATTCATCGGGGACAGACAACTTCAGCCCCTAAAATCCCTGACAACAACCCCTTGTGTGAACTAAGACCTCCTAAAATTCAGCTGTTGTCAAGTACCCTCCTGTGGTTTCCAGTGATTACATAAGAGTTTTGTGACTGTTGGTCTTTTTGTTGTTGTTTGTTTTGGTTTTGGTTTTGCACCTGCTTACTGCAAGGTTTTGTTTTGTTGTTGTTTTTTTAACAAACATTTCCAGAGGTTTCTGGTTGTTCTATGTAGTTTATCCCCTTTGTTTTATGGGAAGAATTTGGAAAATCTAAATTCTATTCTACCCCCACTTCTGCCTTAATTCCAGAGCTCACCAGAACTTGTTTAAATTATTTAGATTGGAAACTTTGGCCCTAAGATATACAAATTATTTGCTATCTTTGATGTCTTTATTAATTGTCAGGGACCAATTCTGGGCCTTCTGTTTCAGAACCAATTGTTATATTCTGGAGCAACAGATATCCTTTCTGTGTTAAACAAGATGATTGTGTACTATTACTCACCAAACAATGACTTTGGAGTTTGCCAGAAGGCAAGTCCTGAATCTCTGTCATCTTCTAATTCCAATTTAGAAAAATTCTATTAGTTACTATCATAATCTCAAATTCTAACTAAAGATCTTACTGTAGGTTACCAATTTCTACTATGCAATAAAAAATAAATTGCATAATAAGCCAATTTATCAGATTTAGATGGACATTTGTTATCTGAAAACACGCATGTCCAAAGGTCTCCAAATCTACAGTCATGCAAAGATATTCTTTGGCCTACAGCAATACATGATTTTGTGTTGCTGTTAGTTATGGTGCTGTGCAACAATATTATGGGATTTGGGGCCACATGTAGAGTGATATGGATATCAAATGAGTTCTTTTTGGTTAGCAGGACAGGCCTTTGAAGGAACTGAAATAGCCAGTGCCCAGAAAATATCCTGGCCCCTAGTCAACAGGACCAGTTTCTTGTACACATAAGCTTCGAGTTTAATAAGACATCACAGTGAGGACTACAATAGGTCACACTTTCTATATTAGAAATCTTCTGCTTACCGATAAACCCTCGCAGCTCTAAGTTGTAAGGGAAGGGGTTGCAATTCAAATGCCCACAGAAGCAAAATGCACAGGGAACATGAATAAATCAAGTGAATCAAGTGAGCAAGGATAAGAACATTTTTATTTTCAGCCCATACTTTGCATATTAAAGACAAAAAAAAAAACTTATAATTATGTCCTTCTATATACCAGTATACACTCTCTCATTTTTTAAAAAACAAAGTCCTCTCTATCATTTACTTAGCTTTTTGTCATAGAGACATAGTTAAAGTCAGTCTTTACTCCTAACTCTGTCATGCAGAAAACAGCACGAGTATGACAGCAGCAACAACAACAAATGCCACTTGACACTTGGCCTAATTACGTCATAAATGAGAGGGAGATTTATGTATATTTTAAAAATGGAAAGTGTAGGTTCATCCAAAGGGAGTACGTCTACTCAGCTCCAGCTGATTTTCGTCAAACATTAATATAAGCCCTATAATACTAGATCTTCCACTTTTTAAAAAGAAGCAGGAAATCCAGATTATTGTGTAAAATGTTTCAGGATTTAAATGTTGACAACTAGTTCAATTAATTTTTAAACATTGTGTAGGCAAATGCTGTATGGGCCAAACAAAACACATCTGCAGGCAATGAAATACAGCACAATACTTCTGCTTAGGAAGCCCGAACAATTTCTTTCTCCTATATTTTCATTCTTTGGTTTCAAGAACTAGCTGAAGAAGTACCTTTTTTTAAATGCAACCTTTCTTGAATTCCCTCCATATAGTATGTGTTTTATTCCTTTGTGTCCCCACTATGTCCTGTACAGACCTCTGTCAAAGGGTATGTATAATTCTAGCATGTATCTGTTTGCCTGTCAATTTCCCATGTTAATTGTGAATTCCTCCAGATAAAGAAATTGTAGTGGGTGAACCAGTGGCCCACAAAAGTATACCTTGCCCTACACCCTATGTCCTCTGAATGTGACTTTCTTTGGAAAAGGGGTCATTGCAGATGTAATTAAGGTAGGAATATCAAAATAACATCATCCTGGATTATCTGATTAGGCCCTACATTCCATGATACACGTCCTTGTAGCAGACAAAGGCAAAAGGCACAGACGGAGAATAAGGGCATGTGAAGACAGAGACAGAGATTTGAGCAATACAGCCAAAAGCCAAGGAATTCTGGGACCCACTTTCAGAAGCTCAAAGAGTCAAGGAGGGATCTTTTCCCCATAGCCTTCAGAGTGGCCATGGTACTACTTATACCTTGATCTATGTTTCTGCCCTGAATAACTGTAATAGAATAAATTTATGTCATATTAAGCCACTACATTTATGGTGATTTGTTATAGCAGCCCTAGGAACTAAGCAAAGAGAGATTATGCTTATATAACTTTTTACCCCAAATACCTAGTATAAAGTAGGCATGTGGAAGATTTTAATGTGAAAGACAGGCATAAAATAGATGGTAATACTTGGGAATCAAAAGTATAAATTCTCACTTTTTTTGAAATTATGAATTTCCTTGCACACTTCATGCATTATAAGAATTATATTATTCCATGCCTCATAAATAAGGCTTTGAATGAACTTATTAAGACTCAGTAATCAAATCAGTAGCAGTTTATTAGTGGTAAGAATCTTTATGTCCTGTTCCTCTCAGCAGAAGTATATGAAGTATGCATCTCTACAGATAAGCAAAGAGAAAGAAACAATTACTTTCTCCATATCAGACGTGCTGTGCTACACTCAGATGCAGTATGAAACATCATCTCTTTCCTAAGGAAAGTGATTCATTGTCACTAAAGGCAGTGTAGTTTAGAAAGAATGGGCTCTTAACAGAAATACTTCGATTTGAACCATAGTGCTACATGTTCCTAGCTATTAGACATTGGGTAAGTTACTTAACCTATTTAAGGATGTGATGGTAAGATTAGGCAATAAACACTGTATGTATTACAATAACGAGATAAGTTAAAGTTCTTACTGAGTGTACAGACTTAGAAGGAGCCAAAAGGTGCTACCTGCCTTCTATAGATTTCTAGTATGCTGTAGTCTCTTGCTTGAGGAATTAAAGTTTGGAAAAATGGATACCTTTAGCATATTGGTTTGAATTTAAAAGTATTAAGTTGTATTTCCTATTATTAAAACAGAATCCAGATTTCTCTTTTATAAAAAGCTGTTCAGGATGTGGGGCTCAGTACCAACAGGATCATTAAAACCTGGAATTGTTACTTACTTTACTAAAAAAGGGGAAAACTCAACTTCTGCCTTGGGTTTACATTAAATACCCTTCTTCTTGTTGATTGTTAGTTGATGATAATAATCAGTATTATAATCCATAACAAGCTGATCACAAAGATAAAATCATGTACCCACAATGAGAATCACTTCAATACCAGGGATTTGGGTAAGAAAGGTATTGTCCTACCAATTGTGTGTTTAGCTTATCAATCCGGTTTTCTCAGTTGGCAACACACATTCAGCCCATGCTAGAGTTGTTGGTAGTTATGTCAACCAGCCTGTAAATCTTCCTAAAAAGAGAAATATACTCTCCATAAGACATTTTGAGGGACAATGCCATTTATTTCATTCCCTGTGAACTAGCCCAAAGATTTAAGCAAGGAACAAGCAGCTTAATCTGAGAAAGTATCTTTGGGCTTATCAGTATCCAAACATATACATATAGTAAATGAGGTTATGTAAATATTTTGCATAAATTGGTGGCTCTCAGTTGGGTATGATTTAAAACCCCAGATGACATTTTGCAATGCTTGAAGACATCTTGGTTTTCACAACTGGGAAAGCAAGGATACTTCTGGCATCTGGTGGGTAGAGGCCAGGGATGTTGATAAACATCCTACAATGCAGAGGACAAGCCCCAGAACAATGAATTACATAGCCCAAAATGTGTATAGTGCCATGGTTGAGAAACCATAGAATAGGTAAACATGAAAGAAATGTCTATTGAGAAAAATTTATTTAAATTGGGGCCTTTCATACTCTCCAAAGGATTTCATAGATTCAGTGATATTCCTATCAAACTACTAATGATATTCTTCACAGAACTAGAAAAGAAATCTATTTCAAAATTCATATGGAACCACAAAAGAGTCTAGATAGTAAAGGCAATTGTAAGCAAAAAGAAGAAATCTGGAGACATCAGATTACCGAACTTCAAACTATAATACAAGGCTATGGTAACCAAAACAGCATGGTACTGGTACAAAAGCAGATATATAACCTAGTGGAACAGAATGGAAGCCAAGAACTAAGGCCACATACCTACACCAATTGATATTTTATAAAGCTGACAAAAGCAAGCAGTGGGAGAAGGACACCATAGTTGATAAATGATGCTGGGATAAGCAATATCCAGAAAATTCAAACTGGAACTTTTCCTTACACCACATAAAAAAGTCAACTCGACACAGGTTAAAGACTTAAATGTAAAACCCAAACTGTAAAAGCCCTGGAAGACAACCTAAAAAATACCATTCTGGAGATTGGCAAGGGTAAAGATGTCATGAATAAGATGCCAAAAGCAATTGCAATAAAAGCAAAAATTGACAAATGTGATCTAATTAAAGAGCTTCTGCACAGCAAAAGAAACTCTAAGCAGAGTAAACAGATAATCTACAGAAAAGGAGAAAATTTTGCAAATTATGCATCTGATGAAGGTCTAATACACAATATATATAAGGAAGTTAAATGAATTTACATGAAAACAACCCCACAAAAAGTGGGCAGAGGATATAAGCAGACATTTTTCAAAAGAAGACATACATGTGGCCAAAAAGCATATTAAAAAAAGCTCACTGACTGGGCATGGTGGCTCATAACTATAATCTCAGCAATTGGGAGGCCAAGGTGGGCAGATTACCTGAGGTCAGGAGTTTGAGACCAGCCTGACAAATATGATGAAACCCTGTCTCTACCAAAAATACAAGATTTATCTGGGCATGATGGCATGCACCTGTAATCCCAGCCACTTGGGAGGCTGAAACAGAAGAATCACTTGAACCTGGGAAGAAGAGGTGGCAGTGAGCCAAGATCACACCATTGTGCTGCAGCCTGGGCAACAGCAGTGAAACTCCATCTCAAAAAGAGAAAAGCAAAAAGCTCATCATCATTGATCATTAGAGAAATGAAAATGAAAACCACAATTAGATATCATCTAACACCCATCAGAATGTTTATTATTAAAATACAAAATAATCAGTAGATGCTGACAAGGTTGCAGAGAAAAAGGAATACGTATACACTATTGGTGGGAGTGTAAATTAGTTTAATAATTTTGGAAAGCAGTGTGGGTGGTTTCTAAAAGAACTAAAAGCAGAACTACCATTGAACTCAGCAAACCAATCCCATTGCTATAAAGATACTACCTGAGACCAGGTAATTTGTTAAAAAAAAAAAAAGGTTTAATTGACTCACAGTTCTGCATGGCTGGGGGAGCCTCACAAAACTTACAATCATGGTGGAAGTTAAAGGGGAAAAGAAGCACATTTTACATGTGGCAGACAAGAACAAGAGAGAGCAAGGAGGTTTAAAAGCATCGGATCTCATGAGAACTCCCTCACTACTCCAGCATGGGGAAAATCACCCCTATAAGCCAATCACCTCCTACTAGGCCACTCCCTTGAGGCATGGGGATTACAATTTGATATGAGACTTGGGTGGGGACACAAAGCCAAACCATATCACTGGATATACCCAAAGGAATATAAATCAATCTGTTATAAAGATAACATGCACATGTATGTTTATTGCAGCACTATTCACAATTGCCAAGATACGGTGTCCATTTAAATGCTCATCAATGGTTTCCTAAATAAAGAACATATGGTACATATACGCATGGAATATATGTAGCCATAAAAAAAACAAGATCATGTCCTTTTCAGGAACATAGATGAAGCTAGAGCCACTACCCTGCACAAACTAATGAAGGAACAGAAACCAAATATCACCTTCTCACATAGAAATGGGAGGTAAATGATGAAAACACATGGACATACAGAGGGGAATAACAGACACTGGAGCCTACTGGAAGGTGAGGGGTAGGAGGAGGTAGGAGAGGATCAGGAAAAATAACTGATGTGTACTAGACTTAATACCTAGGTGATGAAATAATCTGAACAGCAAACCCCCATGACACTAGTTTACCTATATAACCAGCCTGCACATGTACTCTGAACTTGAAGTTCAAAAAATAGATAAGTAAATAAATTTGGCACTGCAGTAGTTGTTATGGGGCATACTCATAAGCTAAAGGGAAACTTTAGAGTAAAGGAGAAAAGTTTTCTGAAGACAAGGAAAGTATACACACAAAATATGTATAATTATTTGGAATGATCAATGGAAGATTGATTTTAAATTCCAAATCTGATGCTCCTCTGCAAAATGTTTCCAGCACCTGAATGATGACAGTGTGAGGTAATGTAGATTTTGATGACTAGATCATTTCACAATAGATATATGCTTCAAAACATTATGTTATATGTGGTATATACATACGATTTTATCTGTCAATTTTAAAATACAATTTAAAAACAAAACCAAAACAAAGGCAAATCTAATGTTTTATATTTATAATTTTAATTTTAGATTCTCAGACACCTTCTTGTGTTTTTGTTTCCAGATTTGCTCTACCTGTCTTATATGCCAGGTAAATAATGTAAACTACTATTTAGACAATAATGTGCATATATATTTAAAGCCATGGTACAATTGACATATGTTTTTCTATTGTTATTTTGACCATAAATTGTCAACTTGATCTCAAGAAATATCAAATTCATCACTATAAAGTTGGTTGGTCCCCAACCATAAGCTTGCATTCACCTTTTCTGACCCACTCACAAGACTCACAGGGCAGTGAGATATGTCATTTCCTAATAAGACACCCAATACCAAAATAAGACCACTGCAATTGAACGTTTATTTTCAAATACAGGGTCTACATGCATCCACATGATTGTAGGTTTTCACAATACTGTTACA
>CM052650.1:17404503-17427792 GCA_028533165.1 Leontopithecus rosalia
TGGGACTGCCTCATTTGTGTTTGCCAGAAGTTTACCTGAATCCTGGATAATGTTGCAGACCGGGGCTCAGTTCTCCACTCATTTGCTGTGTTGTTTCTTGCCACTTTTATGTTTGGGTCTCTCAGAAGTCTGCTGGGGAATTCAAGCTCAGAGTTTGACAATCCTTTCCTACAACTCCATCCTCTATGAATTCATTCCCCAACTCTATTGTTAAGAGGAGTGCACTGTTAAGAGGAGTTTCACTGTTAATGCGAAATTGTCAGTAAAGACTGGGTACTGCCCATAGCATCTGTAGCTGCAGAGCAGAAATTCCATCGTGTTGTTCCTCAAGTCCTGTGACCTCTAGGTAGACTTCCTTTTCTCCAACTGTTATAGCATGTCAGTTGTTTTAGTAAATCATCTAAGGTTTTTGTTGTCATCTGTGAGATGATGTTGTAATGTACTTATTATGTCAAAGCAGGTAGTTCTGTCGCAATCATTTCACCCTATGATTTAAGGTCTTTCAAAGCTTGTCTATTTTTCTGTTATTATTTCTTAATATATTCTTGGTCACATTTTTCTCTCTCCTCTCCTTCTAGGACTCCAATTGAACATCTGATTTTTTTTCCACTTTATTCCCTATGTCTTTTAGTCTGTCTTGTGCATTTCTCCATCACTTCTGAATTTTTCTTCTGACCTATTACCTAAAGTATTGTAACTTCTTCAGGGCCAAGTACCCTATTAAGCCAGTCCATTGAATTATTAGTTTTTGATATTATATATTTCAGTTCCAGGATTGCTATTTGGTTCTTTTATTCCTTAAACAATTTCAGTTCTATACCCAATTATTCCATCCTAACTTCTGTTACTTAATGTACTAAGCATAGCCACTTTAACCTCTATGCCAAATCATTCTATTACCTGGAGTCCCTGTCTGTATTTTTCTGGGGTTTATATATGCCTGGTGATTTTTTTTATTGACTGCAGTGCATTGTACATGAAGAAATTATACAAATAAGTTGAAACTTAAGATGATGTTATATTTCTCCAGAATAGATGCATTTTCTCCTCTTCTGCAGGGATACTTTTGATGCCCTATGACCCAAGTCCAATTTTAGAGATTGATAAGTGTTAACACTGGTTTCATCCATGCTAGAATTTTTCTACTTCCAGTTCTTCCCTTCTTTAAAAACATAGTCTTTCAGGGACCCAACCTAACATGTGTGGGTTTTATCATGCCCCTGCCTATGGTTGGCCTTGGACTCCACATTTTAGGTCTCTCAGTTTGAAACTATCAAGATCTCTGTTTGGCTATCAGTAGTTTCTTCTGCAGTTGGGAAGTGCCACTAGAACAAGCATGAGACTGCCTTTTCCTAAACTCTGGCCCTGTTATCATTACTGCCTTGTTAACTTCTGGATATCTTTGAGCAGAATAAACACTCATTTGCCTGTCTAGAAAAAAGTTTAAACAAGAGGTTCAATCTGAATTTCCTATTTTGTCACTGACAATGCTTGAAAATTACATAGAGAATACTTACTTTTTTCTAGTTGGAAGAAAATTATGGAAATTATAAACAGATAATTCTGAATTGACTAAGCATCCAATTATTAACAATAACCATTATGTTACTTGGCTTTTCTTTTTATTAAGACAGATTATCTATAATTTCTATCCCTTTTTTGAACCTCTGTTCTCAACCTCCTCCCACACTACTTTTTTCTCTTAAAAGTAAAAACAAAGTTCTCCTCTAGCAGATCTCAAATACTCTACTGTAACAAAAATCTTCCTCAACATTTGAAAGAGATATCTAATTTTGTGAAAATCATATAACATGCCCCTTCCACCTTAGGAATTCTGGTGCCATGTGTTAAAATAAGCTGTCTTTTACCACTTTGAACTTGATAATTGTTTGTCATTCTCCCAGGTGGATTGTCAGCTCCTGGAATTGGAAGAATTGTACCTTACACTCTTTTTATGGTTTCACCTGTTACATAGGCTCAACTTCAGAAGGATCTCAACATGTGCTGCCTGGCTGCTCCTGCTTGGAATTACCAACACTATGTTTTTCCTTTTTAATACCTATTAATACACAAAAACTGAGGCAACATGCATTAAAAATAAAATAAATATCCACAGTATTTACATATACAGATTTGCTGGGAAAAATCTTTTTATTATCGCAAATAAGCTAGTCTCTGATCATATGATTAACATCCCTAAAACTAGATTCAGTGCTTATTGACTATTCTTTGGAGAGTTCCTCAAAATATCATCTATAATCTGATGACTGCCAGATATTTATTTCTAGATGATGATTCTAACCTAGTTTCCAATTGTGTACTGGATATATTGGTGCTGCCATCTTGTCTTCTAGTTATCTCTATTTTAGCACTTTTCCAAAATGTAATAACTACATATTTAACTCTACTATTTTCTACAAACTACTGGATGACTTATTTATGTCTATTTTATGACACTTGAGTTCTTGAGGCATACATATGATGTTGTATTAATTAAATGTAATAAATTATCATGTTAAAAAAACAAATTTCAGGGAAAGATACTATAACATGTTTCCTTTGTGCTTTGATTATAGTGTTTGCTTTATGTGCCTATTTATGAACTCACATATTAATGGCTCATACTTCTACATTAGCATGCCTCATTTTCCCTTGGTCTAACTGAGAGGAAGGAAATAAAATTCATTGGCTCCACCTGTACAACATCCCTCCAGAGCATCAAGATTTATTAAGCACCCTTTCCTCTACATTTCTTCTTGGCTTCTCTAGTTTTCCTTTATGATATACTTCCCAATCCTTTAATCACTTCCATTGCCTTCTCTTGGGCATTATTCAGGTTATTCAGATGTCTATATCTAAAATAAGCCACAGGGTCCACCACATGCAGCAAATCCCCCAAGTGCTTTTGAAATAATCCAGTTGGTTAAAACAGATGAAGAGTAAGAAGACTCAAAACTGAGGTTAATTTTCAGAAAATTTAAGAAGTTTTACCCACATGTCCTTGTCTCTGATAAACAGATGATTAGCTAAAGCTTCTAGGAAACTAACCCAGAGCTCATCTCCTGCCTACCTACTGTGGAAGCCATGCCACTGAGTGCTAGTGAATTTCCTAGTGGCTCCTGTGACTAATGAAAGTCCACCAGTAAAAACAGGCTTGGCCCTGAAATTATGGCATTCAGCACTTGCTCAATGTCATTTAAATGTTACGTGATATCCATGGATGAAGCACTGAACAGTAGTGTTGGTATAAATAAATGAATATCACAGGAGAAATGAGGGTATCTGTTTAATGACCCAGTAAAAAAATGATGAGAGAAGTTGCACTTGTCTTGGCCTGTGGTCAAAAATTAAAGCTTTACACAACTGTAGAAAACTTTTCTTCAGTCATGTTCTAGGAAGTAAATTCAGCTAAATATTAATCAAAAGAGTTATTGTTATTGTAATTGAAAGGTGCTACACTGTTGGAGGCAAGGGACATTGCCAGAGGAACAAACAAATATTTTATTCCTAATAAAGAAATCTCGGTAAATCATGGGTTTGCACTACTATTTTTACCTTCTGTGATGCTATGTTGTGACCTATGGAGAGGCGTCAAGGAGCTGTAGCTAAGCCGATTGGTGAGAGCACCACAATGGTGCCAGGTGGCACTAAGGTTAAGCTCCAGCTTCACTGTTACCTGTGTACTGCTGAGTTAATCATTCTCTCTATGACTCCATTTACTCAGGTTTAAGAGGAGTATAGTAATCCTGGTGATCTCAGAGGAGTGAGTGGTTAGCACAGTATTTGGCCCGAAGGAAACATGTGGTAAATGTTATCTTAGTCATCAACTTTATGATTAAGTTTTTTTCAAAATCATTCCCATGATACCTGTGGTCTCTGGTTGGCTCTAATTTACTTTATTAGCTCATTACCAGTCATCTCCTCCCAAGCCTTTGGTTCATCTGGTCTGGGTAATTCTAGACATTTCACTGGTCATAACAGACTTTCCTTTATGTATTAGCATATATGTGTTTTCCACATATTTGGTCTCATCAACTTGCATTTTTTATTTCAGATGGAGTTTTAACTTTATTTCTTTGCCTGTTTCCTCAAACATGACTGGATCGATATCAGTTCTCTCTATTTTCTGTTCTCCTAGGGCTCTATTTTTATTATTTTTACAATGATGTCTGTTATATTTTTCCATAATTTTCCTCTAGCTAAGCTACAAATTCTTCAAACGCAGCTGCTATATACTCATCATCAGGTATCCCAGAACCTAACACTACCAGGTACATTGAAAGCTAGAAAGTTCCCGGTAAAATATCCAATGCATATATAAATTGTGTATAATATAATATGGCAATACTAAAATACAATATAATGAAAAGGAATTTAGAAACAATAAAGTTATAATTTAGAATCATATAAAATAAATTAAGGAAAAACAATGATGTAAGGGTAAGCTTTTGAATACTGAGAAAGGTACTTGAGATATTAAAAAGAGTACTGACGTTCCAAAAATATTTACAATATTTTTGCTGAATTTGATACTAAACATTCATTTGTAAACCGAAGTACAAATAAATGAAAATACAGAAATGTACCAATATAATCCAGATTGCCACAGATCATAAAATTAGAAATGAGTTATATTTTGTGGGTTTCCTAGTTTCAACATCTCTAAAAATATTGATTATTTTTATAAGTAGAGAACACCCATATACCTTTTTATACTTAGACAATGTTTTACAATTTGAAAAGCATTGGTATCTATTTTAAGCACCATATTCAGGAATTGTTAATTGGTTAAAATGTTGTGTGAATAATTAGAGGTTTAAATCCTTTCGGGAAATTTTTTCAAACCTAAAAGTCTATACATCTATCTCTTTATACTGCTATATAACCTCCCGACTATAATATCTTTCCTTATGTCACCACACATGAGACAAATGCCAGATGCTCAACCTATAAATCCACACATTTGATGGACAGGAGGTTTGAGAAAACAGACAGCACAAAGTAATCTTGCCAGTATAAAAACAATATAATGCAGAAAGCCTTATGCTTTTTGTGGTCATTAAACTGCATTTTAATCTGCAAGGGAAATTGAAAGTCATAGTCCTTTATGTGTATAGAGAAAATGACTTGAGCTCAAAAGGGAAGGAGTTAGGGAGTAAAGTCACACAATTAGTTTGTGGCACAGTTAGGGCCAGCCTGACAATCCGTGGCTCTTCCACTTATGAAACATCATGGAATTATAGAAACAAGGAGGGATTTTAGAAAGGCTTTCCTATTACTGCCTCGTTATACAAAGGGATAACCAAGGATTTACAGCTATCTGATATTTTCTTCCAGATCACATTGCTTGTGAAATTTGTCTCAAATTAGCATTCGGGATTGCTATGTCCCAGTCAGTATGTTTCTTTTTTTCCTGCGAAAGCAAGACATTAATCTAACTCTCACCAATACCACACTTATCACAAACAGCACTGAAGAAAAACTTGCCACAATACTTACATATTATTAAAATATCAAATTAAAGTCTACTTATGTTCTAACCATGGAAAAAGAACAACCATATATCAAATAGAATAGCATATCATTTATTAGTTGAGCCCAACCATTTTTCCAGAAATTATCTGAGATTCTTATCCTTTTTATTTATTTTTCTATGTAACAGTGATCTATGACAAATTCATTGAAAGATTTGAAAAGTCTAATTCAAACATAGCATGGAATATATGTATGCGTGTGTGTGTGTCTCTGTGTGTACTACACATAATGTTTTGCTAAGATCTCTAGAGCTACAAAAGTTATAGTGTTTTACGCCTGTTTTAAATCTGGATAGGTAGACACAGGCTAAGGTAACCATTTGCCTCATTCTTCACATTAATAAGAAATGACAATGTGCCACTTGTCAATGCCAAGCTCTGACAAGTGGATGTACCTGGGTTTCCATAAATATAAAGCAAAATAGACCTCTTGGTGTAAGGGAAAGTACATGATATAAGAAACAGAGAACTTGGGTTCTAGTTACATTGCTGTCTGTGATTAGCTCAAGTATCTAGAGCAAGTCCTTCTACAGTTCCTAATGTCAATCTCTTCATGTGTTCAATAAAAGATTTCATCAGAAGTTATTTTTCAACTCCTAATTATATAGCCAAAATTCCGTTGGGGCTCTTTATAACAGCTAGATGCTTATCAAAGGCCTTTGAATCTTAAAAAAGTGATACAAAGACAGCAAGTAAGGTTGGAAGCCAAACTCATCAAGGAGGCAGTGTAAATTGAAAATAAGCCTATAACGGTCCTGGCTCGGTGGCTCGCACCTGTAATCCCAGCACTTTGGGAGGCCGAGGCGGGCAGATTGCCTGAGGTCAGAAGTTTGAGACCAGCCTGGCCAACATGGTGAAACCCCATCTCTACTAAAAATACAAAACTTAGCTGGGCTTGGTGGCAGACATCTGTAATCCCAGTTACTCAGGAGGCTGAGGCAGGAGAATCGCTTGAACTCAGGAGGTGGAGGTTGCAGTGAACAGAGATCACACCATTATACTCCAGCCTGGTGAACAAGAGGAAGATTCAGTCAAAAAAAAAGAAAAGAAAAGAAGCCTATAATGAGACTTCAGGCACAGTTTTTGCCTGAAAGACCCTGATCTTTGAAATATTCTAACACCCCAGTTGTATTGACAGCCGCGAATATGCTTACTGGGAAACTTCCCTTCTTCATCTGAGACAAAGTGGGTAGGATAGATGATTATTACAGTACATGACTGAGTATCTGTAATGGAAGAGAAATTTTTGAATATTCAATGAGCTTCACAAAAAGGAGCATTACACAAATTACATGCCCATTAATTCAATATCAAAATCCTTTTTGTTAATGTTAGCAGTATTTTGCTGAAAAAGATGAAAAAAAGCATTTGATTTGCTTTCAAAACCTACTCCTCTGTATATTCCATCAATTATTTCTGCCGTTATCCATTTGAAAAATCTTTGCTCTTAGGAATGTGTTAATTTCAGATGCCACTGACCAGCTTCACACTGTCAGTCGCTTTCCACTGCAGTCTAAACAAGCCCTTCCTATGGCCTACGAGGCCCACTGACATCTGCTCCTTCATCTACAGCTCCAATTTTGTCATTCTCTATTTTATCGTTCACTGTACATGGAGCCCACAGGTCTCTTTTCGTCCCTCCAACAGCTTAAATTTCCACCTTAGAGGTGGTGTGCTAGCACCCTTTGCCCAGAATGTTGTTCTGCCAGAATTTTGTCTAGCTGATTCCTTCTAGTTATTCAGGTACAAATATGACATCTTCAGAGCAACTCTCACTGTTTATCCCAACTAAATTAACATTCTTTTCCCTTCCCTTTTTGATTCTCTATCACATTGCTCTTTTTCTCCCTTTGCAATTCTTACTAGCAAGCTAGCATTATCTGAACTAAATGTGTATTCACTTACCTTTGTTTGTTGTGCTCCACTCAGCACATCATAAGCTCCTTGTAGCCAAGGCTGTATCTTTCTTGATGTCTCTGTATCTGCAGCAATTACAATAACACCTTTGCAGGAGCTCAATAATTACATCAGATAAACAAGAGTTAAGAAATACATGAACAAGGCTGGGGCAGTGGCTCATGCCTGTAATTCCAGCACTTTGTGGGGCCAAGGCAGGTGGATCACCTAAGGTCAAGAGTTTAACACTAGCCCGACTAACATGATGAAACTGCATCTCTACTAAAAATACAAAAAATTAGTCAGGTGTGGTGGTGAATGGCTGCAATCCCAGTTAGTCAAGAGGCTGAGGCAGGAGAATCACTTGAACCTGGGAGGCAGAGGTTACAGTAAGCCAAGATTGCCCCACTGTATTTCAGCTGGGGCCACAGAATGAGATACAGTCTAAAATAAAAAATAAAAAACTATGAACAAATGAAGAAATTGATTATTTAATGCCATTCATATACATCTGTTAACTGGAAATGCAAAATGGGATAAATTAATTACTTTACTTCAGTCTTTTTCAGATGCATCAAAATATGTCTCATAATTAAAGCCTCTAATTTCAGGAAAAGGAACGAATGCATGTGACCTTGTCCGTGATATTGGCGGTTTGCATGTCATTTGGCCCTTGATGCATTTACTAAAAAACAAATGACTGAAAGTGGCAAATGATAGAAGGTGAGGAAAGGAAAGGGAAGAAAGAGAAACACACAGTTCTCCTACATCCTCTTCTAACTCTCTTATAGCTGTTTTCCTTTTTGAATGACCTCTTGAATTTATGCTCACTATGTCAGATTGTGTTTGTTTTATGTTTCTCACTGAAATCTAGCATCCCTTTTCTTTTCTGAAATGTGCCAAGCAACTAATTTTGAATTACTTTTTCCACTCTGGAGCTGGCTGTTATGCATCATGTAAGGAAGCTTAATTAAACAGTACAAAGTAAGAACTGCTCACAGATTTAGGAAAAATCTACTTTCTTCATTAAAAAAAATTGCGAACAAGTTTGTTATCCTTTATTCACACACATCTTATACCCCAATTCACAATAAAGCTGAATTTTCAAATTTGTGACGCTTCATATTTCTGGAGTTTATTAATAATAATTATCAGTCCATTAAAATGGATTATGATGATTCCCAAGAAATTGCTTGTTAACATAATTAACAACTGGCTTTAGTTTCAAGACATTAATCAAAAGAGCAAGTTTCTGGAAATGACCAGGTTCTCACAAATGTTGTTAATTAGCACAGGCTTGAAGTTGTATGACAGCGATTCCTGCCACCGCTTATCTGCCTGATTGTATCACATCTTTAAATACCCACAATGTGACGTGTTTTCTCAAATGTTATTAAACCAATAGGCATTTCAATAAACTTACTTTACAGAAAAAAAAAATTGACATTTTTACTGTCTACTTTTGAACAGAATAGAGTTTAAAATATTTGCAAAATGATGCCAATACACAATATATAATATTTTCCTTTCTCAAATGGTGAATAAATGATACGTATGTGAATTTTTCTTTTATTAATCCAATGTAGGCTAACTAGCTCTGTCATGAAAACAATATTACTCTGAGAATAGGGATAAACATTATCTTTTCATAGAATATCTTATCATATTTTTAAACAATGAATGCAATACGTTACAGACATTAAGGGGAAAAATACAAAAAAGGGAATTGACATTCCAATTACCTTGATTTGATCATTACATGATGTATGTTTTTATCAATATTATTCCTGTCTCCATAAATATGTGCAATTATTATATACCATTTAAAAAAAGAAATTTTTAAGCAATCACTGCTATTGCCACCAAGAATGACCAACTTCTTGACATATTGAAGTATTTGCTTCTAGTTTCTTTATGGGCCTAGCCTCCTCTATGTTGCTATAATGATACTTTGTGTATAATTGTGTATCCTGCTTTCTCATAACATTAAGTCACATGAATTTTTTTCTATCAACTAACAGAATTAATAAAACAGAATTTTAATTAGGCACATATTATTTCATGAAAAAGATACTTTACATTTTACTAACATTCCCCATAAGGGATTGGGTTGGATTCATAAATTTTACTTTTAAGTATAACTGTAATAAATATCAAAAGCAGTCAAGAAACTATTTTAGGTCCTTTGTGTCTGGATTATAGTCCAAGATCTCTTCACTTATTCCTTGTACAATTGCTAGAATTTAATGAGTAAAAATAAAAACACCCAGGTAAAGTTGAATTTTAGATAAATAAATAATTTTTTATATAAACATACCTCACATTATATTTAAGATATACTAATACTCCATAGGACATAATTACATTGAAAATACTATTTATTGGAAATTCAAATTTATTTGGGTATCCTGTGTCTGGTAGCTTTAAACCAAGTTGTTTCTTATATATTATGGTAGACAAAATAATAGCCCTGAAAGATATTGATGTCGAAACCTTCAAAACCTGGGTTACATGGCAAAGGAAAATAATGTTGCAGATTCAGTCCTTTGCTACTGCACTGATGCTGATTTGGAAAGACTGTTCTGCATAATCTGGGTAGGCCCAGTGTGATCACTAGAGACTTAAGTGAGAGATGGAGGCAGAAGAGAGAACTAGAGAGATGGCAGTGTGAGAGGCACTCGGCCCAACACTGCCCACTTTGAAGATAGAGGAAGGTGCTCTAGAATTGGCCTCTAGAAGCCAGGAAAGGACAGAAAATGAATTCTCCTCTTGACACTCTAGTAAAGAATGCATCACTGTCACATCTTGATTTAAGCTCAGGGAAACCATTGTTGGACTTCTGACCTCTAGAACTATGATAAAATAGATTTGTGTTAAGATACTAAATATATGGTAATTTTTATGCTTGCTATAGGAAACACACAGATTTTTAAAAAAATATCTTGAAGGTCATTGAGCTGTAAGGGAAGGCTGGATTTCTTGAATCACACATTTTGATAATTTTATAAAAGACGTTCGAAAATATGAACCAAGACCTAGAAATCACCATTCATGGATGCATGCCGAGATTAAGCACCTTTCTACTACCACTCTCCATCATTTCTTATTTAGCCTCCCTGGAAACACTGCACAGAGTGCTTTTGAGTCTTGGAAAGCTGACATTGTTTTGTTCATTTGTTAGTGATTGCGTGTAAGTGGATGTAGGAGCAAAGAGGATTTAATTCAAGCAATCAGCATTTTACAGCATTAGTCATGAAATAAACTCAAATCATAAGATTCCATTTGAAAGTCAAGCTACGGAGTAAATCAAAGGCAGCTGAGATAAGCAAATGTTCTTCACAACAAACTTTCTAAATCGAAGAAGGTGGTCAGGACAATCCCATGTACAGCTTAGTGGGTATTCAAAATGAAGACCCAATTCTTAAATAAATGCCATTTTAAATATATCTCTTGTATGGGGATGGTACATGGAAAATAATGTTGGTTTAATATGTCTGTGAAATATAAGGGAGGCATTTCTTTGAGTGCTGTAGTCACTCTGCTTTTCTGGGAATATCTCACAGCTCACAAGTTTGTAATTAGGAAGGGAGGATTTTATAGTCCTTGTAAAATGTGCATGTTTCACAGAAAGTTCTCATCAATTTAAACTTAGAGATGTAGTGGTGGTTAAGACAAAGCCCTGATATGCAAGAAGTTCCAAGCCTACAGGAGGAGAATGAATAATAAACAAACAATAACTATACAGCATGATCAAAGTTCTTACAGAGGAATGCACCAGAAGCTGGGGGAGCCCTCAATGGGAAGGAATCAATGTTCAGAGGCTTCTCTGAGAAGGCAAAGTTTGGCATGCAAGCTTAAGAATGAGCAGGAATTTTTTATGCAACTACAGACTCTGTTAGGAAGTAGAAACGGTTTTGTGCTGAGAAAGTGGAGTTCTTTTTATTATTATTATACTTTAAGTTCTGGGGTAGTGCAGAATGTGAAGGTTTGTTACGTAGGTATACACGTGCCATGGTGGTTTGCTGCATCCATCACTCTGTCATCTACATTAGGTATTTCTTCTAATGCTATCCTTCCCCTATCCCTCTGCTATCCCTCTCCTAGCCCCCCACACCCTGACAGACCCTGCTGTGTGATGTTCCCCTCCCTGTGTCCATGTTTTCTCATTGTTTGTTCAACTCCCCATTATGAGTAAAAACATGCAATGCTTAGATTTTCTTTTAATGAAAGACTACATAAATGATATAGCATGACCTTGATCCTATTTATCTGGGTGAAAGGTGAATGTTATGCATGCCACAATTTCTTAAAATAGGTCTTTTCTTAAAATAGATGTTTATACTGAGAGTAACAGTAAGAAGCCTTATTTATTAAAATGTGTAATGTTATCTTTATTCCTTTGGAGCATATTTTTCATTCATGCTCTATTTGAGCATGTTAGGCTAGGATAACTGTTAGGTAATTTCTATGTTACTTAAGTCTCAGAGCAGCCCTGTAATTTAAATCACTTCTTAGATGCCAGTGTCTGGTTGAAACACAGGTGGTCTGCAGTGCCCTTTATGAGATGGGGAGCTCAGGATGGAGATATGGAAAGGAAATGATGAGCTCAGTTTTGCACCTATTGCATTGAAGGTCCTGTTGAACTACAGAAAGTATTTAAAAACCTAATGTATACATGTGTCTGGATGTTTAAAGTCAGGTTTGTGGTAGGAAATGCTGATTTTGTATTCATAAAGAATATGTGGCAATTGGAGAAAGCCTGGGACAGTCTGGGGAGAAGGAACCACAGGAGAAGAGATCCAAAGACAGCACCACAGAAAAATCCAAATATATAAAGAGACATAAAGATGAACAATAACCAAGAGAGACAGTAGAGAGGTAAGTGGAAAACCGAGTCAGGACTGATTCCTTCACCAACAGTGGCACAGAATATTTCTGAATATCACGTCAAGTGGAGGAAGAGATGAGCAGTGTCCATTCAATTTTGAAACAAGGTCATTAGTAATAATTTTGTTACAAATAACTTCAGAACTTCAGAGTTCTGTGGTGGGAACAGAAGTCAGACTGAAAAATGACTCGTTAATAAAATAAGAAATAAAATGGTGAAATAAGGAAATAGAGACATTAAGGGCATATAACTTTATTAAGTACTTAGTGTAAAAGAAGAGAAAGATGGAGAGGGAGAGAATGAGAGAGAGAGAGAGAGAGAGAGAGAGAGAGAGAGAGAGAGAAAGTAACATTATCTGGATAAGGACATGGTATCAAAAAAGGTAATTTATTTTGCTTTTAACAGGAGAGGATTGAGCATATCTACATAATGGAAAGAAGAAACCAGCACAGTGGACACATACTCAGGACTCTTTTGGTTGTAAGATTTATATAAAGTAATTAAAGAAAATCTAAAAATAGGTACTTACTCAGAAATCAGCTCTATTCAAGAAAGGGACTGACTGAGAATCTAGGGCTCCAAGTGATGTTGTTCCACATTCCACAGAAATAACAAATATCGCACCACAGCATCAGCACATATGTGATCTTAGAGGAATTTGGTCAGATTAGGCTCATCTGTCCATCTCTGAGACATCAGCTATCAGTAGAGGACTAAAAAATATAATTGGCCAGGCTCGTAGTAGGCACCATGCTACTGCAAGCCAGAGAGGGTGGAAAATTAAGACCTAGAATGCCGTAGAAACAATTGGAGATGGTGGAGGAATTGTTCTATTTAGAATGGCTGATGTTTCAAGAAAAAGGGAAAAAGGAGGATTAAAAGCAAAAATAAATTGGTGTTCAATACAGAGGAGGAGTTGAAGGTGCCAGTCAGAGAAATAATAAATTAATAGAAGATGATTTTTAAGAAAACTGGATGAGATTCGGAGAACTGGCAGAATGATTGGTTTTAGATAGGGAGCTGCACGTCACTCTGTCACTTCAGAAAGAAACCCTTCCTGTTTACATACTGACCTCATCACATCTCTCAAGAGACTTTCCATTCTCTACTCTCTTGAGTTTTCTTCCTAATATCTGTCATTATCTTTATTTTTCCTACCTACAAATTTTCTTACTTAATATCCCATCTTGTTGGCCTTTCAAATATAAGATCCATTATATATCGAACTTTGCCTTGTTTCTTATTCAAATTCCATTTGAAATATACAATAGCACCTAGGACATACTTAAACCCTAAAAAATTGTCAAGATAGAGTAGAAAGAGACAGAGACAGAGAGAGAGAGAGAGAGAGAGAGAGAGAGAGAGAGAGAGGAAACGTAAGAACCCATAAGACATCTTTTGGCTGTAACTACAAACCATTTTTTTATGACAAGTGGGCACCACAAAGATAAGTATGTATATTACAAATCTGCAATTTTTGCATCCTCAGATACAAAATATCAAGGTGGCTCTATGTCACCAATCAAATCTCAGCTTGAATTGTAATAATCCCCACATGTTGTGGGAGGGACCCAGTGGGATGTATTTGAATCATGGTGGTGGGTTCTTCCCATGCTGTTCTCATGACAGTGAATAAGTCTCATGAGATCTGATGGTTTTATAAGGGGGAGTTCCCCTGTACATGCTCTCTTGCCTGCGACCATGTAAGATGTGCCTTTGCTCTTCCTTTGCCTTCCACCATGATTGTGAGGCCTCTCCCAGCCATGTGGAACTATGAGTCCATTAAACATTATTTTCTTTATAAATTACTCAGTCTCAGGTATGCCTTTATTAGCAGTGTAGGAACTGACTAATACAATAATGAGTGGGTGCTGCTGTAAAGATAATTGAAAATGTGGAAGTGACTTTGGAACTGGGTAACAGGCAGAGATTGGAACAATTTCGAGGGCTCAGAAGACAGAAAAATGTGGAAAACTTTGGAACTACCTTGAGACTTTTGAATGTTTTTTACCAAAATGCTGATAGTGACATGGACAAATGAAGTCCATGTTGAGGTGGCCTCAGATGAAGATAAGGAACTTGTTGGGAACTGGAGCAAGGTGACTCTTAAATCATGCTTTAGCAAAGAAACTGGCAGCATTTTGCTCCTTCCCTACAGATCTGTGGAACTTTGAACTTGAGAGAGATGATTCGGGGGATCTAGTGGAAGAAAATTTTAAGCAGCAAAGCATTCAAGATATGACATGGGTGCTGTTAAAAGCATTCAGTTTTGTGTATTCACAAAATATGGTTGGGAATTGGATCTTATGTTTAAAAGGGAAGCAGAGCATAAAGTCATAGTTGTCAGAAGTTTCTCAGCCTGACAATACATTAGAAAAGAAAAACCCAAAAAGCACTGCATTCTATAGAAGATAATTCTTTTGAAGAGTTTTCTGTTCTAAGCCCAGAGGATCTTGAAGCAATCAAGAATCTGGATTCTATAACAAATCAAATTGCACTTTTGGAAGCCTGGTGTCATGAAATGAAAGCAAACCTCAGTGCCATTGCAGAGTATAAAAAGAAAGAAGAATTGTATTTGCAACAGGTGGCAACAAAATTACTCACAAAACAGATAATTTTAGACAGGCATATGAAAATCTTTGGAAACAAGGGATTAATGAATTTATGGCAGGTTTTTATAGAATAACAAATAAATGAAAGAAAAAATTGCCAAATGCTTACTTTTGGAGGGGATGCTGAACTGTAGCTTGTAGACAGCTTGAATCCTTTCTCTGAAGGAATTACGTTCAGTGTTTGACCACCTAAGAAAAGTTGGAAAAAAATCTTCAACCTTTCAGGAGAAGAGAAAACACTTAGTTCACTGGTTTTGGTATTTGCTCTTCACCACTACAAACCCACTCCTCTTTACTTCATGGATGAGATTGATGCAGCCCTTGATCTTAAAAATGCATCCATCATTGCATTTTATATATTTGAACAAACAAAAATGCACAGCTCATAATTTCTTTTTGTAATAATATCTTTGAGATTTCAGATAGACTTAATGGAATTTACAAGACATACAATGTAACAAAAATGTTTCTGTAAATTCAAAATAAATTGCATCTAAAGGACTTTTTTGAGCTTTATACTGAAGATTTTTCAAGTTTATTCAGTGTATCACTGATTTTTTTATTTGTAAAGGATTATGAGTTGTATAAAATATATACTCCTTAAACTAGATCATGAAACTGGTTCCTATTTTATGCAGTTAAGTCATTTACAAGGTCTAATAACATATCTCTGTAACTACTTCTAGATTACAAAAATTTGACAATTTATAAGTAGCAGACTATGGAGAAAAATGAGTCATGTAACTTCCCCTTAGTTCCGACTTGTTGCCAGCAGGGTACAAAGTATGTTAGTTGAGGCAAAGTCCTAAGCTAGGTTATGCTATCAAGGCTCAGCACACCTTTGTGGCCCTTTGATTTACCTACACTAGAAAAACCTGCCAACTATTCTTGGATTGATTCTTTAAGGTATTCCACTTAGTTTGCCAGTTTAGACAATCAGGTGTTATTACCCAAATACTAGGAACATATTTTTGTAAACCAGTCATTCTGAATTATAGTGATGAGAATTTAAATATCATATGCTTTTCTAAAATTTGATGTGTCTGACCATTTATGACTTAATTAAATGAGAGCCAGTAAATTAAGACAGTGTCTCAATAAGCCTATGCTATTTCATAAGTTGAAAATTATCCCACTATAGTTGCTTCATGAATATGAAGTACGATGGCCCCTGACTTACACTGGTTCAACTGAAAACAGGGTACTAAATGAATTTCAACTTGATAGTTTCAACTTATGATAGGTTTAACAGGATGTAGCCCCACTGTTGAGGAGCATCTGTATTTATGGTTAATTACTTTAGTAATAAATGGAAAGTAAGATGTCTTGGGTAATCTTCGCCCATAAAATTATCAGGGTAATTTTACACTATTGGCTCAAGAAGGTTGTAATGCTACTGGACATAAGTTGGCAACCACTTGGTTTTTGGAAGGAATTTTGGTATTGAATTAGAAGTCTGCTCCAGCTATTCAATATCTGCATATTTATCCTAAGGAATTAAAGAGTTAATTGTTTCTTTCTTCAGTGGACCATTGTTTTTGATATTAAAAAAATGAAGCAGGGCCTGGCACGGTGGCTCACGCATGTAATCCCAGCACTTTGGGAGGCTGAGGCGGGTGGATCACGAGGTCAAGTGATCAAGACCATCCTGGTCAACATGGTGAAACCCCGTCTCTACTAAAAATACAAAAAATTAGCTGGCCATAGTGGTGCACACCTGTAATCCCAGCTACTCAAGAGGCTGAGGCAGGAGAATTGCCTGAACCCAGGAGGTGAAGGTTGCAGTGAGCCAGGATCGTGCCATTGCACTCCAGCCTGGGTAACAAGAGCGAAATTCTGTCTCAAAAAAAAAAAAAAAAAAAAAAAAAAGAAGCAGTTTGTAGCTTGGACTTTGAAATAAAGCAAGGTTTAAATAAGAAAGAAAAGAAAAGAAAAAAAACATTTTGTGAGATGTGTATAGGTTCAAGTTGCACAGGATAGACTTGTCATGGTTACCATTAAGTGTCAACTTGATTAGATTGAAGGATGCAAAGTATTATTCCTCGGTGTGTCTGTGGGGGTGTTGCCAAAGATTAACACTTGAATCAGTGGACTGGGAAGGGCATACTCATCTCAGTCTGGGTGGGCACAATCTAACCAGCTGCCAGCATGGCCAGAATAAAAGCATGAAGAAGAACATGGAAAGACTAGATTAGCTAAGTCTTCTGGCCTCCACCTTCTCCTGTACTGCATGCTTCCTGCCATTGAACATCAGATTCCAAGTTCTTCATCTTTGGACTCTTGAACTTAAACTAGTAATTTGCCAGGGGCTGTTGGGCATTTGGCCACAGACTAAAGATTGCACTATTGGCTTCCTTTCTTTTGAGATTATGGGACTTGCCCTGGCTTCCTGTCTTCTCAGCTTGCAGGTGGCCTACGTGGGACTTCACCTTGTGATAGCATAAGTCAATTATCTTAATAAACTCCCCTTCATATGTAGATAGAATAGATGTCTATTCTATTCTTTCCGTCCCTCTAGAGAATGCTGACTAATACATTTGATGAGCTAAACAGCAAAAATTTTTTCACTGAGTAGGCAACACATAAACATGTACTGGATTTTATGCTGTGTATTCACCTACATTTTTTTTTTTTTTTTTTGTCTGTGACCAAAGTGAAATATGTAGAAATCTTTAAATTTTACTGAGAAATGAAGATAAAGAATTTGCTCTAAAATTTCATCACAAGCACAGACATTAAATACCTAGATTTTATTTAGGGAAAGACTCACTAATGTTATACTACAAGTTTACATCAAGTGACCTTTTATAATTTTTTGAATAAAAATGTTTCCCAAATATCACCACAGTAAAATTAATTAAACATCCTTTTAGTGATAGCTTTGGCATCTGGATACCCACTTGCCTCCAAGTTAACATTGAGCTATAAGTTTCACACATGTGGAAACAATACATTAGGTGAACTTGCAAAAGGACCTTTGACAACTACTTTCTTTGAATATTTAAGAAGAAAACTTTTCTAAAATGCAGACAAAAAGTGTCTGGTTTCATTTAATTCTCTTGAGAAGCTTTGTTGATAATACAGGACATGGACAGCCATACCCAAAAAGGTTTTCCATTATGCATATTCTTACTACTTCTTCATCATAGGGCCTTGTGTATGTGTGTATTATATATATATATATATATATATATATATGCATAGAAAATGATATTTTTCAAAAAAATTTCAAAATGTCATTGAGATAGATATTGCAGTAGTTCCAACCTCCATTTTAAAATAAATTAAAATTGAAAGCCATCTAGTAGTCTTGAAGTACATATTTGATTTGTAAACATACAAAAATTTTTCTGTAAAATAATAAACCGATTTTAAGCAATACAATTATATGTAGTAAGATCCAGGTGAATGTCTTAATATTTATGATGGAAATAGAATGTAAGTGATACACTAGTCCAAACCAAGGAAATATTTTTTTGTTATTAATGAGTGAAGATGGATAAAAATCACATTTTTACTTTGAATGCCAATGATGTAAATGATAACAACTGGGAACTAAATAGGAAAGATATGATGCTTTAAAGATTTAAAGTCCTAGAAAAAAGTTTTTTAAGCCTCTATGGAAGTTGAAAGGTACTTACCACAATAATATTAACCCATTCATTCAATTATTCTTTTATTTTTAAGGCATTTGCAGTAAATGAGTTCTTGTAGCTGGCCCTGCACTTGTTACTTAATAAAATTTTCACTCTCTACCTTCAATGGGCCCACTTTTGTTTAGAATTAAGCATTCAGGCAATTCATAAAGACTTACAATATACATAGTGATGTAGACTCAGTATCATGAAAGTGAGAAGGGTCTTTTCCCTCAGTCCCTTGCTTTAGAGAATTTCACACATAACAAAGGAAAAAAGTGAATAAATGTATTAAAAAATTCATGGATGCCTCCGTGACTTGAGGTACAGTGTTCATTAGTATTGCAGCACAACCTGGAAATCTTAAATATGTGATCTCATAACTGATAGCGTTCAGACCTCAGAGAAATACTTTTCTACTTCTCTGTGCCTATGTCCTTGAAACAAAAGACAAGTGCATCTGAGTTCTGTAAATGTTTGTGGTTGTTCTGCTTCTGATGTTGGAGATGAAGGCTACTTTGGAGTTGATAAAGAATTTGACAGTGCAGTGCATAAACAAAAGCAAAGATAAGTGGGCCAAATTGTCAGTTTCTTTATCTGAGATAGCATGGATACAATATATTCTTACATATCAAAATATGTCCAATTTCTTATATAGTTCTACTGTTCCAATGTGTGGTTTATGCATTAAAATGTATAAATATATAATACATAATATAATATTAATATCACCATATTACATCTACATTAGGTGCAATGTATAATATACTATAATGGGAATTATTTCGAATTAAAATGTAAATGAAATGTCAGCCTTCTTTTATTCAATTTAAAGATTACTATTAATTTATTACTCTTTGTACTTAGTTTTTAGTTTTTAAAGTTATTTAATATTTGAGAAGAAACTTCTGAAAAACATGAAATCTTAAATTTTTATTTTTAAGCTGCTCCATATTTTGTGAATGTATATTCATGTTGTGAATAGTTTTAATACTGTTACATTTTATTTTAATTCATTTGATTATTATTTGAATAAACATATTTGTATCTTAATTTTAGTACATAATTTTGCAAGAAAAAATTATGAGCTGTTATATATGTACATATTTATTTAGTTCATTTTCACACTGGTGATAAAGACATATCTAAGACTGGGCAATTTAAAAAAGAAAGAGGTTTAATTGATTTACAGTTCCAAGTGGCTGGGGAGGCCTCACAATCATGGTGGAAGTCAAGGAGGAGCAAATCACATCTTACATAGATGGCAGCAGGCAAAGAGAACTTGTGAAAACAAACTCCCCTTTTTAAAGCAATCAGATCTCATGAGACTTATTCATTATCCTGAGAACAGCAGGAGAAAGACAAGCCCACATAATTCAATTACCTCCCAAGGGGTCCCTTCCACACCATGTGAGAACTCAAGATTAGATTTGGGTGGGGACACAGCCAAACCATATCATGTATTTTCACTCTTTTAAAAGTTACTCTTCCAAATATCTCCAGACTATCAGTAGAACTCCCAGACACCTGCAATACTTTAATCTATTCATTTTTAACATTTTTCTAAATTTTACTTATGTAAAATCATAACATTGAGCATATTGAAATAAGAGAATAGATATTACCAATAATCAGTAGTGTGATTGAATCAGTTATAACAATAAATCTCCTACTAGAAAACACTTAAAACAAGATTAATTCACAGCCAAATTCTACTAAACTGACAATGATGAACTTATACAAATCCTCCTGAAACTGTTCCCCCAAAATAAGCAGACAATTCTTCTTAACTTCTTCTACAAAGCCAGTATCACCCTGATACCAAAACCAGAAAAAAGACTCAAAAATAAAGCTACACACCAATATCCCCAATAAACATACATGCAAAAAACTTCAACAAAATACTAGCAAATAAAATCCAACAGTACATCAAAAAGATAATACACCATGATCAAGTGAATTTTATACCAGGGATGCAAGAATGGTTAATATATACAAATCAATATATGTGATTCATCACATAAACATAATTAAGTACAAAAATATTAATAAATGCAGAAATGGCATTTGATACAATTTAGCATCCTTTCATGATAAAAATCCTCAACAAACTAGTCATGGAAGGAAAGTATCTCAACCTAATAAAGACCATATACCACAAACCCATGGCCAACATTATACTGAATGGGATAGGTTGAAAATATTCCTTGTAAGAACTAGAACAAGGCAAGGATGTCCACTTTCACATTTCAACATAGTACATGAAGTGATAGGCACAGCAATCAGGCAAAAAAAAAAAAGAGGCAATCAAATTGGAAGAGAGGAAGGCAAATTATCTCTCTCACTGATAACATGTTATGTTTAGAAAAACTCTAAAGACTTCACCAGAAAAACATCAGATTTGATAAATAAATTCAGTATAGTTTTGGAATACAAAATCAATATACAAGAATCAGTTGCATTTCCATACACCAAATAATGATCTGAAAATCAAATAAAGACTTAAAAAAAACCAAAGAATTCAATTCAATTTGCAAAGCCTATAAAAAATTAAAATACCCAGGAATATATTTAACCAAAAAGTGAAAGATCTCTACATGGAAAACTACAAAACCCTGAAGAAAGAAATTGTAGATGAAACAAATAAATTGAAAAATGTCTCATGACCATGGATGACAATAATTGATCATGCTGACCAAACAATCTACAGATACAATGCAAACCCTATCAGAATACCAACATCATTTTTCACAGAATTAGGGGAAGAAAATCCCTAAAAGTCATATGCAATTTAAAAAGGAAATTGAACAGTGAAAGCATCCTAAGCACAAAGAAGAAAACCAGAGGCATCACATTACTTGACTTCAAAGTATGCTACAAGGCTATAGTAACCAACACAACATGGTAGCAGAATAAAAATAGACATAGATCAATAGAACAGAAAACTGAACCCACACATAAAGCCACATATCTTTAGCGAACAAATCTTGGACAAGTCGACAAGAACATAGGTTGAGGAAAGTACAATCTTTTCAATAAATGGTACTGGGAAAATAGGCTTGCCATCTGCAGAAGAGGGCAAGTGGATCGCCTATCTTTCACCATATTAAAAAAATCAACTTAAGGTGAATTAAAAAATTAGATGAAAGGCTTAGATGAAAGACCTGCCACTATAAAATCCTTAGAGAAAACCTAGAAAAACTCTTCTGCACATCAGTCTAGGCAAATAGTTTATGACTAAGACATCAAAAGCACACATCACCAAACCAAAAATAGGCAAGTAGGACTCAATTAAACTAAAATACTTCTGCACAGCAAAAGAAATAATCAACAAAGTGAACAGACAACTTGCAAAATGGGAGAAATATTTGCAAACTTTGCATCTGACAGTGTACTAATGTCTGAAATACACAAGGAAGTAAAATAACTCAACAACAACAAAACAAACAAACAAACCAACCCTTAAAAAGTGGGCAAAGACATGAATAAACATTTTTTTAAAAGAGGAAAATTGACCAATAAGCATATGGAAAAATATTATCACTAATCATCAGACAAATGCAAATTAAAACCACAATGAGCTATCATCTTATACCCGTCAGAATGGCTATTATTAAAAAGACAAAAATAACAGATATTGGTAAGGATGCAAGGAAAAGGGAATACGTATTCACTGTTTGTCTGAATGTAAATTAGCATAATGTTTATGAAAAACAGTATGGAGATTTACATTTCCCACTGTTTGTGGGGATGTATGTATAATCTTTATGGAAAACAGTATGGAATTACTTAACATTCAATCTAACAATTCCACTACTGGGTATCTACACAAAAGTAAGCTATCATATCAAAAAGATACTTTCACTCATGTTTATTGTAGCACTATTCACAGTAGCAAAGATTTGGAAGCAACCTAACTGTCCACCAACAGATGATTGAAGACAGAAAATTTGGTATATAAACACAATGGAATACAAATTATTCATAAAATCAATATAATCATGTCTTTTGTAGAACATGGGTGGAATTTGAGGTTATTATCTTAAGTGAAACAACTCAGAGATAGAAACAGAAATACTGCATGTTTTCAGGTACAATGGAAGCAAAATAATGTGTATACATAGACATAGAATGTGTAATGATAGAAGAAGACTCAGCAGAGTGTTGGGGTCACAGCGTTGGATGATGAGAAATTACTTAATAGGTACAATGTACATTATTTGGGTGACGGATACACTGAAAGCCCAGACTTCACCAATATGCATTTTATCCATGTAACATAATTGCAGTTGTACTCCTTAAATTTAAACAGAAAAATTTTGTTAAAGTGGCATATAACTTTTAAATGTTTGGACATCTGTTAATTTGGGCTTCAATTTACACTTTGGCCCCAAGTCATGTAAATGTTGCATGCTGGTCTGTGCAGATTTATCTGCTTGTTACTTAAACTAATACATACCAAGACAATATATTATGCCATACCAGGCAACTGATTATGCTGCTGAGGTTATAATGAGAAAAAAATGAATACGGGCCCTACTGTCAAGGAGGTTATTGTTTTGCCAGAAAGGGTAGTAATTGCACAGGCAATTGTAAGTCAATGTGGTGGTGCATATAGGGAGTAACATACAGTGTATCACTGGAGTTCATGACAGTATACTCTTAGAGGAGGTTCAGGGAAGGCTTTCTAGTGTAGTTGTTTAAATGGAGACCTTGGGCCGGGC
>CM052650.1:17428292-17471646 GCA_028533165.1 Leontopithecus rosalia
GAAAATTCGCCCGAAAGTGTGGCGTCCTCTCGTTTTCTGGGCTTTCACCGGGAGCTACAATCCCGAGCTGTCAGCGATCAGCCATCTTGGATCTGATGTGAGATCAATTTAAATGGCAATTAATAGATGCCAACACTGAGATGACACAAATGTTAAAATAATCTGAAATGATGTTAAAGCAATGATGTGGACTTCATGATTGTGCCACACAAATTTATTGGTTTAAGTCCTAACTAACCCTTGATGTGATGGTGTTTGGAGATGGGGCCTCTGGGAGGTAATTAGCAACAGAAGATATCACGAGGATGAGATCTTGGTATCAAAAAATTAGTGTCTTTATAAAAAGAGACACCAGAGAGCTCCTCTCTGTCTTTCTCCCTGCCCTGTGAGGATACAGCCAGAGGGTGGACACCTATAAGGGAGGAAGAAAGCCCTCATCAGAACCCAACCAGGCTGGCACCCTGATCTCAAACTCCCAGCCTCCACAACCATGAAAAATAAATTTCCATTGTTTAAGCCATTCAGTCCATTATGTTTTGTTATTGTAGCCCAGTTGGACTAAGACAAGCAATTAGCTTAAAAGTGTTCCAGAAAATAATTACAGACCCTCTTGCAACACATTTTTAAAATAGGTAGTTTTGGTTAAAAAAATAGAAGATATGGCTGGCCGCAGTGGCTCACGCCTATAATTCCAGCACTTTGGGAGGCTGAGGCAGGCAGATCATGAGGCGGAAGTTGCGGCCAGCCAAGATCCTGCCATTGAACTCCAGCCTGGGCAACAAGGTAGAGACTCCATCTCAAAAAGAAGAAGAAGAAGGTATAAGGTAGAACTAAATGAGAATTCTAAACTAAAAAGTACAATTAAAAAACTACGAAAAAACATAACCTCATAATTGTGTTCAATAACAGAACCTAGGTTGGCCAAATAGGAACAGCTCTGGAGTTCAGTTCCCAGCAAGTGCAACGCAGAGGGTGAGTGATCACGACATTTCCAAAGGAGATACCAGGTGCGTCTCAGTGGGACTGGTTGCACAGTGGCTATAGCCCAAGAAGGGCGCCGAGGGCGCTGTCTCACCAGGGAAGTGCAATCCCTGGAGGATCCCCTTCCCTACACAATGGAGGCCATCAGAGGCCTTTCCATACACTCCAGCACTCCTGTTCAGATACTGCGCTTCTCCCGCAGTTTTTACCACCCACAGACCAGGAGATTCCAGGGCAGAAAAGCGCCACCAGTTTCCAGCACGGCTGGTTCAGCTGGCGCCGTGGGTTTCCATATAAATTCAATTCATTTTTATCAAACGTACCAAAGTATTTAAATGAAGAAAGAAAATTCTTTTCAAAAAATAGCACTGGAATGAGATAACCATATTTTTAAAAAGTCGTAACCTTAATCTTTACCACATACCAAAGAAAAGGAAATGTGAAATGAAACATAGAACCAAAGGTAAACATCAGAGGAAATCTTTACAATGTGATAAGCAAAGTTTTTGTTTTTCTAAGATGGAGACTCTAAACCCATAACTATAAAGAAACAAATAGTAAACTGTATTTCATCAAAAATTAAAAAAATTCTGCTTTTGAAGAAACACTGTGAAGAAAATGAAAAGACAAGCTGGTAAGACACACACACTGGGTGAAAATATTTGTAAAACATTTTTCTAAGAATATACTTTATCCAGATTACATAAACAATTCATAATAAAAAGAGAAGACAACACAATTTTTAAAATGGGCAAAAATGTGAACACTCCAGCAAAAAAGAAACACAAATGGCTAATCAGTAATGAAAAAGTACTCAACATTAGTTATCAAAGAGATGAAAATTAAAACCACAGGACGCATCAATATTCACTAAAAAGGCTAAAATTAAAAAGACTGACACTGGCAAATTTTGCCAGAGATATGAAGATTAAATTATTTTGTATTGCAAGGGAAGTATAAAATATGAAAAAGACTTTGGAGAATGAAAGAACTACTTTGGGTGTTTTTATAAATTTAAACATACAACTTTGGAATGACAGAAATTTCCCTCCTACGTACCTATTAATAGAAATGAAAACATATGGACACAAATATCCATACAATAATGGTTGTAGCAGCTTTATTCATAATAGCTCCAAATTAGAAACAATGCAATTGTCCACCGATAGGTGAATAGATGAACAAATTTGAATTCATTCAACCAAATTCCAAATGACCAAAAAAAGAAACAGTATGTATGGATCTCAAAGTCTATATGATGGGTGAGTGGAGTAAGATACAAAAGGGACATACTGTATTTTCCTATGTACAGAAATATTAGAACAGGTTAAACTAATTGATAGTGGTAGAAAGCAGATCTGGTGTTTGCTCCTTCTGTAATGATATTATGGAGACTGACATAAAAGGACAAAAGCTCTCTGGGATGATGAAATATTGGCTCTCTTGACAATGGTTGTAGGTACATTTTCCAAATTTCATCAACTTGTATGCTCAAATGGATACATTTCATTAAATATAAATTATAAAGATATAATTTATATTTTTGAGATAAATTATATCTCAACAAAGTTATACATGCATATTTATGTATATATATGCTTAAATATATATAATGTATATGACTTGACATGTGTGTCTCTATGTGTGTGTATAGTTTTCCAGAAAAAAGAAATGAAAACTTTGTCAGTGTGCCCTAAAGAAAGATGTTTTTAGAAACATAATTCTTGTAGAATGACCAATACTACAATTCACCACCTAAAATAAGGAAACTAAAAAATGTCCATAGAATCGAATACATTGAAAATCACAAAAATAATTATTGTATTACATTATTCTCAGTTGTGCATTCTGTGGCCTCCATAATTTTTGTCTTAAAATAAATTATTAAATGCAGTCAGGAATACATGATTTCAGGGCCTTTATAGTAGCAATTGTTGAAGTGGTGTTTTAGGCAAAGTGGTCTAAGGCAAGCAATTTTCTCCTGATGTGACAATTTTGTAAAGCTGAATTGTTATTTTAAGGTGTTCCTACAATTTAAATATATTTGTATGTGTCATAGACACATAAGGAAATGATATATTTCATTTTCTTCTGCAGCCAGAAACATAGTTAGCAATGCTAATATCCTTTTGCTGAAAAATAAATCAGAACGAGCTCCTGGATTTCATAAAGTTGTTGCTTCACTATTAATGCGGTTGTAAAATTATTTAACAGGCACATTTTTACATCTTAATTGGCTATTAAATATTTGGGGAGAAAGGAACTGCAAATTTGATGTAAATGATATTTGAGAAATATGTCCTTTCGTGGCAATTAATTATTTCAGCCCTTGATAATTTTCTTAAGTCTCTAGAGAGAAGTGGGGAAATGTCTATTTCCTTTTCTTCTTCTTATTTTTTTTTAACATCTGCATTTGGGGTAATGTTCCCTTCTAAGTGAAATTGTATTGCTGATTTCACAATCCCGAAGTTTTGATTTTTTATTTTAAAGCGACTTGTATTTCAAAGATAATTTGAGATTTCCAGGTCTTTACATTTCTCCCTTGTTTCCTTTTGTATAAATGTAGTAAATACCCTGAGAATACTAAAGAACAAACACAAAATATGTACACAAAATTAAGTACCATTTTTCGTTTGTAGCTAGTAATAGCATTTTTACTCCACAACTCACATTTTTACTTCAAACAGATTTATTAACGAAATTTGAAGGGCTTAATAATTTTCAAAGAAAAATATTGCCTTTGGGAGTCAATGGTCTTTTGTGTTGTGAGCCAAACCTGTCTTCTGTGTTCCAGATACTTCTCAACTTTCTAGTGAGAATTTTGCAACATGCCTTTTTTATTAAGGATAAGAATTATTGGATCAAATGTGGATGTAAACCCTAATTAAAAAAAGAATTAGCAATACATATTCGAAAAACATTTGTTTAATTTTTCATGTACCATTTGTTCTTTATTTGAACAGTTTTAAATTTCCTGTAGTTCCACAGAGAGCAAATTCTATGCTGGTCACCAATCATAGTAGCATACCCATTGAGTTTAGCCAGTGGTACTGTGTTTGACAAATACAAAGCAGAAATCTTTGTATTTCTTTACCCCCAGTAACTCAGGAAAAAATCATAACAAAAGATTAAAAAAATGAATAAATTTATTCTTCCCCAACCCACATTCTTTCCTCACCTAACGTAGCCCCGTCACAAATGTCACATATCTTAGCATATACTGAATATCTTGGCCTTTTTCTAATTAAAGGCGGATGCCCAATTCCCAAGACAGTGCAAAAACCCTTCAGGTACTAAAAATAAATGACTTCCAAATCGAAAAGCTAGTAAATAAGTCAGTTTGGGACCCAAAGCAATTATCATTACAAGGAAGTATCTTGTTAAAAGTCTATCTTGAGTTAGCTAGTTTGGGTCTTCTAGTAATTTGGAGGCAGGCAGACTGTCAATTTCCCAAACATCTACAAATGCAATTTCTCCATGTTGTAATGATGTTTAGGTGAAAGTACTTGTGCTAGAAAGGCCTAAACGGCAACTTGTATTTGCTACCTGCAAAAAATCTGAGGATAATGAAACAATTGTATTCTAAACTGCATACAAATAATTCTAATTATACTTTCATTACCAGGCTTTTTAACTGGTTATAGAATACAATTCAATTCACGATCTGAGTATTTATTAGATGCAAAGCACCGGGTTAAACTTCAGAAGGGAAAGTATTTTCAAGGTGATTAAGTACACAGAACTTGAAATTTCCAAAGAAGGAGACAAATTTCCAGAGCATAAAGCCTATGTGAAATTCTATAAATGAAATGCACAGTCCCTTGGGGATATTAGCAGAAGAAACAAGAGCATATGTAACTGAGGAAAGGGAGAGGTGATGAGGAAAGATATTATGAAGAATATGATGTTCAGGAAGGTCTTTGTGAGCCAACATTATTGCCACAGGCAAAGTGAGAAAAGAGGGCTTTCTAGGAAGTGGAAACAGCATAGTTAAAAGCCTGGAGATGGAAGAGCTTGGGAGTATGTTGTGAAAGCATGAACCATACGGCTTCAAAGGAGGAGATAAAATGAATAAGATAAAAATAGACAATGTTTCTCCACTCAAACTGTGACAAATAGGTGAGATTTCCTATTTGCAAGACATGGGCAGCCCATAAAGTATTTTTCACAGGGAATAATAGGAATAGGTCTACATGGAGAATAGTAGATTGAAGGTGGTAGTGGCCGAGGTAAGAGGAGCTGTGAATCACTAGTGGTGACTGAAGCAAGAGAATTAAAGGGAAAGAATGACAGATTAACTCTCAGGCCCTTGGAATGGCAGAAGGGGAGTATTGTGAATTATTGAAATTCATATTTCAATTACATAAAAGCATAATAAGAAAAACTCACAGAATGCTTAATATGATAAATGAGAGAAAAAAGGGGAGTTCTTGTAACTTAAGGTTTAACACTTAAAAATTTGGCAAGATGATTTGGATAAATACAAGTGTAGCTAATTCGGTTGGAGATACATTTTAAATGGAGTGCCAATAGGGAGAAATGAGCAAGAATTTCTCTCATTCTTTCAAAATCAACCATCACTGCTATGAAGACAAAAATAACATAAGTACATTTGTTCATTCAAACAGCATCTATTCTAAGACACAGAGTATTTTGAAAGTTTTGAATGCATTGTCGTATGTACTTAAAACATTATAAATAATATCTAACATATACTTAAGACATGTGCAGGAATCATTCTCAATAATATAATCATTTAAATCTCAGAGTTCTATTACCTTTATTTGATAGGTAGAAGATCAGGGTAGAGAGGGGTTGGAAAAATTACCCAAGAACACAAAGCTAGTATGATTACAAGCTTGGCTGAAATCGAGGTTTACTTGTTTCCAAAACACATTCTTTAGACTACGTGATGCTATGTATATTGCTATTGAAGCCCAAGGGATAACTGTTGGTAAAATATTGACAAGAAGCTGCTTAGAAGACAACAATCATGTAGCTGAGTCTTGAAGAAAAAAATGAAGGTGGCTATATTTAAAGTAGAGCTGGCAAGAATGCCAGGGGAGAACTGGCTTTCCAGGCAGTGGAAGCTGCCTATGCAAAAGGCTGGAGGTGAGAAGCAAGGCACATTTGGGGAATAGCAATTCATCATGAACCTTATTATACTGTCATAAGCAGTGCCTCTGGGGAAGCGGGCACTGTTATGTCACACTGTCATTACTCTTTGAAAATATAAAAAAGTTATTAAATTGGATCTCAATTAAGCAAAGACTTCAATTAGTCAGCTTGTGTCTCCCAAAATATTATTTTTAATAAGAAAAGAAAAGTGACAAGCAGTCAACTCTCAGTCTCTTGGGCTGAGGCCCAACAGAGCCTAAATCTCTCAACTGTTAAGTGAGCTTTGATGAGACCATCTCTGAGGTCCATCAACAAAGAAGAAAAAACGAATGGTATTTGCTAGGTTATCTTGCAGAGTTTTTGAGTTTTAGGTTTTTCATTTAAGTCTTTAATTCATCCTGAATTCATTTTTGTATATGCTGTAAGGAAAACATCCAGTTTCAATCTTCTGCATATGACTAGCCAGGTATTCCAGCATCATTTATTGAATAGGGAGTCCTTTCTCAATTGCTTGTTTTTGTCAACTTCATCGAAGATTGAATTGTTACAGGGAACATTTATACACTGCTGGGAATATGAATTAGGTCAGCCATTATGAAAAACAGTTTGGACATTTTTCAAAGAAATTAAGACAGATTTACCATTTGCCCCAGCAACCCCATTACTGGGTATATATCCAAAGGAATATAAATTCACACTATCATAAATACACATATACACATATGTTCATTGCAACACTATTTACAATAGCAAAGACATGAAATGTACCTAAATGCCCATCGATGTGGGCATTTATATATATGTGGGCAGTATATGTTCACATAGTACTTCATATATATATATATATATATATATATATATATATATATAACATTTTCTTTATCCAGTCTAACATCTGCATAAAGAATGTGGTATATATATATATATATATATATATATATATATATATACACACACACACGCAAACACACACACACACACACACACATATATATATATATATATACACATATACGGAGTACTATGTGAACATAAGAAAGAATGAGAACATGTTGTTGGGAGCAAGGTGGATAGAGCTGGAGGCCATTATCCTAAGTGAACTGACAGGAACAGAAGACCAAACATCATATGTTCTCTCTTGTTTGTAGGAGCTAAACATTGAGAACACATGAACACAGAAAAGGGAATAACAGGAACCTACTTGAAGATAGATGGAGGGAGGAGAGAGGATAAAAAAACTACAACTCTGTCTCAAAAACAAAAAAACTACCTATTCGGTACTACATTTATTACCTAGGTAATGAAGTAACCTGTGCACGAAACCCCTGTGACACGCAATTGACCTATATAACAGACCTACACAAGTATCTCGAGCCTAAAATAAAAGTTTAAAAAATAAGAAGACAAGAAAGGCCATTTCTTTGATTTATTTTTTTATCCCTCAAGATCCGTATAACTCAGTTGTGGAACTGTAAAGATTATGGCTTTCTGTGATACCAGGGATACTTTGGGATGGTGATAGTAATGGTATGCTTATGGACTGTGACACTGTGTCATCGAGAGAGACAACAGGAGGTACTGGGTAAAATAATTGACTTTGCAGAACACTACTTGGGTTTGGGTCCTGGTTCCTATGTAACCTTTGGCAAATGCATTTGTTATCTATTGCCGTGTAACAAATTATCCTGAAATTGGCAGCTTAAAACAACAAACATTTATCACACACCACGTCTGAAAGTGAGGAATCTAGGAGAGGCTTAGCTAGCTGGTTTTGGCTCAGGATCAGGCCTGAGAATCCAAGCTAACTGCTGTGGCTGTTGGCAGGAAATTTCAGTTCCTCACTGCGTACTTGTTTTTGTAGAGTTTCTTACAGACCTAGTAGCTGTCTTTCCTTGGTGCAAGAGACCTGAGAATGAGAGACAAAGACAGAAATGGAGAGAGACAGTGTTCAAGACAAAGCCATTGTGTTTTTATAACTTAGCCTTAAGAAGGACAACCATCGTCTCTGCCCTATATCATTCATTAGAAATTAATTATTATATCCAGCCCAAAATCAAGGAGAAAAGTTAAGCTTCACTTCTTCAGAAGAATGTCAAAGAATCTGTGAATATACATTTAAACTACCAAAGAAAATTTATTTAACTTCTTAGTGTGTGTTTCTCTATCTTTAAAATGAGGAAATCAATAGTACCTACAACATAAGATTGCTATTAGTAGAGTTCTCCAGAGAAACAGAACCAACACGATGTGCTGTGTCTATCTGTGTATACGTATAGGCACAAGATTATTATAAGGAATTGACTTATACAATTAGAAAGGCTGAGAAGTGTTGAGATTGACAATCACAAAGCTAAAAATTCAGGGGATCCAATGTGTACTTTCAGTTTGAGTTTGAAGGCCTAAGAATGATGAAAGTCAATGGTGTGAGTTCCAGTCCAAAAGCCAGCAGGCTTGAGCGTCAAGAAGAGTGGATGTTTCAATCCTTGTCAGTCAGAAGGCTGTAAAAATGTCCCAGCTCAAGGCAATGAAGCAGAAAAATATTTCACCTCATTCAGCCTTTAGTATCCATGTCTTCCAAGTCCTGGATTAGGTCCACCTACATCAAGGACTGCAATCTGCTTTATTCAGTCTACTGATTCAAATGTTAATCTCACCCAGAGACACCCTCACAGACACACCCAGAATAATGTTTGTTCAAATGTGTGGGCACCCTGTGGCCTAGTCAAGTTGCCACATTAATCGTTATGGGATTGTAACAGAAACTTAATGACTTCATAATTGATAAATACTTAGAATAGTGCATGATAAGGATTTATTGAAGTTATTATAATTTTATTTTATTTATTTTACTATTATTAAAGTTATTTATTATTTTTAGTTGAAATTGATATCTAGAGAAATAAAATGATTTGTTGTTTAGTAATAACATATTAACTTTCTTTATATTATCATTCTCTTTAATGTGACTTTGGGGATAGCCAGAAACCTACCATCCCTGCACCCTAAAAGCAAAATACCTTTTGTATCCATCAGCAGTGATATCACATGTTGACTATTTTTATGCTTTTCTGTGTTAATTGTTATGTTCCCTAGGTAATTTCCTTATAGATGAAAATTTCCGTATTAAAATTTTTCTTATAAAACTCATTAAATTAATTTAATAAATAACCTCAGTGCTAAAGTGTTTTAATAAATGAGGCTGGCAGCCTGGGAGGGAAACATAGTAGATGAGGTTCACTATAGAGTGTACCAACTTCACTGTGTTAGTTTTCTTCTTCTTAAAAGCAGTGAGATTTTCAGAGAAAGAAAGCAGAGTATAGGAATACAGAGAAAAAAGATGCCGCACAAAATGTTCTTCAATTTATTTCCCCCAAATCAACTCTCTATAAGAGATTATGGAGAAATGACAGTGCTATAAACCAAATGAACACTTGCAGCTCCACTCAAAATGTCCTAACCACTGCTCTGAAGTCTTCCTCTCAGAAGTTTGCATGGGACCAATTAAAGGAACGTGAAGGATCTACCCCAACAGCTTCCCATTGCACAGCTGTTTCTGAATGCCTTGGTTCTGGTCTCTGAAGAAGATACAATCAAGGGAATGTTCCTCCAAATACATAAAATTTCCCCAAATCCCTTCTTGCTTTTGGCAAGCACTAAGATGTTTCAGCTTTCAAGCTAGAATTGCCTATTCAAGGTTGCCAGGTTATTGTGGGATTGCAGTAAAACAAAGACCCACTTTTTATGGAGAGTTTTCAATAAGACCTTCTTGTACACAAGGAAAATGCATCAACATATTAGCCTCCATTGTCTTCTCTGGCTCTTTATTGAAGGAAAAAGAACAATGAAATAAAATAGGGGAGAGGAAAAAGAAAATGGATCTCTGAAAACAAAGTCATCTTCTATGTCTGGAGAGCAACATCAGAATATTCCTTTTTAAAATATTTTTAAAATGCATCATGCCACTTGGAAAGAGCAGAACCACATGAGAAATAGCTAAGAAAAAATTAAGTATAATGCTTGGTACATAATATGTGTTAAGTAAATATCCGGTGAATGAAATTATTAACTAATGAAAGACAAAGCCATGTGCAGTTACCATTTGCATAAATCACAATTTCCTTAAATCTTCATATCATCTCAGACCCAAACTCTGCACCTGGAGTTACCTTTGAAAAACTGCTGACCTAAATTGTACTAACCTCAGAAAGGCGTGCTGGTTTGCTTGGGAAAAGACAAGACAGGCTACAATACCAGTTCTCTGTGACTTGCATATAACCAAGAGCAGGACTTCTTAAAACACAGATTGCTTGGCCACATCCTCAGAATTCCTGATTTGTAGGTCTGGGGGCGGCCAGAGAATTTACATTTCTGAAAACTTGCATTTCTGGTAAGTTCTCAGGAGCTACTCATGCTGCTGGTTCAGGAAGCACACTTTAAAAGTCACTGTTGTAAGGGGAAAAACAATGATCTGAAAATTCCAAGAGGTGTTTTGTTGTTACTTCTTTTATATGGAGGTTCTACTTTGGATACCTCACCCTTTAAAATTACTTGAAAGTAATAATCTATACAAATCTGCTAGATATATTTGTACAATCTGTTGCAATTAACAATATTTTTTATATGTCTTAACAGATTGGATTCTTACAATAATTCAGTAAGTTAGAAAGAGCAGTGAGTATTATAATCATAATTTAATAGATAATAAACAGATAGTGTAAAAATAAATATCTTGAAGACAATGATCATGTCTCATTTATATTAGTATCCTTGAAACTTAACAATGTAAACAAAACATCCACAGTGTTTAAGAAATGTTTAATTTTGCACTCGTAAGTGATTGAACCAGGGATCAAATAGTCATATGACTCCAAATTCAGTGCTCTGTCCAATTCTCCATAATACTCTCATAACAGAGTACCTCTGTGTCGAATTTTCCTTTCATATATATGGAGAGGGTAAGTTGACAGCAACATAGAATTAGCATAAAACAATTAGCTACTTCGATAAAGAAACAATGGCATCTCCTTTTTCTGTTGCACAGGATCATGCCTGACACATAGGATATACATCACCTTTATTTGTGGGATTGACTTGTGTGTTTATCTTCACTCCACCTGAATAACCGTGACTGTATGTATATGTCATCCCAGAATTGTTAGCAGACCTCAAGCTTGGGGAATAAAGTTCAGGGAAACCACATGCCATGGAGGAGAGCCACCTGGGGTTTGGGCAATATGGCTCTGGCTTCTTCCTCATGAGAGCAAAGGGCCTCCTTAGACCAAAAAGCTTAGGATGGGTGATTGCCAGTTCTGTTAACTGGCCACTCCAGTCTCTAACCCTTGAGCTTGCTCTGCTATGCTTCCAAATCCTCTAATGTGTTCCAATCAAGGAAATGCTGCCGAATTGAAATGGATTTCCCTGTTACTGCAGGGAAACAAGGCAAGCCTTAACTTAGACTTCTAAGCAGAGTCCCAGAGAGAGTATGCCTAATTAGACCAAGGACCAAACTCCTTCATGCCCTGCCAGAGAGGCCCACTGAGTTTCTGTGGGCTTATGGCCACAGAATCTGTTTTCTACTCATAGTGGCCTGGCTTCCCACAGTGAGGGGAAGGGAGAGAACTTAATGCACATTATCTTATCCAAAGAATTTATAATGTTAGATGATATTTGCTAAAGCATTAATGAACTAAACTTTGTCTTTATGGCAATCTCACAAAAAGAAGCAGCTCTCATAAATCCCCCACATTGATCACATCTATGCACTTCATTTCATTCTCTTTTTTAAAAATTTTATTGTATTTTAAGTTCTGGGATAAATGTGCAAGTTCCTTGCATAGGTATACAAGTGCCATGGTGGTTTGCTGCACCCCTCAATCTGTCACCTACATGAGGTATTTCTCCTAATGCTATCCTTCCCCAAGCCCCTACACCATGACAGGCCCTGGTGTGTGATGTTCCTCTACTACATACATGTGCTCTAATTGTTCAACTCCCACTTTCAAGTGATAACATGCAGTGTTTGGTTTTCTGTTCCTGTGTTAGTTTGCTGAGAATGATAGTTTCCAGCTTCATCCATGTCCCTGCAAAAGGTATGAGCTCTTTCTTTTTTATGGCTGCATAGTATTCCAGGATGTATATGTGTCACATTTTCTTTATCCAATCATTGATGAGCATTTGTGTCAGTTTTAAGTCTTTGCTACTGTGAACTGTGCTGCAATAATCATACATGTGCATGTGCCTTTATAGTAGAATGATTTATCATTCTTTGGGCATATACCCAGTAATGGGATTGCTGGATCAAATGGTATTTCTGGTTCTAGATCCTTGAAAAATTGCCATACTGTCTTTCACAATGGTTGATCTAATTTACATTCCCACCAATAGTGTAAAAGTATTTCTATTTCTCCACATCCTCTCCAGCATCTGTTGTTTCCTGGCTTTTTAATCTTTGCCATTCTAACTGGCATGAGATGGTCTCTTATGTGGTTTTGATTTGCATTTCTCTAATGATCAGTAATGATGAGCTTTTTTAAATGTTTGTTAGCCACATAAATGTCTTCTTTTGAGAAGTGTCTGTTCATATGCTTCACCCACTTTTTAATTAGGTTGTTTGTTTTTTTCTTGTAAATTTAACTTCATTTGGTTATTTGAATGATTACGTAATAAACAAAAATTAGTTTCTTTACAAATTATGAGCAACTTTAAAACCACTTTCTTAAAATCTACATCACTTTCCTTTGCTTTCAAAATTAACTGTAATATTAATATGAGCCACCATTACAACATAAAACTGAGTTTGCCAAAAACACTTGAAAACCAAGAATCAGATTGTGCTTTCTTAAAGAACTCACCTTAACTATTTCTGCAGTGGTGTCACCTAATTAACAAAAAATAATATTATTAACAAAAATAATATTATTATTTTTTGTTAATTAGGTGACACAATTGCACAAATATTTTCTTTCTGGTGCTCTTAGTAGCTAAACCATGTATTTAAAAACCAAATGAACACACATGAGTGTTCTGGATTTTTATTTTTAAACACCACACAATGGGGTCAGGAGGTTCATCTTTATATCCTATCAAAATTATAAGATACCAGTTGCCCTCAGAGAAAGGCCTGTGATCTTGGGGAAGCCTGCTAGGGCCAGGTGCATTGAACCATCAGTAGAATAAGCAAGAGAGAATACTAGAAGCGAAGGTTAGAGGTGATTTGTAAAGGCTAACTGTAGCTGATGCAACAGCAAACTATGAGAAACTAGAAAAAATAATTTACAGGGGAAAGGAAGAGATGGAAGCCAGATGAGAGAAAAGCAGCAGGTTGAGACAAGGGATGGAACTAGAGTCAGGGTGCTGAAGTGTTGTCTGACAAAGTGACAGATTTTAACTCTACATCATCTTTTGTGGTCTCTTCTCCACTGATATAAAGAGACAGTGACCACAGGCTATTTCCTGACATCTGCACAGTTTCTAAAAATCTGTCTTATAAGAGAAGTCTAATTTATGCAATGAATATTTATTCAGCATTAAGATATACCAGACGCCACCCTACATGCTATTTATACATTGTGTGGCACTGTTCAAACTCACACCTCAGTAGGGGAGGCAAGCATTTCATATTATTTGAATTAAAGTAAATGTTTTCTAAATTATTGATGAAATGTGTCTGTGTATGCACACATATAGGTGCAACAATTAAAGAAACCTATAATTAGAATAATTTTAAAGAAACATCCTGAAATAATTAATATCAGATTAAATATTTAGCAAAATAGGTCAACCACTGAAATACCTTTAACTTGCCCAAGAAGCAAACCAGGCAATCACAGATTCGTGTCTGAAAGTGACTAAGACTTTGACGTAATGGAGTTTATGGCTATCTTGTTGCTATTTCTTAGTGGTAGAATCACCTGTGGCAAATTTCTGATCTACTTGAAATCTCAGTTTCGTCTTACATCACTGAATTGTAGAAATTCAATAGAAATGTGTGGCCTATAGAAAATACTTATCAAATGCTCACTATTTGTATAGTAAGATGATGCCAATACCACTGTATGAGATGACCAACTGCCTTGCCCATTTTCAATGATGAGAGTGAAAGGATTTTCTCATGTTATCATCTGAGAGCTTTATAGTTTTGTATTTTAAGTTCAGGTCTATGATTCACTTGAGATAATTTTGTGAAAGGTGTAAAGTCTGCCTAGACTCATTTGTTTGTGTGTGGATGTTCAATTGTTCCAGCATACTTTATTGGAGAGACTACCCTTACTCCATTGGATTGCCTTTGCTCCTGTGTCAAAGACAGTTCACTATGTTCCCATGGGTGTATATCTGGGCTGTCCATTTTGTTCCATTGATCTCTACATTTTTTCTTTCTTTCTTGATGATTGTAGACTCATAGGAAGTCTCAGTGACAGGTAGAATAGGTCCTCTGATTTTCTTCACTTTTAATATCGTGTTTGACTGTTCTGGGTCTTTTTCCTTTCTGCATAAACTTCAGAATCAGTTTGTCAATATCGTCAAAATAGCTTACTGGGATTTTGATTATGATTACATTGAATCTATAGGTCAAGTTAATCTTTTTATTGCCTGGACCCAGCACAGTACTTAGCACATTTTAGGAGCCTTATTAATTTTTATTGAAGCAGACATTCATTGAGACAAATTAAAGGTGGGGAATTTTCTATTACTCCAAAACCTTAATAGGTTTGAATTAGCAATGTATATTAACTCCCTCCTTCCTCTATCATAAGTATTTGGGAGGAAGAAAAGGGGAAAATGAGAATGGATCACAGAATATACTTCATTAAGGTAAGAAACATTTTTCTCTGCTTTGCTGATGATCGTACCCTGAACACCTGGAGCACTTCCTGCCATATCATATGATTTTTTTCTTTTTTTTTGTGATGGTATCTCAATCTGTCACCCAAGCTGGAGGGCAGTGGTGCTATCTTGGCTCACCGCAGCCTCTGCCTCCTGGGTTCAAGTGATTCTTATGCCTCAGCCTCCCCAGTAGCTGGGTTTACAGGTGCACTCCACTACACTTGGCTAAATTTTGTGTTTTTAGTAGCAACAGAGTTTCACCATGTTGGCCAGGCTGATCTTGAACTTCTCGCCTCAAGTGATCCATCTGCTTCTGCCTCCCAAAGTGCTGGGATTATGGGGGGGAGTAATTATAGAGAGCACTTACTATTTTTGGGGGCATGTTAAGCATTTGAACTCAATTCCTAGTTCTGAGAAATTTATTATTGTGTGTCTTATCACCAAAAGCCAGAGATGTGCTTCCTAACTTCCTCAAAGACAGGACATGGACACGAGACATGGTAGAATCCCACAGATACAGCCAAGATTTGAAACTTGAACGAGTGATACAAAATAATGAGCTAGTTTATAAATTCTGTGGGGGGCCAGAGCCACTGGTTCCAAAATTTTGTAATGCAAAGTGATTTTTTTTTTGGTTGATGACCAATATGCTGATAGAACTTCAGTTGCAAAATCCACAGTGATGTCTTTGCACCTAGGTCCTTGCCTGAGCTATTTGACTCTGCCTACAACTCTCTTCTTATTTCTATACTTTCAACTTCACTAACTACTACCTCAGACACCTGTTTACACATTGCTACCTCTCTGTGTCTCCCATGTGCTTTGTTCCCTATTCCATTTCCAAGAACCAGAACACTTTGGCATGTGTAAAGTACTCAACACATAATTGCTGTTTAAAATAACATATTTCACCCTGTTCATGGACCCATTCAGAACTGTAAAAACACACACTTGCAAATAATTCTTGAGTGAATTATTCATACACAGAGGCCAAAATCTACACTCTCGATTAAGGTCTACAATATGTCTTTGGATCTAGCATTGCACTCATAAAAGTATTTGGCATTTTCATCTCCCACTTTATGATGCAAACAGAATGGTCACCCTGGATTCACATTCTCTCTCTCATTAGAAAAATTGCCTCCAATATAGGAAGGCATCTTGCATCTCATCACCTTCAGGACAGCTGTTATCCATTTCCTGAGTGTTCCAGTCACAGCTTCTGGTCTTCTGCTGAAAGATTTCCTTCCATTATTTATGATTCAACCTATTAAATGTTGATGGGAAGATTCCCTGGAAAGGTGTGTTACTGTGGTTACCAGAAGCTTCTCTCATCCCAAGAAGAATCTGCTTTCTGGGGTGTAGAATGGGCTTTAAAATCAGCAGGATCCACACATGTGGAAGCAGAGAAGAGTGAGGGGCACAAAGAACCTATGATTATATTTGAAGCATCTTGGGAAATTCCAGGAAAGATTCTGGAGTTTGCTTTCAAAATCATAACTTAGGGACAGTTTGAGGAAAAGCTATGGAAATTAAATGATTTTATTTTCCTGCCATAGATAGAACAGTGACTTTTTATTCTACAGCTATCTTCCCCTAGCTCAAAAACATGCATTTTTTTTTTGTGAGAAAGTCAAACTGGCCTTGTCTTGCAGGCAAACACTCCTCACAGAACAGATGAGCCTTTTTTTGTTAAATTACAGAAACAGTGAAAGATTTATGATTCTGCTAGACAAAATCCTTTTGTTTTAAATAGTTGCCATTTTTCCATGAAGAAATCAGACACCTTGTTGGTGTTTTCTTATAGTAAACATAAGGTCACTGAAAGGAAACAGGCTAGATGAAAGATCACCACAGTATTAAATTACTTCCATCTGCAAACACTGTAAATCCACGTCGACATAAAAAAAGGAGTTATGGTTAGAGCTCTGAAGTGTCATGTTTTTGAACTTGAGAAAAGTCCTTCTGCTGAGGACTTTATTCTGTTGCCAAGATTAAGAAACATGAAGTCGTGACTCAGTAACTGGACCATGTCAAAAGCATTCTACAGTAGACATCGCATTCACTCTTTTTCTCAGCCCCTTTTCGTAGGCTCATAACTAACTTTATCTAACTTTCAAGTATATTTGGAGAAATTTTTATGAATTAGAGTCAAAGATCCTTAGTAGTAGTTTTCAAAAGATTGTCAAGAACTCATTCAAAGCAGTCAATTATTTTCCACAGTTTTTACTTATTATTTATTTATTTTACTGATTATAAATTGTTCATGTTTGGGATGGAATTCAAAGCAGTATATTTTAAAAGTAAAGTCATTTACATTTGTAGTCAATTAATGGTATACAACGTTGCAATTTTCCTAAATTGCATGGTAGGCTTTAAGTAAAACTTAGGTTTTCTTCATCCAAGGTTATAGTAGTTACTATAAGAGAGAGCAGTAACTATTTTTTGAAGGGGCTGCTAAGAATTTGTTTTTTTGTTTTTGTTTTTGTTTTTGAGACGGAGTTTCGCTCTTGTTACCCAGGCTGGAGTGCAATGGCGCGATCTCGGCTCACCGCAACCTCCGCCTCCTGAGTTCAGGCAATTCTCCTGCCTCAGCCTCCCAAGTAGCTGGGATTACAGGCACACGACAGCCCAGCTAATCTTTTGTATCTTTAGTAGAGACGGGGTTTCACCATTTTGACCAGGTTGGTCTCGATCTCATGACCTCGTGATCCACCCGCCTCAGCCTCCCAAAGTGCTGGGATTACAGGCTTGAGCCACCGCGCCCGGCAGAATTTGAATTCAATTTCTAGTTCTGAGAAATGTGTTATTGTGTGTGTCTTATCACCAAAGTCCAGAGACTTGCTTCCTAACTTCCTCAAAGACAGGAATGGATGTGAGACATGGTAGAATCCCATAGATACAGCAAAGATTTGAATCGGGAACAAGTGATACAAAATAATGAGCTAGGTTATAAGCATTTTTCTCACAGTGCACAGAACTCAATGTCCAGTGCTAGCAACAGCAGTGGTGGGAGAAACACTCTTTGATGACTATGGAGGCAGCAGCGACTCCCTAAGAAGAATGTTCCTGTGGTATGACCTTGAATGCTGTTCCATTTCCATCATTTAGTGTTTTAATATATCTTTGGATAAAAGCTTCAATGGCTTTTTCTCCATTTCTTTATCTGTAAAGTAGGAATAATTATAGGCATTATCTCATAATGTTGATTCAAGGATTGAATGAGTTCATGTGCACAAAACAATGTCTGGCACAAAAGGAGGTCTTCACTGGCATTACCTTGGATGAGCTATTATTAACTTCACATGTAGGTGCACATAGGTAGACCAACCACATTCCTCAGCCTTATTGTTGATGAATTTTTACAATATTTTCTTCTTAAGTTAACCAGTTGAGAAAAAGGTTTTTTTGTTTTTGTTTTTTTATTAACAATAATCAGAATAAGTTTCTGTGGAATACAATCAAGAGTCCTTGCTTAAAGTCCACCTTATTTACCACAATAAAACACTCACACTAGACATACATTATAAGTTCTTAAGTAGGATGTGTGTGAGAAAATCATATTTTCTGGATAGTGCTTTATTTGTATTATGCTATCATACAGCATGATGCATATTGTAAATATATTATATAGCATAATTTCTGTGTTCGACAACCATCCTGTAAACATTGGTGTATTATCTGTTCTCCATGTTTCTAATAAGGAACATACCCAAGACTGGGTAATTTATAAAGAAAAGGGATTTAATGGACTCATGGTTCCACATGGCTTAAGGCCTCACAGTCATGATAGAAGACAAAGGAGAAACAAAGGCACATTTTGCATGGTGGCAGGCAAGAGAGCATGTGTGGAGAACTGCCCTTTATAAAACCGTCAGCTTTCTTGAGACTTATTCACTACTAGGAGAACAGTATCGGGGACCACCCCCATAATTCAATTATCTCCTCCTGGCCCTGACCTTGACAATCCATGGTGAGAATTGCAATGCATGTTGACCATATTGCAATGCATGGTGACAATGCATGGTGAATTATTACAATGCATGGTGAGATTTCAGTGGGGACACAGCCAAACCATATCATTCGGCATATTTATATGTCTTCATGTGATATAATTGAAGGGTGATCCACAGTCTGCTGCAATCTGAAGTTCTGGTAAAGTAGAATCAGTGTCAGAGTTCTGCTGAAAATAGAGAAAGAGAGGTAGTTTGTGTATTTTTTTAACCAGTATGTCCTCATATTTGCCTCAGAGGAAGAAGAGCAAAAAATACTTATAAATTCACAAGGATGACTGGATCTTCAACTCCTGAAGGCACAGGGCAAAGGTGGAAGCTCTGTTTGGCTTTTGTCCACACAGCCAGATTATATTATGGAGAATTTGTTAGGGAGAAAACACCAGTGCAAGCCACGTTATGACTGTCAAGAATCTGCCTCCATGTTTAAGAATTCCAGAAGACTGTCTGGGAAATAGTAATACCAGAAACTTCCTTGGATTATTTATTCCATAAGATCTCTTCTCAGTGCTTCTGAAATGAAAGAGAGAGACAAAAGATGATATGGACAAAAAGTTCTAGCTGTTTCAAAGAAAATCCATGTGGTTTTCATGCCTTACACAGCTCTTCCTAAAAAAGGAAGACAGCTGTTTGCTTAAGGAAAGCCCAGATTACTGTGGCCAGGAGCTTCAGGCCACTAATTACAGTTTCAGAGGCATCAGAGAAGGCAAATTATTTAAAATCTATCTCACATCCTTCAAAATCTCTAATTTCTTCTAAGTGTGGACTGCTTCTCATGACCTCAGATAAACCTAGAAGGATCCGATATTTTACTACCTTTCCATGGAGTCATTAATATCCCTTTTACTAATGGGGAGTCAAATGCAGGGCTCTTGATGAGTGCTTGATAAGTTTTTACCCCACATAAAGTTCCAAGCAAATGTTGCACAAATTTTGGTAATCAGTTAACTGGAAGAACCTTTCTCCATTAACAATGACATATTGGCACCAAAGAGTGTGGTTAGGCTGGAAAGCACCAGAATAGGACTTGGGATGCTTCAGCTCTTTTTCTCACTCAAGTATTAATTGCCCGTGTGATCTTGAAAGGGGTCCTGCACCTATATATCAGTAGGCTTCTTTTTTTCTACATAAGACAGAATTGACTGAGATCACTTCCAAGGCACTTGTCAAGTATAAATTACATGATTTTAAATTTTAGAGATGACTTTTTCCCAGTGAAAAACAAAAATAAGAATAATTAATATCATTCAAGTAGGCCACATATGTCAGAATGGAATACCCATACTCATGGTTATAATTCTTTATAATATCAATACATATATGTTGACCTATGTTTTGATAATATTTTGCATACAAAATAATAACAGTTTATGAATAATGCTTAGTTGTTCAATATTGAACCATTTCTAAATATCCTATAATACAATGAAAACAATAATGATGTGGTAGGTAGTATTTACCGAGCACTTCTTATTTGCCATCACTGGTAAAATGCTTGACATATAATCACTCATTTAATCCTCAAGTCATCCTTGATGTTAGACAAAATAATAACTCTCATTTTACAAATTAGAAAATTGAGACAAGACTATACAGCTAAAATGTAGTAGAGTTAGAATGTAAACCAAGGCAATCTGGATCCATAGTCAGTGCTCTTAAACATGCTACTTTTTAACACTGAAGGTATACTTGGAGAACAAGATAACCCAACAATTTATTTTATAATACTATGAGGAAAAACTCCCAAGTAAAATTAGCTCAAATTCTAATTGTGTCATTTATTACTTATTTAATCTTGGAAAATGTTTAGTCCTCTTAATATTCAATTTTTTCACCCATACAATTGGGATAATATTATACAGAATCATCAAATGGATTTGATGAGATAAAAATATATGTTTTAGCAAATATATTCAGAGCACTTGCAATGTGCCAGCCACTGGTAAGAGGTATCCAATAGTAAACAGAGCAAAGTTTATGCCATCATGGAACTGACAAAATTTTAGGGAGATAGACAGTTTTTTTTAAACATACAAATAAGAGTATAATTACAAAGAGGGATCAGTGAGTGAATGCTTTCCTTATCTGTTGCTATGTAAAAATACAATAAATAAAGGAATTCTGAAAAGACACAGTAGAGATGGTTCTTTGCTCAGTGCAATGATTAGAGTGCCTGAAGGACAAAACCACTGGAGGTGGAGGATGTCTTTCCAAGAGGACTTCATTGCCTACATATGGAGCACCAGGACTGAGATGGCTCAAACTCACCCCAGCTCAGAGAAAATGAGAACATGTGGCATCTCCAACATGTCAAGGTATCTGTTGAATTAAAATAGGAGATGTGATGGTACTGAGTGACTAGGGGATTAATTGAAAGAGTTTTAAAGGAAGCATCTCTGAAGAATCAATTAAGGGCTGAAGAGGAAAAGCATCCAGTGAAATAAAGATGATGAAGCATAATTCCAGGCAGAGCTAGTGCAAATGTTCTGTGGAGAAAATACAAAACATGGTAGGATAGAAAATGAGATCAAGCCAATAATTTGGATGGAGGCCAGATTAAGTTGCATTATGCCAGGTTAGAGTTAGGAGCTTACTATAGTTCTTATGGGAAGCCATTTGAAGGTTTTGAGTGACAGAATCTTAAACTAAAATGAAAAGAAAACAAAGAAACACAAGAAACAACAAGCAAATGGAATCTGACTTCATTTTCTTCTGACTACATCTACTGTAATCCACCTCCATTATCTTCACAGCAGATTCTACTTACCAACTCTCTTCATCTTCTATTCTGGTAATTTATAAAATAAAATATTTGCTTTTCTTTATTCTCCAATAGTATATGCACACCATGTTTACAGGATAAGTATACTTCTAAAATGGGAATAAATTATTTGGGAGTTGCTGAATCTCATAAACTAAAATTGATTTAACTCCACAAATAGATAAAAGCATTTCATTCATGTGTCATTCATTCATTCAAGAATCCATTCACTCAGCAATTTTTCCATTGATTTTTCAGATGCCAATAAACTAGGTCAGGTGCAGTGGCTAATGCCTATAATCCCAGCATTTTGGGATCCCGAGGCAGATGGATCACTTGAGGTCAGGAGTTCGAGACCAGCCTAATCAACATGGTGAAACCCAGTCTCTACTAAAAATACAAAAATTACCTGGGCATGGTGGTGTGTGCCTGTAATCCCAGCTACTAGTGCGGCTGAGACAGGAGGATCGCGTGAACCAGGGAGGCAGTTGCAGTGAGCTGAGATCATGCCTGGGTAACAGAGCAAGACTCCTTCTCAATAAAAACAAACAAACCACTATCATAAAAATGAGTGTGACATAGCTTCTGTTTGCATGGCATTCCTACGACACAGAGTAATTTTCCTTTCCTTCCTTCTTTTTTTCTTTCTTTCCGTTTTTCCTTTTTCCTTATTTCCCCTCCCTCCCTCCCTCCCTCCCTCCCTTCCTCCCTTCCTCCCTCCCTCCCTTCCTCCCTTCCTCCCTTCCTTCCTTCCTTCTTTCCTCTCTTTCTTTCTTTGAAATTGCTATTGGAACACAAAGGAAGAAAAACACCATTTGATATGCCAAAGCAGAAAACACTGAAGTTCGTTCAGCAAATTATGTGTCCTAGAAAAAATATACTTAAACCAATTAAAATGAAATTAATTTCAAGTCTTTATGGTTTGACCCAAAAAGATTTTGCCCTAGTCACAGAAAAAGATCTTCATTTGGTGTTTCTATCAAGTATTGTTTCAGCAAACTGAAAATGGAAGCATTCCTTATGATCTTTCTGTGCAGAGTATTTGTCCATTGTCAACAGTCCTCAGGAACTGAATTCCTTCCATGTGAAAATTTCCAAAACGCAATACATTCCTTAGCTTCCATAGCAGAACCAAAAGCCTAGACAATTGTTCCAGATGAATGACACATAGACACACAATTTGCAGAGAGGACTAGTGACAAATGTCTTGGTAATTATTTCTTTTTCAGTTTGTTGTTATCTCTCATTCTGTACTTCACTGGAAATTAACTACAGGCTCTTCAAGGCCAATGTATTTGTCCAGACTTAAAAGCCAATTATGTAAAGACTAATATTGGCTAAAATCATACTTAAAATCTAGAATTTTAGGTGAATAATTGGTTCCTTGTAATCTATGGATGGCTTTCCAAATGAAACTGATCCTTTCATTATTGTATAAACCATAAAGTTATTTTTGATGTCAGAGTCTCAAAATCAAGATTATTAGAAGTTAATTTTTGTTTTTATTTTCTGAACCAGATATTTAAATATTTGAAGCTAAGCTTTTTTTTCCTATGGTATCTTGACTCAAATCATGAAAGCAGAATTTATATCAGTGACCATTCTCCCTAAAACTTTCTTTCCAAAACTCATGCAAGCACCCAGACTCACAATAAATCCTCCATGCACAGCCATAATAACCATGTTATTCTACTTCCTGTCTTTATTGCTAACTTTATTCAAACTAGTGGTTTGGATATGATGTCTAGAGCAAAATACCTGGGGCCTATTTCCATCTCCACCTCTTATTTGCTATGTGACCTTAACTGTTACTTAACCTCTGCATTTCAGTATTCTAATGGAAACATGATGCCAACATTATGTTATTATGATAATTAATTAAGTTAACATATGTAAAGTAGTTAGAATTTCCTGGGACACCATTAATACTTAATCAATGCAATATTCCTGGGAATTCAGTTAGGGTGTTTTGTGTTTTTTGCTGTTGTTTTGTTTTGTTTTCTGGGTTCTCATTTCCCTTCTTAGTGTCCCTGTCTGCTTTCTTGTTTCTAAAACTAGGATTACAACTTCTCATTTTTAAGAACATACATAACAAGATGTATTATTATTATGTATGTTCTCGTATTCTGCCCCTTTGTTAAAGACTGATAACTTCATACAGAAGTTAAAGTATTCCCTGCATGTGAGAAAGACTGAGGAGCAAAGGGAGGGTTTGAATCTCCAGCATTAGAGGTACATGGGGCCTTCCAGAAGACAAAGAACTCTGTGATGTAATGCATGGCTTATTGTCATAGTGGTACCTGACTCAGTATCATAAGACTTTCAAATAATCTGTTCATAGATTCATCAATTAAACATGAGGGTCAGAGCAATGTGAGATCCGAAAACACAAAATATAATTCTCTTGACTCTAACCAGCTTGTAGACGACTGTTATATATGAAGGGAAGAGGAGAGAATGATAAATTTACTACTTAAAAATTACATTATGTTATTAGCTTTGCTTCCTTCAAGGAATACTGAAAGAATGAGAGAGGAATAATATTTTTTCACATAAAATAGGTAAAAGTAGGAGGAAGGAAAGGACATTTAAAATATCTGAAGAATAAAGAAGTTTCATGGACCAATATGGGTATAGAGGAATAGCAGAAAAGACACTAGATGAAGAAATATTGGAAGTTGGGATGGGAATGAATGAGGTCTCAAAAGTGACTTGGTGTCAACATTGAGAAGTTTAACAGATTAGAAGAACAGGTCTTTCTTAACTATACATCCAAATATATTTGATAAATACATTAGACAAAGTCCAGGCTCTCTTAGCTGTGCTACTACCATGAGGATTGTTTTTGAGAACACAAAGCTAGAGGATTGTTTAGAGAACACAAAACTCATGACAGCTATTGTGACAATCAATAGTGGAGAAAAGTCTAGCCACTCTATTTCAAACCAGATTTAGTCCTTGGACTTTGGCAACCAAAGCAGTATGAGATGGCAAAATACGGTATTATCCACAGTTATGTTGACCAAGACAAAAAGCAATTTGGCTGGATGGAATACACATTTTTCTAGGCCTCATAACACAATTAGAAATTGATCTGAGACTAATATATGTGGCACAAACTTTCAGCACAAACTCCGCCAAAGCTTTTGCTCATCAGTGAAGATGCAGGGTTAAGGATGCAGTCACATTTGGGCGACCTGAAGTCAGATAATCTCTCTCTTATCACAATTTTCCTACCAATAGTGTTGAAACTGATCAATGGTGCATCAGCAAAACATCCTACTTCTGCTCCTGTGTTCTCTAAATGGAGTCTTCTATTCTAAATACAGATTGGGCCAAGAGTTGGGTTGCTAGATCATGCATGGACTTGATTTATCTTTGCATCTCCAGAACTCAACCTGGTAAAAGCAGAGATGAAATATTCAATGCAGTTTTGTTGAATAAGTGAGTGAGTGAATTAATAAATTAATGTATAAATTGATTATTGAAAAGATAGAAATTTGTATGATTAAATGAATAAGTGAAAAACAATCATAAGTTCTTCTAAGATTTTTAATGAGATAAGGAATGAATGAATAAGAGAGTTAATGAATTAAGCATTATTTCCTCTAATTACTGTTCCTAGTAGATCCTATGACATGGTAAATAAAATCTACATTATTTACAGTTAAGTAAGGTGCAGTGAGCTGGCTACTTTTGTTAAGTATGTGTGGGGTTCTGCATATTTTTCTGTCTCACTGAAGAAAGCTTTGTTGTAAATGTTAGCTTTAAACTGATCCTTGAGGAAGGCCATCCAAAAATAGCCCAGCATGACAAGTCCATCATGCTGTTTATTTCACTTCCATAGGCTACTCCCCTTTAAAAAATATTTTGATTTAGTTGGTCCATTTCATATGATGGCAGAATGAATTATCATTTTATAGTGGACATCAGCAAAAGGATAAAAGTTTACCATTAAAGCAGAGTGACACTGAAACTGTTTTGGCTTCCCTCTGCTATCCTTGAAGATAAATGATTATGATTTCAGAGCAATTTGAAAGAATATTAAATCAGAAGCTGAAAACACCTAGCAGTTCCAACTCCTTCATATCACAAGGTTTGTATTCTCACAAACTAAAAAAACTAAGATGATTTTTCATTCTCATTATGATTCTTAAAAAACCAAATAGCTTTTCTGCAGCTAGTTTCTTGTTACATTGAGTGGAAAAAAATCCTCTTCATTCATGACAGTCTTACACTTACAGTTGGCTACATAATTTGATATTCTTCCAGATGCTTTCCAAACATAATTGCGATAAGTAAAACACCAGTCCCTAAACACTTACCAAAGAAGGAAACAAATCCATATCATAAGTATCATATTTCTGCTTTCTTATAGCTTTGAAGACTTGTTCATTTTGATCTTAATAATTCCTTCAGCATTTATTTTTTTGCCTCTGAGAAGAGTGATCAGATAATGACATATTGAACAAAAGAGCAACTAAATCCATGTTGCCACTAATCCTGATAGGAGAAGAGGAAAGAAAGCTGAAATTTGTTTCATGCCTTTTTGTGCTAAAGCCTAAAATATATGCTTATGGCCCCTCAAAGATGTCCACATCCTAATCCCTAGAAATTGTGAATGCATTACCTTACATGGCAAATATATTACCTCACATGGCATCCTAATTCCTACAAACTGTGAATATGCTACCTTATATGATAAATGAGCATATATGGTATATGTGATTAAGTTCAATTCAATATCATATTGAATTGGGTAGGCTATCATGATAGACACTATGTAACAGAAGGGTTTTTACAAGAGGGAGGTAGGATAGTAGAGAGGAAAGAAGGCAATGTGATGACTGAAGCACAGATTGGAATGATGTGTCCACAAGGTTTGGAGAGCTGCTTCTTTGTCCACCACAAGGAATGATGAATGACAGCCTTTAAAAGCTGGAGACACAAATAACTCTCTTGAAGTGTCTAGAAGGAAATATCTCTGCTGATCCCTTAAGTATACCCCTGTAAGACTTGTCTTAGGAATTCTCACTGCCAGAATTGTAAGAAATTATATTTGTGTTTATGATAAATTGTTATAGCAGCAATTAGAAAATAAGGAAGCGTGTTTGTATTATCTTATGAAAGATTCATAACAGTATGAAGAAGTAATGTCCCCATTTTACAGTGACACCCAATACTTGGTGAGGCCCACTCAAGTTCACACTGTCAACTAACAGTGGAGGTAGGTCTTAAATAAAAATTTGTCAGCCAGCAAAGTGCATAAATTTTTCACAAGGGCATGTGACCAATAATATCACCTAGATTTCTCCTTTACCATTAGTGTCAATCTGACAGCTTGTTCATGCTTCTACGTTATCTAGGAGTCCATTCTGCTCCATAGGTGATTATTTTCATACACAGATTGTGTGGATTACACAGAATACTTGCTTTAATTTACAAATATTCCTTTACTTAGCTACAAATTTGGAATTATCTGCTTTGCAAGGGAAGGCAGGGACATAGAGCAGAAAGAGGAAGCAAGAAAGTGAAAGCCAAGACAGACCTCCTGTATGGATTGTGTCCAGGAGCCTTTTGTCCAGCAGTGTTAGAGTCTGGCGGAATGAATGCAGGGCTTTTATTTCTCCTTTTAACTTCAACAGGAAGTTACTACAACACGACACTTTATGCCAAAAAAAAAAAAAAGCTGACTTTGGGGATGTTCATGAAAATGATTGAAATTGATGCCTTCTCCCTGAGCTACCAGAGAGCTGTACTTAACATCTTTAAGGGCAGCTTGGCCTTCTTCCAGCAGAGATACTATCTGATTTACTGCAGTGCCTACTGTGATGCCTGCACAGCCCGACTTCCCACCTGACCAGTGGGAAACAGCTGCAGGAACATACCCTCCCCCTCCACTTTGCCTCACTCCAGCAGGAAGGAGGAGGCCAGCTCAACATCTGTCTTTCTTATCTGTTTCTGATGTGCACAAAAGTGCACGTTTTTGGGTTGTTGTTTGTCAAAGGAACTTTCAAGCATTTAAGTCATCCTTCCTCTACCTCTTGTTTAGATCTTTCTGCAACTCATTTGGGATCCTCAAAAAAATAACAATAATCCCTCCCTCACAGAGCTCAACCTAGGGGATGTTAAAGCGGAGACATATTTTATATATCAGTTTCTCCTAATAGATTTCCACTGTTTTCATTATAAAAAATAAAGTCCTAAGGAATAGGAGAGATGAAACATGCAACTATGCTGCATTTTAGTCACCATCAAATTGGTAATGACACTTACCATCCTGGCAAATGTGAACCCAAGGTGTTAAGAAATACAACAGTAATTTGTGTTTCCTTTAGATTTCTCTGCATTTGCTTTTCTAGTCCCCTCTTTCCTCATCAAATGTTTCATTCTTGGAGTGAATAAAACACTCTTCAGCAACTTTTGTTACTTATTCCTAGACAGTTTGATTGGTTCCAAACTCTACTTCATGCTATCCTGTTGTTCTGATGTGTGCATGTGGAAGAGGAAGGGGAGACACATATGGAACTGGAAAACCGGACAAACAATACAGAGCACCTCATGCATTTCTACAAAACCCATTGTTTACTATTAGAGATTTTGCTAAGGAAGAAAGGGAAACCAAAACTCTAGCATAACTATTTTAGCCTAATGCTATTTTGTCATTTGTTATGTTTGAGATACCACCAAATGGGAAGGGCAGTAAAAATTAAATTTAGAGAAATATTTAAATATATACTGAGAAGTTGGAGATGAAATCCTGGTGAGAAACATACAGATAACAGAACAGTATGATAGAGAATGTGAGATATATAGACAGTAGATAGTATGATTTTTAAAAAATTCAGTCATTGAGAAAGTGCCAGAAAGTACCAATAATTATTTTGATTCCTAGTTTGGTAGGGAAAATTTAGAAGAAATCAAAATGATGAAAATCTATATGCTTGTATGCATTGTAACAGAAGTATTTCTTTCTTATCTGAAATATGTGCCAACTGGAAGTTGATGCTGATTTCCAGAGCAGAGGAATCCAGTGAGGTGGAGATTATTAGAAAATATTTCTGAAATATTTTTTGAAATAAAACTAACTACACCTTTTTTCTTTTTTCTTTTTTTTTTTTTTGAGATGGAGTTTGGCTTTTGATGTCCAGGCTGGAATGCAAAGGTGAGAGCTCCACTCACTGCCACCTTTGCCTCCCTGGTTCAAGCGAATCTCCTACCTCAGCCTCTTGAGTAGCTGGGATTATAGGCATGTGCCACCACACTGGGCTAATTTTGTATTTTTTTTAGTAGAGATGGGGTTTATCCATGTTGGTCAGACTGGTCTTGAACTCCTAACCTCGTGATCTGCCCACCTTGGCTTTCCGAAGTGCTGGGATTACAGGTGTGAGCCACTGTGCCTAGCCACCTATTTGTTAATTATCATTAAAGAAGATGAGAATATAAAACTTTGAGTGAGACTTGGAGAACATGCCACAGCTCAGCTTATACTTTGAAGCTTAAACATTTTCACCCTTTTATTGATTTCTTAATAAACCAGAAAAAGTTTCATCTGCCTTACCATCATGGTGATTCCTTGATTTTAGTCCTATTTGGCTATTTCTAGCTGTCCAAGTAGACCCCATAGTTTCACCTGCACTCAATCACTGTTGCATTTTTATGTGATGAATCTTGATCCACTTTTTCAGTCTGCAAGTCAAACACTCCATCTTCCATATAGAGTTCTCCTTTCTTAGAAACTCAACACACACTACGACAATGAGTTTCAAGGGTGGCACTTAAAACATTTACCACAAATCATATTTATCTACATAAGATACTTTCTATTGGTTTTCAAACTCCTCAAAAATATTAATTGTGTCATTTTATCGTGTATTACCTCAACTAAATCCTACAGTGCTTAGAGAACAAATAACACAACATAAATATTTATTGAAAACTATTAAGTTTGGACAAGTAGCTCAGGCTTGTAACTCCCAGTGAAAGTGCAGAGAACGAGAGGATGCCACACTTTTAGATGAATTTTTGTTGCTCATGGACCAGGAGATATCCAGTGGAGGAGCCTCACGGGTCGCCAGTGTGACTCTTGTGGCCGGTGCAGCAGTTTTGCTGGCACCCTGGCGTGGCAGTTCTTGGTGCAGAGTAAATGGGACTGGGTCTCCGTTTGGTTGACATTTGGAGCTCCATGAAGGCAGTCGCCCATTCAGCTGATTGAAGAAGGGATTCAGGAGGGAAGCCAGACTGGAGATTGCCAGGCAGAAAAGCACCATGAATCTTAATGCTGCTATTTTAGCTGGTGCAGTGGGTTGCTCACGTTCCGGCGCTGGGAATAAATAAGTTGGACGTCCACTCAGAGACCTAATTTGAAAGTTGGTAATTACAAAGATGACAGGTGGATAAATTTACAATGACAGGAAGAAACCAGCATAAAAAGGCTGAGAATACTCAAAATCAGAATGCCTCTCCCTCTACAGGGGAATCACAGTTCCTCATCAACAAGGGAACAGGGCCTGATGGAGAACAAGTGCATTCCAATAACAGAATTAGGCTTTGCGTACAAGCGAGCACTCAGAGATTTCATCACCACCAGGTCTGCTTTACGAGAGCTTCTGAAAGAATCACTACACACAGAAAGGAACAACCAGTATCAGTCAACCCAAAAACTTACCAAAAGTTAAAGAGTATCTCCATAATGAAGAATCTATATCAACAAATGGGCAAAATAGCCAGCTAGCATTAAATGACAATATTAAACTCACAAATATCAATATTAATCCTAAATTTAAATGGATTAAATGCCCCAATTAAAGACACAGACACACAAACTGAATAAAAAGTCAACACATTGGTACGCTATATCCAGATCCATCTCATAAGGGAAGGTCCAGCTCTGTGGAGGAGGGGTGTCAACCAAAGGAAAACAAAGAAACAGAAATAACACCAACCAACTGGATGTCCACTTAGAGACCCAATCTGAAAGTCAGCAGTTACAAAGATGACAGGTGGATAAATCCACAAAGATGGGCAGAAACCAGTGAAAAAAAGGCTGAAAACATCCACACTCAGAATGCCTCTCCTCCTTCAGGGGATCACAGCTCCTCATCAGCAAGAGAACAAGGCCTGATGGAGAATGAGTGTGATGAATTGTCAGAATCAAGCTTCAAAAGGTAATAAGAAACTTCTGTGAGCTAAAAGAATATGTTCTAACCCAATGCAAAGAAACTAAGAACCTGAAAAAAGGTTTGACAAAATGCTAATGAGAATAGACAATTTAGAGAGGAATATAAGTAAATTAATGGAGCTGAAAAACACAACACAAAAACTTCACAAAGTATGCACAAGTTTTAACAGTCAAACTGATCAAGCAGAAGAAAGGATATCAGAGATCGAAGACCAACTCAATGAAATAAAATGAGAAGACAAGATTAGAGAAAAAAGGATAAAAAGGAATGAGCAAAGTCTCCAAGAAATATGGGACTATGTGAAAAGACCTAATCTATGTTTGATTGTTGTACCTGAATGTGACAAAGAGAATGAATCCAAGCTGGAAAATACTCTTCAGGATATTATTCAGGAAAACTTTCCCAACCTAGCAAGGCAGGACAATATTCAACTCCAGGTAATACAGAGAACACCACAAAGATATTTCTCAAGAAGAGCAACCCCAAGACACATAATCATCAGATTTGCCAAGGTTGAAATGAAGGAGAAAATGCTAAGGGCAGCCAGAGAGAAAGGTCAGGTTACCCACAAAGGGAAGCCTATCAGACTCACAGCAGATCTCTCAGCAGAAACCCTACAAGCCAGAAGAGAGTGGGGGCCAATATTCAACATGCTTAAAGAAAAGAACTTTCAACCCAGAGTTTCATGCCCTGCCAAACTAAGCTTCACAATCAAAGGAAAAATAAGGTATTTTGTGAACAAGCAAGTACTTAGAGATTTCATCACGACCAGGCCTGCTTTATAAGAGCTTCTGAAAGGAGGAGCACTACACATAGAAAGGAACAACAACTATCAGCCTTTCCAAAAATATACCAAAAAGTAAAAAGCATCAACACAATGAAGAATTTACATCAACTAATGGGCAAAACAGCCAGATAGCATCCAATGGCAGGATTAAACTCACATATATTATTACCAGTCCTAAATTTAAATCGACTAAATCCCCCAATCAAAAGACACAGGCAGGCAAACTGGATAAAAAGCCAAAACTCAGTATGCTGCATCCAGATCCATTTCACATGCAAAGATACACCAAGACTCAAAACAAAGGGATGGAGGAAGATTTACCAACCAAATGGAGAGCAAAAATAAATAAATTAATTAAAAGCAGAAGTTGCAATTCTCACCTCTGATAAAATAGACTTTAAAGCAACAAAGATCAAAAGAGGCAAAGAAGGACATTACATAATGGTAAAAGGATCAAAGCAAAAGAAGAACTAACAAACCTAAATATATACGCACCTAATACAGCAGCACCCAGATGCATAAGACAAGTTCTTAATGACTTATAAAGACACTTAGACTCCCACACAATAATAGTGGGAGACTTTAACATCACATTGTCAATATTAGACAGATCAATGAGACAGAAAATTAACAAGGTTATCCAGGACTTGAACTCAGACCAGGAACAAGTAAACTTAATAAACATTTATATAACTCTCCACCCCAAATACACAAACCATACATTCTTATCAGTACCACATCACATCTACTCTAAAAGGGACTACATAATTGGAAGTAAATCACTCCTCAGTAATTGCATAGCATTTCACAGGTTTAAATGAAATTTAAAAAAAATTAGTAAGTTTGTAGATGTTGGTTTTGAGTTTCCTTGACCTAATTACGTATGTATTTATAAACATAAAATAACTGATAGAAAAAGAGAAACTACTGGTAATAGTCACTTTTTATTGAATCCATTATCTTTAAGGTTCAATGGCAGGCAATCTCTCTTTTTTTTTTTTTTTGAGATGGAGTTTCGCTCTCGTTACCCAGGCTGGAGTGCAATGGTGTGATCTCAGCTCACCGCAACCTCTGCCTCCTGAGTTCAGGCAATTCTCCTGCCTCAGCCTCCTGAGTAGCTGGGATTACAGGTGCACGCCACCATGACCAGCTAATTTTTTGTATTTTGAGTAGAGACGGGGTTTCACCATGTTGACCAGGATGGTCTCGATCTCCTGACCTCATGATCCACCCACCTCGGCCTCCCAAAGTGCTGGGATTATAGGCTTGAGCCACCGCGCCTGGCCCCAATCTCTTTATTCATATTACCTCATCTAATTCTTACAAAAATTTTGCATACTTTGAAGAAAAGTTTGAATATTTACTATGTGCAAATCTAAGTACATGTTTATGTTTATTTTGCTTATGAGGATAATCAAGCTTAGGCTTAGAAAATTTAAGGTCACAGAGCTAATACATAGAAGAATCAGTTTACAAATATAGGTATGTTTTGATACCAATATCCCAATTGTTTAATTAAAGGGCATAATTTGAAATAAACTATTAAGACCTGGTGCAGTGGCTCAAGCCTATAATCCTAGCACTTTGGGAGGCTGAGGTGGGTGGATTGCTCGAGGTTGGGAGTTTGAGACCAGCCTGACCAACATGGAGAAATTCCATCTCTACTAAAAATACAAAATTAGCCAGTCTTGGTGGCACATGCCTGTAAACCCATCTAACTCAGGAGGCTGAGGCAGAGGAATCACTTGAATCCAGGAGGAGGAGGTTGCAGTAAGCCAAGATCGTGCCATTGCACTCCAGCCTGGGCAACAAAAGCAAAACTTCATCTCATACCCCACCCCCAAAAGAAATAAACCATTAAAAACCTAACACTCTTTTTCCTATTTTCTTCATCTCATAGTCCAGAGTGACTATTGTTCTCATGTTTACACCCATGTGTACTTAATATTTAGCTCCTTCTTATAAATGAAAAAATGTGGTATTGATTTCCTATTCCTGTGTTTATTCACTTAGAATAATGGCATCCAGCTCCACAAATTTTGCTGCAAAAAACATGATCTCTTTCTTTCTTATGAATGCATTGTATTCCATAATATGGAATACAATACATAATATGTACCACGTTCTCTTTATTCAATCTGTCATTAATGGGTACCACAGTTGATTCCATGTCTTTGCTACTGTGAATAGCATGGAAATGAACATGCAAGTTCATATGTCTTTTTGGTATTATTATCTACTTTTCTTTCAATATATACCAAGTAATGGGATTGCTGGATCGAATGATAGCTGTTTTAAGTTCTTTGAGAAATCTTCAAAGTGCTTTCACAATAGCGGAACTAATTTACATTCCCATCAACAGTGCATAAGAGTTCCCTTTTCTCCATACCCTTGCTAGCATCTGCTGTTCTTTGACTTTTAAAATAAAAGCCATTCTGACTGGTGTAAAATAGTATCACATTTTGTTATTGATTTGCATTTCTCTGATGATCGTTTAAAATGAGAAGTTTCTCATATGTTTGTTGGCCACTTGCATGTCTTCTTCTCAGAAGTGTTTGTTCACGTCCTTTGTCCATTTTTTAAACGGGATTATTTGCTTTTTGCCTGTTGATTTGTTGAAGTTCCTTATAGATACCGGATATTAGACCTTTGTTGGAAGCATAGGTTGCACATAGGTTGCAAATATTTTCTCTCATTCTGTAGGTTGTGTTTTTACTCTGTTGATAGTTTCTTTCACTGTGCATAAATTTATTAATTTAATAAGGTCCCATTTGTAAATGTTCATTCTTATTGCAATTGTTTTTGGATACATAGCCATAAATTCTTTGTGAAAGTGGACATCAAGAGGGCATTTCCAAGCTTTTCTTCTATAATTTTCATAGTTTGAAGTCTTTTAAATCATTAATCCATCTTGAGTTAATTTTTGTATATGGTGAAAGGTAAGGATCCACTTTCATTCTTCTACATATATCTAGTCAGTTATCCCAGCACCACTTATTGAAATCCTTTCCCCATTGCTTGTTTTTGTTTAGCCTTGCCAAAGATCAGATGTCTGTAGCTGTGCAACTTTTTCTCTGAGTTTTCTATTCTGTTTCATTGTCCTGTATTTTTCTAACTTTACCATTGGTGCCATGCTGTTTTGATTACTCTAACCTTATATTATAGTTTGGAGTTGAGTAATGTGATGCCTCCAAGAAGATCCAAGAAAATACAATCAGAAATGACAAAGATGATATTACAACTGACCCCAAAGAAATAGAAAAGATCTACAGAGAATACTATGAACCACTCTGTAACAAATTAGAAAAATGAATGAGAAGAAATGAATAAATTCCTGGAAACAGATAATCTCCTAATATTGGATAAGAAAGATACTGAAACACTGAATAGACCAATGTTGATCTCTGAAATCAAATAAGTAGTAAAAAAACCTAACCAGAAAAATCCGTGGGTCAGATGGATTTGTAGTCAAATTCTACCAGGTATATAAAGAAAAATTGTTACTAGTCTTACTGAAACCATTCCAAAAAAACAAAATGGTGGAGGAGGGACTCCCTCCTATTCTGTGAAGCCAACATAGCTTAATACCAAAATCTGGCAGAGACATGATGAAATAAATTTTAAAAAAATCTTTCAGGCCAGTATCCCTGATGAACACAGATGTAAATATCTGTAACAGAATACTAGCAAACCTAATACAGGAGCTCATAGAGAAGTTAATTCACCACAATCAAACCAGGCTTTATCCCTGGGATGCAAGGTTGTTTTAACACATATAAATCAGGCCAGGCACCATGGCTCACACCTGCAATCCTAGGACTTTGGGAGATCACCAAGGCAGGCAGATCACCTGAGGTTGGGGGTTCATGACCAGCCTGACCAACATGGAGAAACCCCATCTCCACTAAAAAAAAATACAAAATTAATCCGGTGTGGTGGCACATGCCTATAATCCCAGCTACTCAGGAGGCTGAGGCAGGGAATTCACTTGAACCTCAGAGGCCAAGGTTGTGGTGAGGTGAGATTGCACCACTGCACTCCAGCCTGGGCAAGAAGAGGAAAACTCCATCTTAGGAAAAAAAAAAAAAAAAAGAAACATACAAACCAGTAATTGTGATTCACCACATAAACAGAATTAAAAGCAAAACCACACGATCATCTCAAGGGATGTAGAAGAAGCTTTTCATGCAATTCGACATCCCATCATGATAAAAACCTTCAACACACTAGGCATTGAAGAAACATACCTCAAATTAATAAGAGCCATCTCTGACAAACCCATAGCCAACATCATATTGAATGAGCAAAAACCCCTTAAGAACTGAAACAAGACAAGAATGGTGACTTTCACTGCTCTAGCCAGAGCAATCAGGCAAGAGAGAGAAATAAAAGCCATTCAAATAGAAAGAGAAGTCTTATTATGTCTCTTCACTGATGACGTGATTCTATACCTAGTAGTTCTTAAAGACTCCACAAAAATGCTTCCGAAATGAACAAATGACTTAAGTAAAGTTTCAGGATACAAAGTCAATGTACAAAATCAGTAGCATGTGTATACACCAAAAATGTCCAGGCTGACAGTCAAATAAAGAACACAATTCCATTTACAACAGCCACAGAGAAAATAAAATACCTAGAAATACAGCTAACCAAAGAGGTGAAAGATCTCTTCAAGAAGAACTATAAAACACTGCTGAAAAATCAGAGATGACAAAAATAAATGGAAAAATATTCCATGCTCATGGATTGGAAGAATCAATATTGCTAAAATGGTCATACTGTCCAAAGCAATTTATAGATTCAGTGCTATTCCTATCAAACTACCAATGTCATTCTTCATAGAATTAAAAAAATCTACTGTAAAATCTGTATAGAACCAAAAGAGAGCCCAAGTAGCCAAAGCAATCCTAAGCAAAAAGAAATGAGCTGTTCTTTTTTCTTTCTTTCTTTCTTTCTTTCTCTCTCTCTCTCTCTCTTTCTTTCTTTTTTTCTTTCTTTCTTTCTTTCTTTCTTTCTTTCTTTCTTTCTTTCTTTCTTTCTTTCTTTCTTTCTTTCTTTCTTCTTTTTTTTTGACGGAGTTTCATTCTTGTTACCCAGGCTGGAGTGCAATGGCGCGATCTCAGCTCACTGCAACCTCCGCCTCCTGGGTTCAGGCAATTCTCCTGCCTCAGCCTCCCGAGTAGCTGGGATTACAGGCACATGCCACCATGCCCAGCTAATTTTTTATATTTTAGTAGAGACGGAGTTCCACCATGTTGACCAGATGGTCTCGATCTCTTGACCTCGTGATCCACCCGCCTCGGCCTCCCAAAGTGCTGAGATTACAGGCTTGAGCCACCGCACCAGGCCCATGAGCTGTTCTTAACTGTAACATAGCAATGAGAAGATACCTTCTAAATGTATTCTTAGTTCATCACAAGCACATTGATTTGTATTTCTTTCCTAAAGTTATTAAAGTGTTCTAAAATATTATTAAAAATGTTTATGGTTTCTAATTTTGTTCAATTGCTAAATTTCACCTTTCATACAATGACTTCTAAACTTTTAGTAAACAATTATTCAATCTCTTCTTGCAATTAAGAAAGATGTGTCACTATTCTAGGTGGTCAGTGTTCTTCAACATTCATCTTTTATTTTAGTGCTCTTTTATTTGTGAAAATCAAAATCAAGTCTGTCTAAGCAAATTAATAAAATAAAATAATAAAGAAAAATACGTGCTGTATTGGCTTATGGAACTAAAAAGCATCTGAGATAAATTGGTTTTGGGCACTGCTAAAACCAGGAATGCAAATGCATCAAGTCTTAGTTCCCTTGTTTCTTGATAATATCTTCTTCCTCCTTCTCTGTCTCCCTCTGTTCATTTCTATCTTTCTCTTTATCTCATTTTTAATTTTTTAAAATTTTTATTTTAATTTAGGTTCTGGAGTACATGTGCAGGTCATGCAGGGTTGTTGCATGGGTGCATACTTAACCAGGTGGTTTGCTGCCTCTATTTCCCATTCATCTATATCTGGCATTTCTCCCCATGTTATCCCTCCCCACCCTCCCCACCTTCCACTGTCCCTCCCCTAGCCTCCTCCAATTGCCCCCAGTGTGTGATGCTCCGCTCCCTGAGTCCAGGTGTTCTCATTGTTCAACACCCACCTATGAGTGAGAGCATGTGGTGTTTGGTTTTCTGTTCTTGTGTCAGTTTGCTGAGAATGATGGTTTCCATATTCTTCCAAGTCCCTACAAAGGACATGAACTCATTGTTTTTATGGCTGTGTGGTATTCCATGGTGTATATGTGCCACATTTTCTTTTTCCAGTCTATCACTGATGGGCATTTGGGTTGGTTCCAGGTCTTTGCTATTGTACACAGGGCTACAATGAACTTACATGTGCATGTATCTTTATAATAGAATGATTTATATTCCTTTGGGTATATGCCCAGTAATGGGATTCATCTCTTAATATCACTTTCCTCTATGTTTGTTGCATTTTCAAACTGGCTTTCTCTGAATTTAGCAAGATGGCTACCAACAACTCTAGAGTTAAATCTGATACTATCAGCAATACAATAGAGAGATAAAGACCTCTATGCAGTTAGCTCAAACAAAGTCGGTGGAAATACAGTCAATTCTCTTTATTCATGTTAGTTATATTCTGGAAATCTGCCACAAATGCCGGATTAGAAAATTCTGAATCATTGCTCCATGGTAAAATACAAGAATATGGGGCTAGGTTCCTGTGAACCTGAGCCTGATCAAAACATTCTCATCAATCATTACATAATCTTGTTTTATGTGTGCTTTCATTTCAAAACCATATGCAGAACACATATAAAACAACATTATGTACGTGTGTGTGTGTATATATAGTTCACATATAAGACAATATATGAGATACTCTATGTATAGTTTATATATACACATATATATATGTATATGCACACACATATAGCTATATAGTTGATTTGTTTACATTAAACTTATATTAAACCAACAGCACTATAGCTCATGCTTGAACAAAGCATGCATATTTTATCCATAATGTACATCAAAGCCGTCTTGCTCCTTGGCCCACTACACAGCACTTCAGCACTACTCTTGCAGTCATTTTAAACAGTAAATTCACCCAAAAACCCTACGAAACTGTGAAAAACAGACACTGAATAGACTTCAAAAAGAAGATGTTTACTGTATGAGAGCTTAAACAAAAAGTCAGAGCCTCACCTTGTTCAATTCAGTCCCATCTGGGAACAAGCATATTGGGTGACCCAAAATCTTTTCTGCTTTGTTTGTGTCTTTGAATAATCAGGATTTGGGTATCACAAATAGATTTTAGAAGAATTTATGTGAATACCCATTCACAAATACAAAAGCTATGAATACTGAAGGTGTACTAAAAGTCTTATGGCTGTGATTGACCAGGTCTGAGTCACTTACTCACTCTTAGATACAAAGGACTGCTGTCAGTTCCCTGTGAGCAACGTGGACGATTCAGTCAATTCAGGATGGTTCCCTAAGGGAAACAGATGCAATTATTAGTAGCAAGGGAAGGAGAGATTGGAAGTGTTCAGGAAAAGAAATTTACTGAGTATAATTAACACCTTGTTTCAGCCTCCTTCTTCCTGGGTAAAAGACATCTATTTCTTAAGACCTTTTAAAATTCTCTCCTATTAGCATCTAGCTTTCCTCATGTGTAATTGATCAGCTATTTATATGAAGACTCATGCAGAAAATGTATACTCTATTTAGTAATTATTAATTAGTTTAAAACTATCAAACTGTCCTAAATAATCTTCTATATACAAGTTTATACTTTCTTTAAGGATCAAATTTAATTTGTGAAAATTCTATTCTCATTTTCTTTCTTGAGACTGATCACTAGTGAAATAAGTTTTCTTATTAACTGGGGAAAAGTAATTGTATTATACTAATGTCAATCCCAATTTGTTTTTATATTTTAAAAGATAGGGAAATACTGCTTATTTTATTTTCCTGTGGATAGGCTTCTTGCCTTTACAGATTGTATCTTTTATCATCAAAAACGTTTCTTCTGAGATGACATAACTGAGGCAGAGTTTGGTTACATAATTCTACTTATTGATGTACAAATTCAGTTAGCACCTATTATTTTCTTTGTGCTTAGACTATGCTTAGCATTGCAGTCTCAATGCTCTGGAAGATAGGTAAACATAGGATTACTTAGTACGTTCACTCAGGAAATAAATACATCTTAAAGGTGTCTTTATGCCAAAATTGGACTTGTTTGGGGAGATGTGGAGAGGTGGAGCAAGCCCTGTCTTTACAGGATGCACAGTCAAATGAGAAACTTAACTCAAAACAGGAGGACATATTATAGGTGAGCATGGTTTACCTGGATAGCACACATGGGGAAGCAGAGATGAAGGTAGGTGGCATAGGTGGGGACACACACACACACACACTCCAGGCTCCATCACTAGAGATTTTGAATCAGTTGATCAAATGCTGCAAGCATTGGAAGTCTATCCTTGATAGCCTAATGAACACCCATGCCTGCATTCAGTGTTTTATATGAAGGCCCACCTCTGGATTGCTTGGAGTTAAATCCAACTCCTTTGCCTTCTCTCCTCATTCCTGCAGTCCCTGGCCAGCCCCCACTCACTTTGCTCATTAGTCTAGCTCCTGCACAGATGGTGTTTGTGGGCATGCTGATGACTTCCATCACCATCAGGGTGCTCATTGCCAGAGGGTGCAGCAAATAAATTGTCTGTGCAGGTGTAATAGGGAAAGAGGGATTGATGCACAGAGGAATGGCTTCTTTTGTGGTATATTCTATCAAATTCAAAATCCCCCTGGCTGACTTGCTAGAAAGTATACTTTGTCACGTTAATATGAAGGAGAGCTAATGACACTTCATATATTTACTTTTCTTTCTTCTTCTTCTTTTTAAACCATCCAGATGTTCAGAAGCTAGGCATTTAATATCCCATCTTTGACCTTATAGCCCTCTGCCATCTGCTACACAGGATGTTTCAGCAAGTTAATGTGAAAAGGCATTTTAAAACAAATTAACTTGATTGTAACACATTTTGATGATCCCAATTCAAGGTAAAAATTACATGCTAATAATTAATTAGATGAGGGCTCTCATGGATCTTCCTCAAATTTTCTGATGCCTTAAGTAAGCTTCCTTAAAATGTGTGAAGATATCCCAGCATAGCCTGTCGAGTCTTCCTCAAACTATACTTTCATCCCTTTTCCTTGATAACTGGGATCATCTCCTCTAATATGGATAAATAACTTTATTTGGCATTTAAAGAATTAAGAAAATCTCAGAAAATACTGTATCAGTGAGAGTAGTAACAAAATACTTACAATATCCAAGTATATGTTAGTTATTTAGTCAATCCATAAAGGAACAATGTGAGCAACTTCACATTTTAAATGAAAAGAAAGCACCCCAAGAACAAGAAGAGTATTGGGTCTTCCTGTGAGAATTGTACTCGAGCACATTTACCCATAACACCTATATACTACAATCTCAATGATAATTCATTGTTAGCATTCTTATCTTGATATAATGCTTTTTTCCATTATCTTTTGGCCAAAACATCCTTCTTTTATCTTTTTAAAGAGTAATTTTAGATTCACAGCAAAATTGAGCAGAAAGTACAGAGTTCACACACACCCCACAGACTCACACACAAACTCCCCCAGGTTGATGAACCAATATTGACATACAAGAATCAACCGAAGTCCATAGTTTACATAAGATTTCATTCTTTGTGTTGTACAATCTCTGGATTTTGACAAATGTATGACAGGTACCTAACATTGTAATACAATATATAAGAGTCACATGGCCAGAAAATCTTCCCTGTTCCATTTATCCTATTTATTCTTCTTACCCTCACTCGCTATAATGCCTGGCAACAACTGATCTTTTTCTGTCTCCTCAGTTTGGCCTTTTTCAGGTCAAATAGTTGTAATCTTATGGAATATTGCCTTTTTCAGACTGACTTCTTTCATTTAGTAATATGAATTTATGTTTTCTCGATGCCTTTTCATGACTTAATAGCTCTTATTTTTTTTATGCTGAATAAAATACTAATGTCTGTGTATGTCATAGTTTGCTTATCTACTCACCTATTGAAAAACATTTCACTTCAACAGTGACCAAGTTGAATACATTTATGGGTAAAAATACTATAAACATTTGTATATAGATTTTTCTGTGGACATAATTTTTCAACTCCTTTAGGCAAATACCGAGAGTGAAATTGCTAGGTTGTATGGTAAGAATATATTTAGTTTTGTTAGAAGCCATCAAAATGTCTTCCAAAGTTACTTTACCATTTAGCATTCTCACCAGTAGCAAAGGACAGTGCCTGTTTTCCACAACTTCCGCAGCATTTGGTATTGTTAGTGTTCTGGATTTTTGCCATTTTAATAGATATGCAGTTATATCATTATTGTTTCAGTTTGCATTTCCTGATAGCATACAATGCAGGACATCTTTTCATATGCTCATTTGTTACCTGTATATCTTCTTTGGGGAGGCCCACTTTCTAACTGCTTGTTTGTTTTCCTGTCAGTGAGTTTTAAGTGGTCTTTGTACAGATGCTACTCAACTTAAGATGTGGTTACTTCTTGTAAAACCCAATCTAAGTTGACAACGTAATAAGCCAAAAATGTGTTTAATACATTTAATGCATGATCTAACCTACAGATCACCATGACTTAGCCCAACCTACCTTTCCTGTACTCAGAACCCTTACATTAGCCTACAGTTTGGGAAAATCATGTGATATAGTAAATACAGTACGCTGTGGAGAGCTGTATCCATAATTTATACTCATGATCATGTGGCTGACTAGGAGTTGTGGCTCATTGCCATGTCACTGTCCAGTATCGCAAGAGAATATCCTACCTCATATTACTAGTTCTGGAGAAGATTCAAATTTTGAACTCAAAATATGGTTTCTATATAATGTGTGTAGCTTTTGTACCAGGATAAAGTAAAAATAAAAATAAATAAGTCAAGCCATCATTACATTGGGGATCCATTGTGTATTTTGGATAGAAGTCTTTTACCAGACAGATATCTTTTGCAAATATTTTCCATAGTCTGTAGCTTTTATTTTTATTCTCTTGACAGTGTCTTTCACAGAGCAGAAATGATTAATTTTAATTAAGTACTGCTTATTAATTCTTTCTTCTATAAATTTTGCCTTTGCTGTTGTATCTAAAAAGTCATTGACAAACCCAAGGATATATAGATTTTTCTCTATATTATCTTCCATAGGTTTTATATTTTTGTGTTTTAAATTCATGTCTGTGAATCATTTTGGGTTACTTTTTGTGAAGGCTGTAAGGTCTGTGTCTAGATTCTTTTTTTTTCTGATAATGTCCAGTTGTTCTAGGAGGTTTTCAATTCTGTATTCTTTACTCCCTCTAATTCTTCATTCTGAGCAAACATAAATATCACCAGGGTTATTATTTATTCTTCACCAAGTATGTGGATAACCTTCATTTTTACTTGGGTGCTGATACAGTTCTTTCCCCCATATTCAGATTGATGGCAGTTGCCGTTCCAATACATGTTTCTAGATACAAAAGGAATTTAACCAGAGCAAGGGTGGTGTGTGTGGGTGTATGTACTTAACCAGTGCAAGGGTGGTTTGTAGGGGGTATGTACTTAACCAGCACAAGGGTGGTGTG
>CM052650.1:17472146-17497011 GCA_028533165.1 Leontopithecus rosalia
GTAGGGGGTATGTACTTAACCAGCGCAAGGGTGGTGTGTAGGGGGTATGTACTTAACCAATGCAAGGGTGATGTGTAGGGGTTATGTACTTAACCAGTGCAGGGGTGGTGTGCATGGGTGTATGTACTTAATCAATGCAAGGGTGATGTGTAGGGGGTATGTACTTAGCCAGTGCAAGGGTGGTGTGTGTGGGTGTATGTACTTACCCAGCACAAGGGTGATGTGTAGGGGGTATGTACTTAACCAGCGCAAGGGTGGTGTGTAGGGGGTATGTACTTAACCAGTGCAAAGGCGATGCGTATGGGGTATGTACCTAATCACTGCAAGGGTGGTATGTGGGGTATATGTACAATTGAGGATCTAGCTCATTAGATGTGAGGAGCACAATTTATGAGAGTGGATCTTTAAGGACCTTCTATTGCTTCTGCGCAGCAAGAAGAACAATAAGTAAAATAAAAAGATAAGCAAGAGATTGGGAAAAAGTATTTGCAAACTATAAATCTGATAGGTGCTGTTATCCAAAAGACATAACAAACTTCTACAACTCAATAGCAACAAAAAAAAAAGGAAAAGAAAAGAAAGAAAGAATCTAATTTTAAAATGGGCAAAGGACATGAATAGTCATTTTCTCAAAGAAGGCATATAAATGGCCAACAGGTATATGAAAAGGTTTTCATTCTGATTAATAATCAAGAAAATGCCAATCAAAATGACAACAAAATTTCATGCCTGTTAGATGGCTACTATTGAAATGACAAGAGATAACAAATGTTGGCGAGGGTGTGGAGAATAGGGATCCCTGGTATTCTGTTGGTGGAGATGTAACTTGGTATAGCCATTATGAGAAACAGCATGGAAGTTTCTCAAAAAAATAAAAATAGAACTACTATCTGTCCCAGCAATGCCTATGCTGGTTATATACCCAAAGGAAATGAAATCGTCACCTCCTAGAGATATCTGCACTCTTATGTTCATTGCAGCATCCACCACAATGGTCAAGATATGACTGCAGCCTCACTATGCCTTTATAGATAAATAAAGACATAGTGATATAGTGATATTCAGCCTTGAAACATAAACAACAGAAATTCTGTCATTGGTGACAACATGGTTGAAGCTGGAGAGTATTATGTTAAGTGAAATAAGCCAGACATAAAAACAAATACTACATAAACTCACTTGTACATGGAATCTAAACAAAGAGCAGAAAACATAAAAATGGAGTAGAATGGTGGTCACCATGGGCAAGAAGGAGGGGGAAATACGTCAAAGTATGCAAACTTGCAGTTGTGGAGAAGGAATAATTCAAGAGATCTGAGGTTCAGTGTGAAGATAATAGTTCGTAATATCGTATACTGAAATTTTACTGTTATATTTAATAGCTTATTTACTAAGCTATTGTATTCACTAAGCTATTATATTTACTAAGCTATTATACTTAATAGCTTAATAAATTTCAAAATACAATATTATAATTGTATTAAGCCATTAAATATTATAAATAGCTTAATAAAATTTATAATATACAATATATATTATACAATATTATATAATATCATACAATACAATATTATATATTTTGTTATATGTAATAACAAATATATAACAAATATATAATTGTATATTATAAATGTCATTAAGCTATTTATGAAATTTGCCTCGACAATCTTGGCAATACCTTGGGGATGCAAGGCAACACCAACTTTGGCAACTTTGATAGGGCAGTAGTGCCTTGGTCATATTCTCTTATGGTATCCATGACATGGTCCTCTCTCAAAGACAGGAGCTGGAAGAAAGAATGGATCAAGTAAGCTTAGTCGTTACAAGGACTCTAACAGCATGAAACTAAATGCATAGGATGCCCAGAAACTGTTGAGAACAGCAATGAAGCTCAGACTTTTTGACTAGTGGGAAGCCTGGATCAAGAAAATTTTGGAATTATGAATTTCCAGGATGGTATGTCCTAAAAGAATGTGAGTTGGCCGGGCGCGGTGGCTCATGCCTGTAATCCCAGCACTTTGGGAGGCCAAGGCGGGTGGATCACGAGGTCAAGAGATCGAGACTATCCTGGTCAACATGGTGAAACCCCGTCTCTACCAAAAATACAAAAAATTAGCTGGGCATGGTGGCGCGTGCCTGTAATCCCAGCTACTCAGGAGGCTGAGGCAGAGGCAGGAGAATTGCCTGAACCCAGGAGGCAGAGGTTGCGGTGAGCCGAGATCACGCCATTGCACTCCAGCCTGGGTAACAAGTGCGAAACTCCGTCTCAAAAAAACAAAAAAGAAAAAGAAAAAAGAATGTGAGTTATCGATATGTTTTGGAACACTTACGGAGGGTAAGTAAAGATTAATAATAGGTAGTGAATTTGAAATTATCTGAAGGGAATAAAGTAATTGTCATCAGGCTAGACACTTCTTACCTATTTAGAAGAAACGGTGCGTGTAGAAGAGGCCCACTACTTTGGGCGTTTTGTGAAGTTTCCACCCGGAGTCTTCCAGGTGGAGGTGTACTGATTCTTATAAAGGTGCTATAAAATTAAAATGCACTTCTAAAATACAATGGGTAAATCTATCAGATAGCTTTTTACTGTCTTAAGTAACATATGTTTACTGGGTTATGAAAGTAATTTAGCCAACTGAGGAAAAAATGGCAGATCCTGAACTGTGGAACAAAAATAATAAATATAATTTGGGCACGTAGAGACAAGTGTGGAAACATTTTTTTCTAGTTTTATCTGTCATGTTATTTTACTTTTGTGGAAAGCAGTTTAAGCATTTAGTTAATAATATTATGTACTATTTTTCCACACATATTATAGAATACATCTTCCTCCCTGAAGATTTCATAAAGAATTCATCCAGAATCAATGTTGAACTATCAGTCTTCATCTCAGGTTTAAATTCTGTAATAGAATAAAACTGAGAGGAGAGAAAAAGGCAGCTACCCATCACATTGGTACACCCTGAACTGAAAGATCCTATTTCTGAGCCAACTGGAAAATTTTTTTATTACCACCTCCACTCAACTGCAAGAAACTACTTGTGCATTACAAAATACCTTTATTTAAAAGTATTTTTGCACATATTTAAGATGTAGAACCTGATGTTTTATATACATACACATAACAAAATTACTAATACAGTCAAGCAGATTAGGCTATTCAATATCCTCAATACTTTTTTTCTGATAAGGACACCTAAAATGTACTCTCTTTCAGTATGTTTTAGGTGCCCTTACCACAAAAAACATATTGAAGATATTGAATAGCTTAATAAAATTTATAATATTGTATATTCTTTTATTATAAACCACGGTAAACAAGTTGGCTCAGGGGCTCATTTAAATGCTGCTCAGTTTGTAGTTTTCATAATCCATGTCTATATCTGACCCACAAGTTTCAGAACTTTTTTAGACTTCTTGATTTTCTCTTTTTAAAGACTAAGTGATTCCTTGGGAGTTTCTTAACACCTCTTCTACACAGTTTTCTCACTACCAGTTTCACCATCGCCAATCCTGGCCAGCGAGCACACTAGACAGTTGATTACTAGAGGGCTTGTAGCATATATCCATTATAGATGTTCCTAAAATTAATTCATGGTTCATAAATTAGAAGTAATCAAATGTCCAGCTATCAGTAAAGTCTTAAACTGCATCAGTGTAATTTGAGTTCTAAAATGCACAGACATGAGTGATGTAATGCAGTTATATATTAATTCTGGTGTGGTGGACAAGAAAGAATGTTGAAATGAAAATCAAGAAATAGATTAGGCTTTTCCTGTTTATCCCAGAATTAGCTTTATAAGCTTCGGAAGTTCTCACACTTCCTAGCTCATTTAAAAATTAGGGGGTTGAACTCAGTCTCTAAATTTTCTTCCAAGGTGCTATGGATTAAATGTGTTTGACCCCCAAAATCCATATGTTGAAATCTATTCCCCCATATGATGACATTTGGAAGTGGGGCCTTTGAGAAGAGATTAGGTCACGATCGTGGAGACCTCATGAATTGGGTTAGTGCCCTTATAAAAGAGGCTCCAGAGAGCTCTCTCATCCCATCCGCCATGTGAGGACATAGTGAGAATACAGACACCCAAACACCAGAAAGCAGGTCCTCATCAGGTACTGAATCTGCTGGAGCCTTGATTTTGAATTTCCTGGCATCCAGAACTGTGAGACATAAATATATGTTTTTATAAGCCACCTGCTATTTTATTGCAGCTTGAATGGACTACCACACAAGGTTCCTTTCGGTTCTAACTGAAAACATCTTAAGGGAACTTTGTTTTGGGGGAACAACAGTGAGAAGGAGCTGATCAACAGAAGGTAGATTCTGTAGTTTAACAGTGAAGCATCCATTTGCATGATCTGTGTGAGAATAGTGAAAAAGAAGAACCTGGTCAGCCTGACCTCAGACAATGCACTTTTAAATTTTTTGTTTCAGACTTGTAGGTGGAAACAAGATTTATTATTGCTTTCAAGTTATATTTCTATCTGCATGAGAGAGAATAGGTCTTCAAAATAGTACCAAAGTCTGGGTACTGTCACAATGCAATTTAGGAAGGATTGCCAGTAAAACTATTTAAGGATACAATATAATGCAAAGAGTCAAATTCAGAGAAGTAAAAGACATTTATAAGTTTCTTAAGAACCCTCAGCCACTCTTTTTTCAATGAATATAAATTTTGGGGAAAAAAACCCTCCTACTGAGATTCAAATTACATAAACAGAGAAAAAGAGAGAACATATGAGTTATTTATGGCAGTGCTGCTAAGGTAAATGCAAATGCCACTGCAAAATGGCTGTGCTCGTAATAGTAAAATGTAGGTTATATACATATTTTCCCTAGCATCTTACTAGTGGATTTGAAAGTAAAACTGCAATTGCAGTTCAACTTGAAGAATGAGAAATGTTCCTACCTGGGAAGAAGATTAATCTCTCTTTAATTGACTCTTTGATCAGAATAAAGATTTATAAGATGAAAATGCAATATGCCTCTGATAAGGAATTAGAGATGATGAATGGAGAAGCCATTAGCATTATGGGGATTCTAGGAAGATATGTGTTTCAAGACAAAGTAACCTTTATTGAAGCAAGGTAATTTAGGAAGTGAACTTTTTGGTTAGATTCAAATTTGTCTACAAAGTACTTTCTAAACTTCCTAGTCACAAAATCCCAATTCTTGCATTGTTACAATGGCAGTTTAGAACGAGTTCTTCCTGCCTTTATTAGGTACTTGACAAAAACACGGACTGGCCTATAAAGTGCCATAAAAGCAAGGAGAATGTTGTTTATATTTTCCATAAAGGTCTCAGCTCACTATGACTGCTAATCTGAGTCATGAAAATGCCTCTCTAATGAGTAGTAAAGAATTCCCAGAATAAGATCATGCCTTTGTAACTAGTGTCAAAAATCAACCTTCCTCCCTTTGTATCAGAATGGTTCCCAGAAGCTCTGTCCATAATCCTTTATCATCCACAAACCAGGTACTCAAACAATGTTGATATAATTAATTTGATAGTTTTGTTGAAACAAAATGCTTCAGTAAAGAGGTTTAGTAGAACCAATACTTCCAGCTGTTACCATGTGGAAAACGGTGGCTCTATTTGTTTTGTTTCAATGCTATAATGCTATACTAGTAAAATTCCAGATTCAGTTTCAGGGACATTCATTAAAACTGTTCTCCTGCATACAGTCTCAACTTTTTTCTCTTTTCTTTCTTCATCCCACTTACTTTTCAATGCCAGCCCTGGTTAAATTCTACTTTGCATCTATACCCACACAGCTAAAAACGGTTGGAGAGCACAGCTATGCCAGCTGGTCTCATTTTGAATTTAAGATCACCCAATCACAAGTAGGCCCTTGGATGCTCTCCAGTCACCAGAGCTTATTTTCCTATTCTAATTAGTTTCTCTGGCTCCTAGACAACAGTTACGCCATCTTTCTCTTCTTTCTTCAAGCATCTAGCCTCCCTACCTCCATTGTCCACTTCTGCTGATGCTCTTGCTTCCTATTTCACTGAAATAGAAATCACTTCACTATCTCACATCTCCTCCTGTAATGGTATCAGTTCAACACATTCTATCTTCTCTCCTAAAGCCTTAATGAATTTCCCCACAGAAACATTTACCCAGCAATTATCTCTCCACCGAATCACTCCTAGCAGCATACAGACATGCTGTCACTTGTCCCAATGGAAAATACAAAATTGACAAAGGGAAAACCATAATCACTCTACATTTCTTAACCTAATCCTTCAACTGCAGCCCCTCTTTGTCTTACAACAGCAAAATTCCTAAAAAACGTTGCCTATATTTGCAACTCTATTTCTCTTCTCCATCTGCTTTTAAACCCAGTCCAAGTACATTTTTGCTCCCCACCCCTCCACTGAGGTTATTGAGTCAAGGTCACCGTGAGTTTCATATTGTTTAGTCTGTCCTCATCTAACTGCACCTGTCTGCATCATTGGAGAGTCAACCCCTCTTTCCTACTTTGTTCACCTTGTTTTTCTGACTTTACTTTCTATCACTTCTTTTGGCTTTTCTGACTTAATCTTTTTGTCTGGTTTGTTTTTTTCTCTCCAATCACGTGAACTTTAGGAGTATACCAGGAATAGATTCCCTGGCTTCTTCTCTTACTTATCCATGGTTTTCTCTTGGTGATCTCATCTGGTCACTGATGACTACTGAATGCCATCTTTGGCATCATGTTCTCTCCTAATTCCAGACCACATTATATAATACCTGTCTGTTTAATATTTCTATGTAGATATGTAATTAACATCTCAAAATTAGTATCCCCAAAACAACCATCTAAATATGTACCATTCCAACCAGGTGGCAAACTTGCTCTTTCAGTTTCTTTGACAAAAATTCTAGGACCATTCTTGAATCTTCTATTTGCCAGATACATTACAGTTAATTTACTAACAAATTGTTGTCTATGCCCTAAAAACATTCCCAGAATCTGACTACTTGATACTACTTCCACATTCACCCCACTGCTCCAAGTTGCTCTACTATCACACCAGCATTATTATAGTAGCCTTGTAACTAGTCTCTCCATTTCTACTCTTATCAAACACAATCTATTCTTAATAAAGTAGAAAGAAAAATCCTCTCGAAACTTAAATTATCATTTCAGTCAGAAACCTACAATAAATGCTGTTATGGCTATCTATTGCTGCATAACAAATCATGCTAAAACATAAGTATTTTTGTTGTTGTATATACATACACACACACACATATATATAGACACATACATATATATATACAAACATACATACACACACACACTATATATATATATGTTCTGGGATACACATGCAGAACATGCAGGTTGGTTGCATAGGTGTACATGTGCCATGGTGATTTGCTCCACCCATCAACCCATCATCTACATTAGGTATTCCTCCTAATGTAGGAATCCCTCTTCTACCTCCCTTAGCCCCCAAAAGGCCCAGATGTGTGATGTTTCCCTCCCTGTGTCCATGTGTTCTCATTGTTCAACTCCCACTTATGAGTGAGAACATGTGGTGTTTGGTTTTCTGTTCCTGTGTTAATTTGCTGAGAATGATGGTTTCTGGCTCCATCCATGTGCCTGCAAAGGACATGAACTATCCTTTTTATGGCTGCATGGTATTCCATGGTGTATATATGTCACATTTTCTTTATATAGTCCATCATTGATGGGCACTTGGGTTGGTTCCAAGTCTTTGCCATTGTGAACAGTGCTGCAATAAACATACGTGTGTATGTGTCTCTACAGTATATTGTTTGATAATTTTTTGGGTATACACCCAGTAATGGGATTGCTGGGTCAAATGATATTTCTGGTTCTAGATCCATAGTTTTAAACAAGTTTTTATTGCCTCTCTGTGTTGCCTGGTGTTAGCTGAGTGACTCTAGCTTGAGGCTTCTCATGTGAGTTCTGGATGCTCACAGACAGTGACTGGGACTGGAGTCATCTGAATAGTTGACTGGAAGAATGGCCTAGATAACTCATCTACATGTCTGGCAGTAGGTGCTGGCATTTGACCAGAAGCTCAGCTAGCTGTCAGATTGTCTATGCATAATCTCTCCATGTGAGTTGGGCTTTAAGAGCATGATGCCAGAGTTTCAGGAATGAATCTCTCACATAACAGGAAGTAGAGGATGACATTCTACAATCTGGGACCCAGAAACTGGCATAGTGCCATTTCTTTTGTGTTCTGTTGGTCAGAGCAGGCACAAAATCTGCTAAGTTTCAAGGAAAGGAGACATATACCCTGTCTCTCAATGGAAGAAATGTCAAACCCATTGTAACCATGCTTAATCTGCCACAGTTTTTGTATTATTCATAGTGAAGGGCAACATTCTTGTAGTGATCTTCAAAGCCCTATTTAAGAAAGACTGTAGATAACTCTCTGATCTCATCTTCTACTAAATTCCCCTTTCTCACTAGATTCTAGCTATTCCTCAAAGCTGCAAAGCCTTAATATTTGTCATTTTCTCTTTCTAGAATCCCTTTTCCTTACGTATTTATATATCCATATGGCTCGATCCTTCTTTTAATGTCTGTTTAAATGCAACCTTCTCAGGGAAGCCTTCTCTGACAACCCAATATATATATTTGTTGTCTGACTCTTAGCACTAGAAAGAAAGATGCAAAGTGTAGGGTATTTCCACAATTTTATTTACTGTTGCATTTGTGGTGCCTAGAATAGTTCTTGGAACATGAAACAAGCTGAATAAATAAATATACTTTTTTGAATGAAGAAACATACTGTGTTTCTTTAACTTCTAGTGGTAGATTTATTCCATTTAACTGCAACAATTAAGGATTTTTCTCACTTGAATCACTTTGAGGTCATTAAAAAAAGAGAGAGAAAGAAAAAAACTATTTGTGGAAGGGGTGCTGATTGCCCAATGCTTGATACACTCAGAGAACAACTTCAGATACATCCAGCATTTAGAAGAGTGATCTTGTAAATCATAAGACAGACAACTGAACCATTAGCCCTGGCAAAGATGGTATCTCATTAGGGAGCAAATGTGGCAGTAGAAGATAAATTAACTCTTTAACACCACCACGGAATTTGAAGAATCCAATAATTAAAGTAACTACTTTATAGTATTTTAAAGTTTTGAGCTTTGCACACCTGTTAGCTAAGGTTACCATGTACATAGATTTAAATCATGCTAAGCTCAATGAATTTTAAAAGCCAGGAAGCCATCCACTGAAGCCTTTTTGTTTCTCTTCACCTTTAGTTCAGTTCTCTGTCCATCCAACCATTTTGCTTCCAAGGAACAAACAGACTAGGAACAGGTAACAATTCACTCTAGTCCTTCGTCTGTGAAGCCCTACTAATATTTCTCACAAGCTCACTTTCATTTAAAACTACAAGATATAAGGAAATTCTTGAACTTTCGGAAGTACTATTTTTATCATGGGTTTGAGTCATTATTAAACATTATAAAGTTCACAATTAATTAATTCACATTTTGTTGTGATGTTACTTATTGTTTTTCAGGACTATGCTCTCCACACACTATGGTTTGAAACATTAGGAAAAATATTGTTGGTACATCTTGTATATGAAACACACAATGAAGTTTTCCAAAGGCACTTTCGCCTGAGCAAAATTTGAGCCCTGTCCATGAGACATCAACATTATGTGTGAAATGAACTAGAAGGGAAACTTCTAATATAAATGTGTTGTTGAAGACAAAGTCACTGGGCCCTTAGCATCAGGGTCAGCTGAACCCAGGAAATGTGTCCCACATTTTATCTGAATATCAGCATAGAACAGCAACCCGTGCTCCAACCGCGAAAGGTTAAAGTGATGCTCTTGGAGATGCAAAGAGGCAGAGTGCAAGTTTGGCGGGAAGAAGGGTGACACTACAAAGAATGTCATTTAAAATTGGGTTCAAGGATGTCCAGGAACTAACTTCTAGCCAATCATTTCTCCTGGTATTAAGAGATGATTATTCACTTTGCAGATTCCAGGAACTATTTCATATTCAGTAGGTCAACATGCTTCAGAATCCTGCATTGATTACAATAATTCCAATTCCGTTAGCTTTTATCAAGGGCTTACTCTGTGCTATAACAATCAGCTGAATGAGGCATTATGTCACTAATCCTAAAACAACACCAGGAGATCCTTTGATTTTTTTAATGCATATTAATCTACCCATGTTAGTCCTTCTCCGCTAAAAACACCAGCCAGCATTTTCTCTTTTTTTCAGTAACACGTAGGTAGCTCACCCTGCTTCCATTCTTATACCTTAATCATTTCTCTATAAAGCAAAGAGATGGATATTCTTATGTTCCTGATATATCCTGTGTGATCTGTGTCCTGCCTACTCTATCAGTTTAATTTCATATCACTCTCTCCTCAGTCTCTGTGTTCTAGTTGTAATAGTCTTTTTCTTTCTGTAGTTCCTTGAATATTTCTTGTTTCTTTATCCCTTACACAAATTTTACTAGAGTAGAAAGATGTCTATACTTATTCCTTCTCCTTGCCCCTGGAAAACTCTATTCTTCTTCTTTTCAAACCTCATTAGACACTTTTCAAACCTTATATTCCTTCTTTTTTAAATTTTTTAATTGCATTTTAGGTTTTGGGGTACATGTGCAGAACATGCAAGATAGTTGCATGGGTACACACATGGCAGGCAGTGTGTTTTGCTGCCTTCCTCCCCTTCACCCACATTTGGCATTTCTCCCTAGGCTATCCCTCCCCCGCTGTCCCTCCCCTATTCCCCCAGTAGACCCCAGTGTGTAGTACTCCCTTCCCCGTGCCCATGTGTTCTCATTTTTCATCACCCGCCTATGAGCGAGAATATGTGGTATTTCATTTTCTGTTCTTGTGTCAGTTTGCTGAGAATGATGTTCTCCAGATTCATCCATGTCCCTACAAAGGGCATGAACTCATCATTTTTGAATGCTGCATAATATTCCATGGGGTATAGGTACCACATTTTCCCAGTCCAGTCTATCATGGATGGGCATTTGGGTTGGTTCCAGGTATTTGCTATTGTAAACAGTGCTGCAGTGAACATTCGTGTGCATGTGTCCTTATAATAGAACGATTTATAGTCCTTTGGATATACAGCCAGTAATGGGGTTGTTGGGTCAAATGGAATTTCTATTTCTAAGGCCTTGAGGAATCACCACACTGTCTTCCACAATGGTTGAACTAATTTACACTTCCACCAACAGTGTAAATTTTTAATTGCACTTAGTATAACTGCATGTCAACAGTCCTTGGGCAAGTAATTTGTTTTCACCTCTGATGCACAAGAATGCAAGCTTTGAAAAGGTAGAGATCACATCTTTTTGTTAATTTCTTACTTCCTTAGCAAGTCATTTTGTGATCTATACATAATTAGCACTAAATATATGTCTTCAAATAAATGAAAGGCCCTTTATGCTTATAATATTAGGAAAAATTAATGTTTTGAATGAGAAGGATCACTTTTACAGAGAAGATAACACATAAAAACAGGTAAAGGATAGTCTTTGGAGGCACACCATCATAATCTTAGGCCAAAGATATTACGTAATAATAATGACCCCCAAGAAGGTGACCATGCAAAGTAGCAGGAACTTACAAGCAGAACTGAGAGTTATTTCATCTCTCTCTCTCTCTCTCTCTCTCTCTCTCTCTCTCTCTCTCTCTCTCTCTCTCTTTCTCTCTCTCTCTCTCGGTGCAACATCAGTTCACTTTTAAAAGAAAAAATGTTTTTCTTCTACTCTAAAAAAAAATGGACAGAAGTGATGAAGATTAATGACTGTCCATGCTGACTTGATTTTCCTGAGGCACTTGGTTCAGGAGCCTGCTCACTTTTCCGTAATATGTTTTCTTTCCATAGCTGAATGTGCTACTCTCCTCTGTTGTTCTTGGACTTGCTTCCCTGACATTTCATTCTCTGTCCCTTCTTTGATACTCTGGGGTTTTCCAGTGTTCTATCTTAAGCCTTCTCTCTTTTCATATTTTCCACTTCTACATTGACTGGGCTTTAATCACTAAAGTTTAAAATAAACAAACAAAAAAAATCATAGTTTCTTCTTTCTTTTGTGTTGGCTTCTCAGATACATCACTTTCTAGTCAAACTATCTGTTGTATGTTTATCGTGAGCTAATGCCTTATTCATTGAGTTGACAATCTGGATCCAAATGGGGAAGATCTGTACCCTCACTGAATTTATGAAGCCAGAAGAGAGGATAAGCCAATAAATATAAAAAAATTAATAAAAATCAGATAGGTTATGATTCTGAAGAAAAATCTAGACTATGTTATATAAGACGAAAGCACAGAAAAAATAATTTAATGGGGTCTAGAATGACTTTTCTGATATAGAGGACTTCCAGCCGATTTCTGAGGAATATATTTTAGGCAAGCCAATAGTATGAAGAAGAGAAATCTGGCCCAAAGACAAGAATGAAGCTGTGTGTTTAAGGTGGGACAGGAGTTGTGTTAGAAAGATGATCTATAACCAGCCTCTGGTTCACAAAATCTCTAATCATCAGGAAATTAAATCAGTGTATCTGAGCTGGTAAGTGAAGAAGTCATAGTGTTTTACGACTAGGAAAGGGAAAGACTCTTCAAGACTAGTTTCAATCTTCAGGGTACAAAAGAACATGGGGGTTTCTAGGTATGCAAAAACCCAATACCTTGGAGGTGGCAGGCAGTGGGTGCCTGTGTGGATCAGGTACTCATTGTTACAGTGTTGGAAGGTTCGATGATGCTTCCTGTAGTCCAGCTCAGCACTGGGTTAAGACTATCAAAAGTCTTAACTTCCCAGATATTTTCTGGGAAGGGATTTGCTAGAGCAGTGGTTAGCAAACTGTGGTCCAGGAACTGAATGTCTGTTTTACATACGGTGTTTGCAAACACAGCCACACTCATTTGTATTACCTACCACTGCCTTCATGTGACAACAGAAGATGTGAATAGTTGCAACAACAGAAGAGGTGAATAGCTGCCCACAAAGCCTAAAATATTTTCCATCTGATTTTTTTCAGAAAAAAAATTTTAACCACTATTGTGACTGGTACTTTCTGTTCCTTCCATCTAGATTGTTCATAATGTCATCTAATAACCTACAGAACCCCTAATTAATCAAGTCACAGCTCATGTCACTGTGTTGAGAAGACTTTACAGAGGCCCTTTCTACCCTCACCCCACAGAGCTGATCACTCATATCCTATCCTGCACTGCATTTATCACACAGTATCTCAGTCCAACATTTCTTCTTCTAATGGGCTCTGAGCACTTTGAGGTCAAGTCCTGTGTCTTGCTCACTTCTGCATATCTCACATACTTTGCAACATATAGCTAGGCAAATTAAGATTTGACTGGGCAAGGAAAGGCATCAGTGTTAAATAGATTGGGGACTCCTCACTTGAAATATGCATTTCTCTTCTTTGGATATGTCAGAGTTTAATTGTAAGTTCACATTATTCTGCAATCACAGGTCTTGTCAAGAATGTTTTATGCTAGTTTGTTTCAGAGACCATAAGAGTCAACTGACCCTATTAACACAAATGACCAGGGTAATTTTCAAATGAAAGATTTGTTTTTGCCAGTTCTATGAATTAAATCATTTGGATATTTTGCATTTCCATAAAATGCTAATAGATTCACGAATGTAATCCAGCAGTCCTCCTCTAGATTTGCAATTAAAGTCCACTCCCATCTCAGCCACCATTTATCAGAAACTTGCTGGCCCTGAAGGTCATCAGAATTTAGCACCAACAGAATACAGAGAGAGCAGATGTTCTTTTGTAGAGAATTACCCAAATAAATTTTTCTGAACAAAGAATTAACAGGAAGCATTATAATAACTCACAAATAGTTGTGAGGTGGAAGCTGGTTTTCAAGATAACTACTAAGGAAAAAAAATTTCAACCATAAATGTTCACAAAATTTTCTATTGATTTCAAATAGCACATTAGTTGGAACTGCTATTCACTGATCAATTTGTGCCAAAATCATCAGAAAATACTTACTGCAATTTCATATTTGGCAAGATTTTATTATGATTCTTAGCAAATTCTTTGTCTCATTAGACATTGAGATATTTCTCATAATAATTGTAGAAAAGTAGTAAAAGAGGCAGTCCCTATAGATTTCCTCCCCCAGAGGCTACACCTCTAGATAGCAATAGAGAGTCTGTAACAATGACCTTAATTAAAGATTTAATGGTCAAGGCCCAGCAAAATAATCAGAAGTTCCCTTGTAGCAGTATGTTCCGATTGATACATTCTGTTACCTGTTTTTCTTAAAATGTTTCTTTACCCTAAGAACTTGTGAAGTAAACAAGCAAAAATATAGAACAAAAGAGAAAAGACTCAAAATGCCTTGGAGGTGAATTTTTTGTAAAAGGTCATGTAACCATACTTATAACAATTCACATACAGCTTTAATCACTTGAGCTCTTATGTAACCATTTTCCTTCTCTCTAGAGACAGGTGACTGGAAGAAAAGTATTTGTTCCAATGGTCATTTTCCTCCTTGTCTCCATTTTTGTCTTCAGTTTACTGGAATTCCCTAAGCTAGAGGGACTCTCAGACTCAGGCTTTGCTGAAAAGACAGATCAGGACTGAGTAAGGCTTTGTTATCCAGATCATAATCTTTCCTCTCCCACTGTGGCTGCTGCTTCTCTGTTTCTCCTGCTCTCTGTTAAGTGTGCAACAGCCCGGCACCACTTGAAGTCAAACTTCCTCACTGTGCTGTCCTCTAGAACTTCTCTTAGAAGAGTATTTCTGCTTTGATCATCAACCTCAAAAAGAAGTTTGAGACTTTCTAATCTGGTAAAGAATCTCACTCTTGGTGAGATATTTTCAGTCATCTCATTGATTGCATATTTCTGTAATACTGCTGATTATACTGACTGCCTTGTGTGCAGTACTCAAATCTAACATCTTGCTGTTATCTGTCTTTCCATCCACTATTAAACCTATTATGCTCGATTTTTAATATATACTCTGGTGGTACATGATACTACAAGGTGGGGATTTTAGCTTCAAATCCTCAGTGTAGAATCTTACACTGAACTAGGTTAAACTGAATGTTCAAAGTCACTAGTTAGTTGCCAAAGTCAGTATCTGAACTCAGATATGATTTTAAAATATGAATGAGCTACAATATTAGAAATAAATGGACTCTGTATGAAAATTGGGAGCTTTTGTTGAATTACTAGATGTTCACAGTATCTCATGAACTTACAAGAGCCAATTAATCAGTAGAAAGTACTAAGACCTACATTCATAGTGGCCAGGTCTATGTCAGCTACTTTGAGGTATTACAGAATTTTCATAATATATTGAACCTGACTTTGGGAAGCTGAGAGTCTTATTGAAGAGAATGAACAATGGTACAAGAAACATTTTGAGAACTGTAGAGCACAATCTGGTGCTAAAATAATGGGAAGTAAAAAAGAATTAGTTACTCTCAACAACACAATTGGAGGAAGAAATAAACACAGGGCAGAATATCAGTGAAAGTCACATGAATGAGGTGACTCAGAGGAGGTATGTTAGTCTGGGGATAGTAAGTCTGGGTTAATCTATTATTAAATTGTTAGCCTGGGTCTCCTTGGAAGCAGACATTGAAACAAGAACTTGACTTCATGTGGTTTATTTGAGAGATAATTCCAGAATATGATTATTAAAAAGTGGGAAATGAAGAAGGGAAGGAAGAGAACCAGGATAAGTTAAAAAAAAAGTGACTAATCCCAGCACTTTGGGAGGCTGAGGAGGGTGGATCACTAGGGCAAGAGATTGAGACCATCCTGGTCAACATGGTGAAACCCCGTCTCTACTAAAAATACAAAAAAATTAGCTGGGCATGGTGGCACACACACCTGTAGTCCCAGCTACTCGGGAGGCTGAGGCAGGAGAATTGCTTGAACCCAGGAGGCGGAGGGTGCGGTGAGCCGAGATCGAGCCATTGCACTCCAGCCTAGGTAACAAGAGTGAAAGTCTGTCTCAAAAAAAAAAAAAGGGGGGGGCAAGCCACATAATATGTGGAAAACTAAGCATGTTACTACTGTAGACAATTGGAGTTTAATACTACTGGGAATTCTGGCAGAGAATATACAATATACATCAGTGTTGCCCCAGCTGAGGGATGAGAAAGTTGAATCTGCCATTGACCAAGGGCTACTCCAAGTGGTATTAACTCTTCAATGCTGCTGGTCACCTGTACACAGATGGAATTTGCTCTGTTAGGCAGAGAAGATTTTAACATGACTGTGTTTTGTATCCAGAGAAGAGTGCTGTGCGGATGTGAGTGGGTCCCTGATAGTCAGCAATAGGTAGGACCAAAAAACAAAGAGTGTGTGTATGTGTGTGTGTGTGTGTGTGTGTGTGTGTGTGTGTGTGTGTGTCTGAGAGAGAGAGAGAGATATTTTGGTCAAACAAGAGGAAAGAAGAAGTATTTTTATGATAGAAGTTTAAGTATGCATGTGAAGATGAAGTGACTCCAGATAATCACCCCTATTTTCTATCATTTTGTAGTATATAAAATGCTTTCACATATGAAACATTAAATACAGTATATGCTATTGTGAGAGGACCAACAGAGGAGAACAAATCTCAGAGGGCTTATTGAAGAGTGATGAAAACCAAAATTGAGTTAGTCTGTGTTCTAGATACCCCACAAAGTAGATCAAAAGATTAGTCCTTCTCATGGCAGAGAAAAAAAGGAACCCTGGTGTATTTGAACGGGGAAGGGCTATGATAAATGCAGCATTTCAGAAGGATTTTTAACAATATGTACCCATTCATTCGTTTGTTGCAGAAATATTTGCTAGTTACTCATTGTGTGCCAGATGCTGAGAAAGAATAAAATCTTGAATAAGATGCAAGAGATACACATGCAGACAAATAACAGCAAGAATAAGGGTAGGTACAAAAGAAAGATAACTGTGACACAAATAGGGGGCATTCATTGGTGGCAGGAGAAACCAGAATTTCTAGAGTAGACAGGGAGTATTTTTGTAGTAAATCAATTGGCAGTTCTGTGACTTCCTCAAACACAAAAGTATTGGGGAAATGGAGAGAAAATGATGGAGAATGTAGCAGGCATTTTTAGTTGCTCACACCAGTAGGCTTGCTAACAAAATTCTGGCTAATTTGGGACTGCAATGTGGCCAGCCCCAGAGATGAAAATATGATACACCTGAGACAATCAATAAAAATAATTCTATTTCCTTTGCCTGATATTTGCAACCTCCCTTAAGATAAGAGAAAATGTATGGAGCTACATATGGCCAAAGAGATATTTTCAGAAATATGATGGAGATAGAGGTATGAGTATAGTTCTCTCTGATAAAAGAAATATCATTTGTTCCTACACTGTATATTGAAGTAGAGCTTAAGAACATGATTCTTAGACCTCCTCTTGTGAAAAAGAGGCAACAGATCACAATAGCTGAGCAAAACAATGGGAAAAGCCTGGAACCTTATTGCCTAACTAAGCTCCTGAATGAGCCCTGTAATTAAAGTCCGTTTTTTTTCTTTTACTTTGAGTTCTGGGACAAGTATGCAGAACGTGCAGATTTGTCACATACACATACATGCACATGGTGGCTTGCTGCACTTATCAACCCGTCATCTAGGTTTTAAGCCCCACATGCATTAGTTATTTGTCCTAATGCTCTTCCTCCCCTGCCCTCAACCCTTGACCAGCCTCGGTGTGTGATGTTTGCCTCCCTGTGTCCATGTGTTCTTATTGTTCCACACCTACTTATGAGTGAGAACATGCAGTGTTTGGTGTTCTGCTCCTGTGTTAGTTTGCCGAGGACAGTGGTTTCTAACTTCATCCATGTCCCTGCAAAGGACATGAACTCATATTTTTATGGCTCCTTAGTACTCTATGATGTATATGTGCCACATTTTCTTTATCCAGTCTATCACTGATGAATATCTAGGTTGGTTCCAAGTCTTTGCTATTATAAATAGTGCTGCAGTAAACATATGTGTCCATGTGTCTTTACAGAAGAATGATTTCTAATCCTTTGGGTATATATCCAATAATGGGACTGCTGAGTCAAATGGTATTTCTGGTTCTAGATCCTTGAGGCATCACCACACTGTCTTCCACAATGATTGAACTGATTTACACTTCCACCACACTGTTTTGTTTTGCGTTTATGATTACTAAGATTTTTTTCTAGGCACTCTTCTTCAATATTTTACTATATGTAGCTGCAATCTTTCCTGTCACAATCAGTGTAACACTATTTAAAATCATTGTCTTAAAAGAAACAAAAATAGCAAGTGGCAATGGGTTTAGTGGTGACAGATTTAATTTAAAGTAGTAGATCTAAAAGTGAATATGATATAAATGGTTCCAAAATCCCACATGGTAGAGTCATTCTAAGTTGGCCAATAAGGTTTGAGTAATGTCTCATGTACAAGAGAAAAGGAGGTTTCTAAGAGAATGACTACAAACATTTGCTCTTGACCTTCTTTTTGTCAGCATTTTTTTTAAGTTTTTGGCTAAAGACAAAGAAAGTATACATATAACACTGCAGGTAAATCACATATTAGATAGCTGATACCTTGCTTCAAATAACCGAGACTTAAAGATATTTTGCCTAGAGAAATAAATAAAATATAGCAGATGAAACAAAATATTGGAGAAAATATACACTTTTAGAATTTAATTCATTAAACAACCACTTAAACAATGTATCTAGCTGTTACAGCTCAATAGCAGTTGATGGGAAAATGACAAATGTTATTTGGCTACTTTAAAACTCAATGTAAGTCACATGTTCATTAATTCATTCATTTATCCAAGCCTCATGTTAGATAATGGACATAGGCATACCAAAAAAACAAGACACCCAAAGAGCTTAATGTGTTGAAGGAGATTAAGTAAATTACTAATCACAATACTGTGGGTAAATGTTTTAGTGATACTATGATTCAAAGGTATATATATATATAACCTTTTCTTTAGTAGGTAAAATACATCCTAATATACTAGCTATTAATAACATTATGAAAGTTCCTAAATATCAAACCTTTATTCATTTATTCCCCAAATAATTATTAACCACCAACTGTGTGCTAGGCCTTGTCTTCCTTGGGGCATTTTAATATTTAGGTGAAGAATAATAAGAGTAACCAGCAAGTCAGGCATAACATTATTTCAGCAAAGAGGGATGTTTTGGAAATTAATGAAGAAGCAACTCAAGATGAGAAGCTTTATCAACTAGGATTTACATTGGTGTGAGAGATGGATATAGAAAAGGAAAGAAAAATAAACCTTTGGATCTGAGGGGATGATGGAAGTTGGGAACTTCATAGGTTCAGTAGATGAATGTGGATTAAAGAATAACAGAAGAGAACTGAAGGTAAGCAACTGAAGGAAGCAAGCACAGAAAAATAATGTTAAAAGCTTGTACATAAAGTCCACTGAGAAATTTAGTTGTAGCTGGAGAGGCAGCTTTTCTGAGGAGGGTTTTAAAAATAGACAATATCATAACTCATGTATAACAGGAAATCCCATGCAGAAGGTGAATTTGATGATAACAGAGGAAGAAAGGATTAGTGTGAAGAATCAAGATATGGAGTAAATCACAGAACATGAAATGATAGTTCTTCTTTACAAATGTAATGATAGTGTTCCCATTTTAATAGAAAATAATACAGACGATATGAATATTTTTGAAGGTGGGTTTGTAGATTTAGGGATCTTCTAAGTGCTAGTATTTTCTCAATGAAATAAGAAGTAGGCCATGTTCTGGGGATAAGAAGTGGAAAATTTGATAAGAAAGAAGAGATTTAATACAATATATTGTCAATCAGGATGCACCATATGACGCTAAATTAGCAAACAAGTTTCAGTGACCTAATACGTAATGTTTTTCTCAGTCATGTTAAATGTCCAGCATACATTAGCAAGGAAGTCCTTCTTATTGTAGTCATTCAAAGACCAAGGTCTACAGAGAATTCATCTTGATACATTGCTATAAGCACACTGACACAGTAAGAAGGGAATGTGTTCACTGTGCATTGACTTTTAAATCTTCTTCCTGTGCTAATCGTTATGTGGGTTACAAAATAAAAAGAGTTATGTAATATAATATGCATATCTAACATACAAATTAAGCCATATGTTCTTGGTTGAGAGTCATTTAAGAATAGGAATTACATTATACAGCAATCATACAATAGATACAATCAATGCATTTTAGCAAACCGATGACAAGTCATTTTAAGACCCTTTCCTGATAATTAATAGTATTTGCATGGTATAGATAATCGATGTCATTTTCAATGGAAATTTTTTATTAAGTTTTCTTTCAAAACATTGATTTTAGAATCTATTCCTGATGTAATATGCAAGTGAAAAATTAGACTCTCCACCTAGAGCCACTTATTATTTAAATCACAATCTTATTTGATAAGAAATATTCAGCTCAGCAAATCTTCAAAAGAACCTTAATGAGAAGTGGTCAATTTGAAAGATATAATTTATTCTTGCTAATAGTTAATTTGTTCATTTCTACATCAAAGTTCTTACCACTGGGCAAGCTGCTCACTGGACTTCTTGTAGATTTTAAATTTTATCAGAGTAGCAGAAACTAAGTTGTGTTTCTAGCAAAGACTACACTAAATAAATCTACACTATAGGGTCACTTGCTACAGCAATTCAAGCCAGACTTAAAGCCTATTGTAAGAATGGAGTATCTCTATTAAAGTAACTTTTTGGAGAAACATGATATTAAGTCAGAAAGAAGCCAAACATTAACAACTGAAATATCTTTAGGAATTGACTTTTAAGTAGATAAACAGCTAAATATACATAGCTTGTAAACCAATGAGGAAGGAGAATAAGAAAACCACCTAACATCATCTGAAGCATATGATATGTAAATATCACAGAAGAGAAGTTAAAAGAGATTATTCATGAATACTGAACACGCACACATTATGAAAACATTTCCTGCCCAAAAAAAAATCACTGAGCCACTGAGCACAGAGATTAATCTCTTATGGAAAACTCTGGAAACGCCAGTTGCCTGAACAAATTAAAATTGAATTGACCACAGTAACATTTTTCATTAGCTAACAAACAGGGCCCAGGTAGGAAGAAGTAACTGATGGATTATTTCCCTACTCACATATCAATGTTTTTGTGAAATGAAATGCAGAGAATAAAACATTACAGTCCCAAATAAAACCTACTCATTTATTTTAAGAAAAAATTGTTTACTTCACCCTCCCAGTATGGGAAAATATTATATGAAAATAAATGGAGAAGGGTAGTAATTACAGAAGGAAGTGTTTGTAACAAAACAGAGCAGGATAAAATTCGGTGTGTATGGACTTCCAGGTAATGGGTAGAAGGAGAACATAGTTGGATCAGATGACTGGTGAAAAAGGAAATTTAAAAGCTAAATAGAAGTCCCTGATGTCACTCTATATACCCAGAAAATCTCAGATTATAAAGTCAAGACCAAAAACAAATTAAAGAAATAAACAGTTTCCATTTAATTTTATCAATACAAGTATCAGATCTGGGAATAGTCTTTGGGAAACTAGAAACACTCAACTAGAATATCTGCATTGATCATTATCATCAAATGATGGCTTCACTGCCCAGTCTTATGTTACTAAAGGTAGAAAAATGCCCAAGGAATATCTCACAGCTCTTTAAACAACAAGAGTCAGAGATATTTATGGTATTATTCTTCCTGTCTAATATATATTGTGACCTACCCAGAAGTAGGAGTGGAGAATATTTCAGGAAATTTAATTCCTTAAGTACTATGACCAATCTCACAGCTCACATCTATCTATGTTTGTTTAAACCCAGCTCTAATCTTCATGATGCTAAAAATCAGTTGAATGTTAATGAAAGAAATTATGAGAGTACTTGAGCAGAAAGTCCTAAACTATGTAAATATGATGGCTAATACTTTTAGGTTCTACTTTCAAAGAAGCTTCTATAAATACTAGGGCTCTCCCTTTTTCTCTTTTGCCACCATAATACATTAGAACAATACAAGCTAAATAAAAAGCAAGTAAAACCAAAAGAGTAAATAAATTTAAGTAATAAAGATAAAAGTATACCCTGGGTGTGGTGGCTCATGTCTGTAATCTCAGCACTTTGGGAGTCCAAGACTAGCAGATCTAGCAGATCACAAGGTCCAGAGATTAAGACCACCCTGGCCAACATGGTGAAACCCCATCTCTACTAAAACTACAAAATTAGCTGGGGATGGTGGCATGCACCTGTAGTCCCTGCTACTTGTGAGGCTGAAGCAGGAGAATCACTTGAACCCGGGAGGCAGAGGTTGGAGTGAGCTGAGATCGCACCACTGCACTCCAGCCTGGTGACAGAGAGAGACTCCATCTCAAAAATAAATGAATAAAAATAAAAGTATAGTAGATTGCTATTTCACACTTAAAACTACAAGTGGAATGGCATCACCTTGACTACTTTGGATATATGATATTTTTCTACATTTTGAAGCCTATTATGCATTGCAAAGCACTATTCTGAGAAAAAGTGTATTGATAATCTTTCAGGCATAATGTTTCAATGCAAACTATAAATAGTGTATAAAACAGATCAAGGATGAAAGAGGAGATAAGTGGATGTAGTCTGTAGTCTATGGAGCTAGATAAGGATAAAAAGTGCTTCTCCTATTTCCTGTGAGAGAAAAGCAAAGGGAAGAAAGGGCTGTCATTCGTCATCAACTGAAACTCAATCTTAAAAGCTTGGCATTTCCAGAAACCTGATTTTCTATTTCCCAAAGTGATATGAGGTTTGGAAATGAGATGATTGTGCCTGGAGAGGAAGTGGGTGTGGGTTTTGTGGCTTCCAGACAGCGGAGGTGAAAATCATTGTGTCTCAAGCCAGAGTCATGTTTTCCCAGGCTTGAGACTTGGCAAGACTTGATGAGACTTAGGCAAAGGCAAGAAGACAACCTGGTCATTGGCCTTTTACTTTTCCTCCCTCAGGTCAGCCACAAGCAATTTGGTATGGAGAAAGGCAGAAAGAAAAGTAAGGAAGACCCATCTTTTAACCTCTCAAAGCCTGGTTCAAGATGTCATAAATGCAGCTGCCAGATATATAGAGAAAGGAAGTGTATCAGAGTCTAAGAAAAGCAGAAAAGGAAGGGAGGCTTTGAAAAGCCACTATAATAATCAGTAATCTGTTTGACATCTGGCAAAGAGACACATCTGCAGGGGGCAAATGGGATGAGTAATTGAACTTTGATTTCTACATTTTCACTGAATGTCTATGTTTAGTACCTAAATTTTAAACACAGAGCAATTTTTGGAAATGCGCTCCTCTCTGAGAGGTTGTTTCATGGGATACAGGAAACATCTGGAGTTAGATCAAGTAAGTTTCATGGCTACCCAGACAACTGGTGTTTGTACTGTTTTGTTGTGGTCCTATAATGGGTAGTCAAAATTCATTTGAGGGTTCCCCTAAATGTATATGGCCATGCCAGCATTTCTCAGAATCCAGCCAGAAACAAGACAAAAGCTACCTCAAAACACATGTCAGACAAGGGAATAGAATCCTAAACTGAGCACCTGCAATAAATAATTAACTTATTTAAAGTTAAAAGACACCTTCCATGTGTTACAATTACTAAAGAACAAAAAATAATTTATTTCAATATGTCTTCTGATATTATGAGTAATACTTCTGTAGATTCAACTCAGTCTATTTTCATATTCTCTAGCTTCAGTTATCTTCAACAAATTAAATAGGAAGTCAAGATAATTTGCCAAAATTGTCTTAAAATGATCCCTGTAGGGTCCATCTTTTAACCCTGTATGAGGAAAACATGCTATTTTGTAATTAGGTCTCTCATTTTTGCTTGACAATAAACCCAGAAGATGTATGCAAGGGTAGAAGTGAGGTAACAATAGAAATAACAAATATTTATTAAGTACATTTTAATAATTGATATTATAGACTGGGAGTCTTAAAATAAAGCATGTCCTTTTGCTTAGTTGATCCAAAGTAAATTATATACTAAGTTATTTGTCACAACACTATTAATAAAACTGAAAAACTATAGTAAACAAGTGTCTCAATAGAAATAAAGGGTATTCAAATAGGAAAGGAGGAAGCCAAATTGTCTCTATTTGCAGATGATATGATTTTATATCTAGAAGACCCCATCGTTTCAGCCCAAAATCTCCTGAAACTGATAAGCAACTTCAGCAAAGTCTCAGGATACAAAATCAATGTGCAAAAAATCACAAGCATTCCTATACACCACTAACAGACTTAAACAGAGTCAAATCAAGAATGAACTGCCATTCACAATTGCTACAAAGAGAATAAAATACCTAGGAATACAACTAGCAAGGAACATAAAGGATTTCTTCAAGTAGAACTACAAACCACTGCTCAAAGAAATAAGAGAGGACACAGATGGAGAAACATTCCGTGTTCATGGTTATGAAGAATCAATATCATGAAAATGGCCATACTGCCCAAAGTAATTTACAGATTCAACATTATCCCCATCAAGCTACCAATAACCTTCTTCACAGAACTGGAAAAAACCACTTTAAACTTCATATGGAACCAAAAGAGAGTCCACATAGCCAAATCAATTCTAAGCAAAAAGAACAAAGTGGGAGGAATCACACTACTGGACTTCAAACTATACTACAAGACTACAGTAATCAAAACAGCATGGTACTGGTACCAAAACAGAGATATAGACCAATAGAACAGAACAGAGGCCTCAGAGGCAACACAACATATCTACAACCATCTGATCTTTGACAAACCTGACAAAAACAAGCAATGGGGAAAGGATTCCCTGTTTAATAAATGGGGTTGGGAAAACTGGCTAGCCATGTGCAGAAAGCAGAAACTGGA
>CM052650.1:17497111-17559291 GCA_028533165.1 Leontopithecus rosalia
AAACATAAGACTTAACACCATAAAAACCCTAGAAGAAAATCTAGGCAAAACCATTCAGGACATAAGCATAGGCAAGGACTTCATGACCAAAACACCAAAAGTATTGGCAACAAAAGCCAAAATAGACAAATGGGACCTAATCAAACTCCACAGCTTCTGCACAGCAAAAGAAACAATCATTAGAGTGAATTGGCAAGCAACAGAATGGGAAAAAATTTTTGCAATCTACCCATCTGACAAAGGGCTAATATCCAGAATCTATGAAGAACTAAAACAGATTTACAGGAAAAAAAACAAACAAGCCCATTCAAAAGTGGGTGAAGGATATGAACAGACACTTTACAAAAGAAGACATATATGATGAGGCCAACACACATATAAAAAACTGCTCATAATCACTGGTCATTAGAGAAATGCAAATCAAAACCATGTTGAGACACCATCTCATGCCAGTTAGAATGGCAATCATTAAAAAATTTGGAGACAACAGATGCTGGAGAGGATGTGGAGAAATAGGAACACTTTACACTGTTGGTGGGAGTGTAAATTAGTTCAACCACTGTGGAAGGCAGTGTGGTGATTCCTCAAGGACCTAGAAATAGAAATTCTATTTGACCCAGCAGTCCCATTACTGCGTATATATCCAAAGGATTATAAATTGTTCTGTTATAAGAACCCATGCACAAGAATGTTCATTGTGGCACTGTTTACAATAGCAGAGACTTGGAGCCAATCTAAATGCCTGCTGATGATAGACTGGACAGGGAAAATATGGCACATATACACCATGGAATACTGTGCAGCCATAAAAAGCTATGAGTTTGTGTCCTTTGTAGGGACATGGAAGAACCTGGAAACCATCATTCTCAGCAAACTGACACAAGAACAGAAAATCAAACACTGCATGTTCTAATTCATAGACGGGTTTTGAACAATGAGAGCACAGGGATACAGGGAGGGGAGCACTACACACTGGGTCTGTTGGGGAGAAATAGTGGAGGGTCAGCAGGGGGCGGGGAGTTGGGGAGATATAGCATGGGGAGAAATGCCAGATATAGGTGAAGGGGAGGAAGGCAGCAAATCACACTGCCACATGTGTAGCTATGCAACAATCTTGCATGTTCTTCACATGTACCCAAAAACCTAAAATGCAACTAAAAACAAAAAGAAATTAGTCAAATTATTTTTAGGATTGATGTGTTGAAATGTTTCATAGCTAATGTAAAGTATATCCTCAGAAACTAGGTAAAATAAGCTGAGAATACTTATAGTGTTAACAATAATTTCCCTTCAGAGGGATATATAACTTTATATAAGAGAATCCCAATATTGTATGTGTGAATTCATATGTGGAGGGGAGCTAGTTTTACAAAAGCAGGAAGATTCTTCTCATAAAATAATACCAGTATAGGGTCTTTTTAATACACTATGGTGGATGTCTTAGTAATTAGAGGGGCTTATGACAGAGACAGGAGATATTTATGGATGGACAAAGAAAAGGAGAAGAATCTTTTCAGGAGATTACAACTCAGGAATAAATAGACAAATGAGTTTATGCAGTATAAAATTTGCAAAGACCTACATATAAAAAAAATGTTGAGTGTTTGAGTGCAAGCAATTCCAACCAGACATGCATATGCATATTAGCTAGGTAGGGTATTTGAGTAAGAAGAAATTCATTAAAAGAACTCAAAATCTCTAATAATTAGGAAACATTTTTATTATTTCATTTACTGTAAATAATAATACAGAAATAACAGAAGCAAAAATGATAATAGCTAAACTTCAACAGGTGAGGCCAAGTCTCCATGTATGTGCTTTTAATCCATTACTTTATTTAAACCTTAAAGCAACCGTATGATTGCACAAGGTGGGAAATGGATAACTTTCGGTTAAAAATGCATTGGTTCATAGATAGATAAATGCATGTGTGCACGAATGTGCATATGGTAGTATTCAACTAGTAGGAAAGAGAGTTGAGATCTAGGCAATCTGACTTCAGTTCCCTACTCTTGTATCACTGATGGTTATACTATATGTATTAGTCTGTTCTCATGCTTCTAATAAAGACATACCCGAGATGGCGTAATTTATGAAGGAAAGAGTTTTAGTTGACTCACGGTTCAGCATGTCTGGGAAGGCCCCAGAAATGTACAGTCATAGTGGAAGGTGAAGAGGAAGCAAGGCACCTTCTTCACAAAGTGACAGGAAGGAGAAGTGCAAGCAGGGAAAATGCCAGACGCTTATGCAACCATCAGATCTCTTGAGACTTACTTATTGTCATGAGAAGAGCATGGGTGAACCCAACCCCATGATTCAATTACTTCCACCTTGTCCCTGGTAGGAAATATGGGGATTACAATTCAATGTGATATTTGGGTAGGGAGCCAAACCATATCACTACACTAGCCCCTCTTAGATAGAAGTATATTTTCTATTTAAAGATACAAATAGCATTTTAAAATCTGAATAAGCAACATAAAATATGCCCATATTTGCTAAATGAATTTTCTTATTGTTAAATATATCAAAGGAAGATTTTAAAAATAAAATGAAATAATAAAGGGAGAATATAAGAGACTCACCATTAACCTTGGGTCTCTTCCCTTCACATAACTTCACAGGCTCTCAAAGCTCTTATCCAAGATTGGGGTCAGATACTCATCAGAACTGGAGAGGAAAAGGAGAAAGTGGAAGGATATGTATAATGATATAGAAAGGGAATCAGAACTTGGTATAATATTTTAGATAACTATCTATAAGTTTTTGCATGCCATAAATAGCAGTGACCTGGGGAAATTTGATGTTCACTTTAGCCTTGGTAAATTGGTTTGTGAGATTTTGAAACTCACCTGGCTTGTTGGTTCTTCTGTTACCCTTATTATCCAGTCACACAGAGTATGATACAACTGGCTCTGTTGTAACTGTTAGGCTTAAAACAGAGTACAAAATTTTGTTCTACTCTTATTCTTATTAGGGAGAAAAATAGTCAAGGAAAATAAAGAACTAATGTAGTATAATAGAAAATACTATTCTTTATTTCATAAATTGCTAAAGATTAAACAGTAATTAGAAAAGTGTCGAATGTCATTACATCACCTTAGGATTTCAATAAATTCAAGACTTTAAACTTCTCTCTGATCTTTATTAGATCCATTTCAATATTTATTCAATTATTTTCCTCCATTCTACCTATCAAGTACCTAATCTGATAAAATAACTCAAAAAGCTTGATATGTGGTGTGCTCATTAATTTATTAAGTATTTACAGAGAATCTGCTGTGTGCCAGACACTGGAAAAATCCTAGGGCATACAGTTGTGAAATAGACAAATGTGTTCTTATTTTCATTGGGTGATAACCTAATTTTTTGGATGTGAGAAGGAAGCAGAAAAATTGAGTGTTTAAGAACTCAAGCTCTCAAATCAGTCTGCCTAGTTCAAATCCAATCTCCAACTTTTTCCATCAGTAAACTTTAGATAACCTAGTTAGCCTCTCTATAAATCTTCTATGTATTCATTAATAATCTTAGCTAAATTACTGGGGTGTCTAAGAATACAGTTTAGGCCAGGTGTGCATGCCTGTAATCTCAGCACTTTGGGAAGCTGAGGCAGGATCACTTGAAGGATCACTTGAAGCTAGAAGTTTGACACCAACCTGGCCAACATATTGAAACTCCAAAATCCTATCTCTACTAAAAACACAAAAATTAGCCCAGGATAGCGATGGATGACTGTTATCCCAGCTCATCAGGAGGCTGAGGCATGAGAATCACTTGAACCTTGGAGGCAGAGGTTACAGTGAGGGAAGTTTGCACCACTGCCCTCCAGCCTGGATGACATAACACAGCAAGACTGTCTAAAAAAAAATGTATACACACACACACACACATACACACACACACACACACACACATATTTAATTAGGCTGGGAGTAGTGGCTTATGCCTGTAATCCTAGCACTTTGGAAGGCTGCAGAGAGCAGAGGGCTCCTTGAGCCCAGGAGTTCTAAATTAGCCTGGGCATCATGATAAAACCCTGGGATATGGACTGGCTGTATCCCTACCCAAATCTTGAATTGTAGCTCCCATAATTCCCATGTGTTGTGGGAGGGACCAGGTGAGAGGTAATTGAATCATGGAGTCGAATCTTTCCTGTGCTGTCCTAGTGATAGTGAAGAAGACTCACGAGATCTGATGGTTTTATAAAAGGGAGTTCCCCTGCACAAGCTCTCTTGCCTACTGCCATGTAAGACATGACTTTGCTTCTCATTCTCCTTCAGCCACGATTGTGAGACCTTTCCAGCCATGTGAAACTGTGAGTAAATTAAACTTCTTTTCTTTATAAATTACCAAGTCTGGTGTTTGTCTTTATTAGAAGTGTAAGAACAAACTAGTACCCCTGTCTTTATGAAATAATAAAAAATTTAGCTGGGTTTGGTGGTGCACATAGGTAGTCCTAGCTTCTCAGGAGGCTAAGGAGGGAGGATTACTTAAACATGGGAGGTAGAGGCTGCAGTGAACCTTGATGGCATCACTGCACTCCAGCCTGGGTGGCAGAATGAGACTCTGTTTCCAAAAAAAAGAGAAAAAATAGAAAGAATAAGTTAGCACATGTAAAATACTTAGAATCACCCTTTGCACTGTGCAAATAGTAAGTGATCCATAAATGTTAGTGAACATTTTTGTTCACAACTCATTACAGTGAACATTTTTACCAGGGACTTCAACTTTGTCATTAGAGGAGATAATTTGGAGTAAATAGCCTTTCCTAGTCCTCTACAAAGCTATTTTCCTTAAAAACAACAACAACAACAACAACAACAACAACAACAACAAATGCCTCCTGTGCTTGGAGAAAAGAAGACCTGTTGATGTGTGGATCTGAATAAACATTTTCAGTAAAAGATTGTTATCTTGTGGTGCCTACTAGTAAAAGTCATCTAGACAGTGCAGAATAATGGAGAGAAATACAAATTATGGATGACAGAATGAGATTTTAGCCAAGGCTCTAAAGAACAGCTTGACATTATCAACTGCTTAATTTGAAATAACTCCAGAGCTTCTGCAAAGCAAAAGAAACAATCATTAGAGTGAATTGGCAAGCAACAGAATGGGAAAAAATTTTGCAATCTACCCATCTGACAAAGGGCTAATATCCAGAATCTACGAAGAACTAAAACAGATTTACAAGAAAAAAACAAACAAGCCCATTCAAAAGTGGGTGAAGGATACGAACAGACACTTTACAAAAGAAGACATATATGATGAGGCCAACACACATATGAAAAACTGCTCATAATCACTGGTCATTAGAGAAATGCAAATCAAAACCACTTTGAGAAACCATCTCACACCAGTTAGAATGGCAATCATTAAAAAATCTGGAGACAACAGATGCTGGAGAGGATGTGGAGAAATAGGAACACTTTACACTGTTGGTGGGAGTGTAAATTAGTTCAACCACTGTGGAAGGCAGTGTGGAGATTCCTCAAGGACCTAGAAATAGAAATTCCATTTGACCCAGCAATCCCATTACTGCATATATATCCAAAGGACTATAAATTGTTCTGTTATAAGAACCCATGCACAAGAATGTTCATTGTGGCACTGTTTACAATAGCAAAGACTTCGAACCAACCTAAATGCCCGGTGATGATAGACTGGACAGGGAAAATGTGGCACGCATACACTGTGGAATACTGTGCAGCTATAAAAAGCTATGAGTTTGTGTCCTTTGCAGGGACATGGATGATCCTGGAAACCACCATTCTCAGCAAACTGACACAAGAACAGAAAATCAAACACCGAATGTTCTCACTCATAGGAGGGTGTCGAACAATGAAAACACATGGATGCATGGAGGGGAGCATCACACACTGGGGTCTGTGTTGGGAGGAACTAGGGGAGAGACAGTAGAGGTGTGGGGAGTTGGGGAGGGTTAACATGAGTAGAAATGTCAGATATAGGTGATGTGTGGAGGAAGGCAGCAAACCACATTGCTGTGTATGTACCTGTGCAACAATCCTGCATGTTCTTCATGTGTAACCCAAAACCTAAAACACAATAAAATATACATTTTAAAAAAATTATCCTACACACACACACACACACACACACACACACACACACACACACAAGAGAAAAGAAATAGTTACTCTTAAAAGCACTTTATGGGCTGGGCATAGTGGCTCACGCCTGTAATCCCAGCACTTTGGGAGGCCAAGGCCGGCAGATCATGAGATCAAGAGATAGAGACCATCCTGGCCAACATGGTGAAACCCCATCTCTACTAAAAATACAAAAGTTAGCTAGGTGTGGTGGTGCATACTTGTAGTCCCAGCTACTTGGGAGGCTGAGGCAGGAGAATTGCTTGAACCTGGGAGGCAGAGTCTGCACTCCAGCCCGGCACCTGGTGACAGAGCGAGACTCTGTCTTAAAAAAAGAAAATGCACTTTATAGCAGTTAAATTGTTTTATACTTACAGTATGTCTCTGGTAGCAAGTTTTAGTATTATAGACATTTTGTGAAAGTTGTCAGAATCAAAATCAATTCACTTATGTTAACAACAAAACAAAACAAAAACCCGAAAAACAGAGCCAGGGAAGGCCATGAAGGATTATCATGCCTGAATGCCTAGTAACAAAAACAATCACAAAACACTACAAAAACCGCAACCTTGCACAAAGGCCATTGCTACTTTACTCCAAAAATCTTCGCCTCAGCAACTGCCAGTCCAAGAGGGACTGATATCAACCGTGATTTTGTTCCTCATGGCCAAGGATAATTATGTCCAAACAAATAGGTAATACTCTCCATTTTTCCTGGAAAAACCTTTTTTTTGCTTTACCTCCTTGAATATGCACACAATTTACTATGACACCAGTATTACCACTGCAACACCTATTCTCAAATAAGAAACATTTTCTTTGTGGACATCTCACTCCTGTTATTTAGATCAAGGATTTCATCAATTAGAAAATTCAGGCAAGAAAAATTAAAAGGAATTCCTTGAGTTCTCACAGATAGAGGTGGAACCAGGCTTCTAACCTAGAGAGATGGAAACAGGTTTTAACACCTACACTCGGCTGGGCGCGGTGGCTCAAGCCTGTAATCCCAGCACTTTGGGAGGCCGAGGCGGGTGGATCACAAGGTCAAGAGATCGAGACCATCCTGGTCAACATGGTGAAACCCCGTCTCTACTAACAATACAAAAAATTAGCTGGACATGGTGGCACGTGCCTGTAATTCCAGCTACTCAGGAGGCTGAGGCAGGGGAATTGCCTGAACCCAGGAGGAGGAGGTTGTGGTGAGGTGAGCCGAGGTTACCCATTGCACTCCAGCCTGGGTAACAAGAGCAAAACTCCGTCTCAAAAAAAAAAAAAAAAAGAAAAGAAAAGAAAAGAAAACAACAACAACAACAACAACAAAAACACACCTACACTCTACTGCTTCTCTTTGCTTGCCAATCCAATAAAAATTAATAAAAAAAATCCAGAAAACTGAATGTACTATCCCACTCTTATAGAGATGTTAGACATTGCAAAATATGAATCACTCTCCTCATGTAGAAAACATAAAACTGCTATTCTCAAGAAAGCTAAGACATTATAATACATTTATATAATATCCAGAAGAAAAATATGAGAATAAGAGAAAGACATGTCACATTCTAAAGAGATAAATTTCAAATTGTTAACAGATAATAGGTAATAATTATTGTCAGTTATGATAAAACTATGAGAATAAGTGTGAACTAAATGAAATACTGATGTTGTGTTGCTACAGTGTGGATCACGTTGGTTGTTTCATTGATAGAAAACTGGGTTTTAGAACTCTCTTGGATATTTTAGGCTAATAATTTATCTAAAGTAGGGACATAGTCTGGATGGATAATTAAAAACCAGAGACATTGGAACTTTAATATAAGCAAGAATTATGTAATGATCATATTTATCCAAATCCTGGTTAGTGTTTGGGAGTTAACAAGCCAAAGACTCTTAAGAGTATGCAAGCTAGGCTTGAGGACCCTTTGATATGAGTATTACAGATCCAGAGCTGGACAGGCTGTTTAGCCAGCCAACACATAGATTGCATTCTAAATCAGAAAGTCTGGGAAATAATTAACGTCCTCATTCAGCAAACCTTTATTGAGTATCTATGTATTCAGTCTTATATTTTCCTTAGTAGAAAAATGAGATGTGGCCCTGTTTAGAAGATCACACTATCATAATTAATGCAATATCTACTGACACTAAAGTTTTTTTCCCTTAAACTTCTAACAAAATAAAGAAATTACGGTGCTAACTTTTTTTTAGCAGACTTGGGTGGGAGGAGATAAGTTTCACAGAAATTAAATGAGACTAGTTCAAAATAGAAAAAGAACTATGAATCCTTAAAGATATGAACTCAGGTCATGCGGGAAAAGAGAAGAAAACTTATTAAGAATTTGACATCTATAATTCTGCTTCCAAACACGTGTGAGCGTGAATGAGGGCAGAGAGACATTCTAACCTAGGCCTGAGGACTGAGACCGCTATCTAAAAAGGGGATCTATCTGCTGTTGAACAATTAGGTCATCCCACGGTGTTTCTCTGACACTTTATTGACTGTATAATGGCATTTGATATCGCTAAGATGTGGTTGTTCTGGAAGCACTGGTGCATTACAGCAGAGAGATGCATTGTGTATAATGAGTCATGCTCAACAAATTTGCACTCTCTCTGTGCAGTAAATTTTTAAGAAAAGGACAAGATCAAGTAACAGAGAACTGGGGAGGGAGAAAGTTGTCATTGCAGGCACAAGCATACCTCCATTTTGTGCAAGGTGAAGAGGGCTTACACACATTCAGGTTTCCACAGAGTTCTAGTAACTTTCAATAATCCAAATCCTGGATCAGATGTTAGTCCAATAGAGAAAAAATACTTTTCATCTGTGAGTCACTTTTCAGAAGGGATAACTTCTAACATGTAATCTCTTCCTGGTTACCCTGAGGTTTGGATGTTTTCCAGAGAGGAAGTGGAAGAATAAACATGACCAAGGCAAAGAATTCGATGAGAAACCCTCAGAATTTTTGGAGAGAGGAGAGGAAAAACAATCTGAAACATGAGTATATCCAGAAAATAAGTTCATTTATGTAACCCAGGGTGATTGGCAGATATTTTCTGTCTTTCGTGGGTCAATCCTCAACAAGAAAATAGACACACCTCAAGGGAAAAGAAATCTTAGAAGGAAATGTATATGTGACCTTCTTTACCATCCCATTATGTTTAAAGGGAAAAACAGTTACCTGAGACCACAGTTATGGTTTGACAAAGCAAATCTGCTTAACAGTCCACAAACTCTGTTTTCTACAGAGTGAGACGTAAGCAACTTTCCAGAACATCTGTGAATTCTCTAAGATCTGGCCCCAGCTTCTTTCCCATAATTCTTTCCTTTCAAAATTTCCTTCCATCTCTCCTATACTCCAGCCACATCCCTCTATGCAGAGTGCTCAAAGGAATCTTTGCACATTTTCTCCTTTGTCACATGCTCACCTCTGACTGGCATGTCTTCCACACCTCATCCACTTGGTAAAATCCTCTCTTCTCTTAAAGCACAGCTCAAATATTCCCTTCTTAAGACATTCATGGGCAGCACCTACTCCATTCCACTTTATCACACACTCCACTTCTTGTCATCAATTAGTAAAAGCAATGCTTTTTTTTTCATTTACTTTCAACCAGGCAAAATTGGAAGACTCTTTTAATATATTAATTCACTTAATTCTGTCAACAACCCTATGGAGGAGGGTTTTACATATAAGTTTCCCCATTTTACATGTAAGTTGACTGAGGCACAGGGAGTATAAATAATTTCCCTAATTGCATCACATGTACATAATGGGGCTGGAATTTGAACTCACCATATGCTGGACTAAACAGTTCTTTGGTTTATATCCAGTCATGTATTACGTCATGCTTGATTTCAAATATTTGTTGACTATTGTTTGCAGTTAAGTGTGAGTGTCTTGAGATCAGGGTCTGAGCTATATTACGGGTATTTTGAACATCTTTTGCAGAGACTGCAGATAGCAAATCCTGGATAATAAATAATCATTGAACCAGTACATCAGTAAATATTTATTTATAAATAAGTATAAATAATAAATCAGTAAAGCAAGCAAGAGACTGAGAAGTATTATGTAGGTTTTGAGTAAAGAATTAATGATGACAAAACACCCTAGAAATAACATTTTCTGATTTGAAAACTGTTCTGATTTTGTGTCTGTGCATGTATTTTTATCCAGGTAAAGCAGAGGGCATGGCAAATGACATAATAGAGTTAAAGAGGGAGCAAAGAGAAATGGAAAATAGTGATGATATAAGAAGGGTTAGGAGAGACTCCCAGATTCAGAGAAAGACTGGAGCACACTGCTAATATGGCGAAGACAGACAACATCCTAGTGCTGGCTACAAGCTCATCTGTGTCTGATGCTAGGCTCTGATAACCACAGGTTTCAGGCAAAGGGAAGTTCTAGGAGGGTTTTGTTTGAAGAGCTGATTTGCAGGGTAGTGCATGGCCATTTGGATTGAAGGAGAAGGCCAATGATTCTCTCCCTTGAGGGAAGTGAGGAAACCTTGATGACTACATCAGGCCTTTGCCTGGTCAGGAGGACTAGATCCAAGCCATAAGGAGAGGAGGCTCCAATAGTCCTTTTACAGAGGACACTTTGAGATATTTAATACAAATATATGCTGCTTCTGGGCAGGGGCAATAAAGGACCACTCAACTGGACAGAAGACTCTTCTCCCCATGTAGTTGAACATTAGGGTTTTACATCTGCCAAGTAAGACTTGCAGGACATGTGGCAATGTGTGCTTTGGAGGCATTGGCAATGTCCTCCTGTTTCCCTGAGGAAGAGCCTTTCAGCAGCAATTGTACCCCCTTTAGAAAGCGCTATTTCAAGAGTGTGTGTGTTTCTTCGCCATCCCCTCTCTTGCGAGGCTTCTTTATTAAAAGGCTGTTATCTGATGAATAAGAGTGGTGAGAGCCTGTCATCACTCAGTTTGTGTTACACTACGTGCAATTTCTATATCACAAATGCAATGGACCTCACCTTCTTGTGCATTCTTTGTTTTTCCTTTATTTGTTTCTCTTGAACTGCACACTCTTAGTGAAGGATGAGGCCATTTTGAATTCGTTTTCTATGTGTTAAGCAGACTAAGCATGACTTCCTGCTGGTTTGCTCTCTCTGGTCAAATTTTTTCACCGAAAGTTCAATGCATAATAAAATCAGCCTTTCATTGTGAGACCCTGTATTAAAAGAATGGGCCAGTGGGCACAGTGGCTTACATCTGTAGTACCAGCACTTTGGGAGGCCAAGGTGGGTGGATCACAAGATCAGGAGATGGAGATCATCCTGGCCAACATGGTGAAGCCCCGTCTCTACTGAAAGTACAAAAATTAGTTGGATGTGGTGGCAGGTGCCTGTAATCCCAGCTACTCAGGAGGCTGAGGCAGGATAATCTCCTGAACCTGGGAGGCAAAGGCTGCAGTGAGCCGAGATCATGCCATGGCACTCCAGCCTGGGTGACAGAGTGAGACTCTGTCTTAAAAAAAAAAAAGAAGAATGGATAATGGAGGAGACCACCACTTCAGCCTTGGGTAAAACCCGCATGCCTTAATCAAAGTATTAACAAGTTCATAATGTCTTTCCTCTTTGGCTCCTTGTGTGTATTCTCCCTATAGATTAGAACCTGGAAGGAAGGGAGTGGTCTCGTGGCATGTGGAAAGCCACATGAAACATCAACACAGAGCACATCTGTAACACTGAGCTGAGCCTTCACGTCCACACTGCATGAGTGTTCACAAGGAAGCTGCAGCAAGTAAGGGAACTAAGTCCAGAAACTCTGGGTGGTGAGCCTGACCACAGACATGTCCACAAGCTCATGAACTGGACTCTCAAACACAAGTGAGAAAACTTTGCTAGGAACTATGTGGGCAAACAAGGGCCAAAGTCAGCAAGATGTGGGTTGTAATACTGAGATTAATATCTCATAGATAGCCAATGACTGGTCAGGCCTGGAGAAATGTAGAGTATGTGAAAGTCAGAAGTGAGCTGAGAACAGAGTCCATGGCTAATACTGTAAGCTGTTTTCTTCCTTCAGTGTGATTAACTTGTTATGTGAAAAGGGAGGCTCCTGTGAAAAGTAGCCTTGAGGTCTCTTGGAAGGAGTTTAATTTTGGATACAGAGCTATGACTTTAAATAGCATGCCTCCCATTGAAAGTGATGTTATTGGGTGTAAACCCCTTAAATTCTCTGAGACTCCCTTTCCTAGAGAGTATTTGAGCTGCATCGTCACTCACCATCTTCAATAACCATGCGAGTAAACATGGTAAAGGTAAACACTTTTGATAGGAAATTGTAATAAATAGAAAATCTGGTAAACTTGAATCTTTATTTTGATTCTTTTAGAAATCATTCCAATATCACATAATGATACTAGGTCAGATCATAGACTTCAGGGAAAACAGAAAAAAGAAAATCCTGAATGAAGGAAAAATGATTTGGGCTACTTTTAAGTTATGAGACTGGGTGAAGTTAGACAAACTTTCTGAAACTCAGTTCATTCATCTGTAACATCAGGCAAATAATATATATATTAAAATCTTGAATTTCATGATCTAGCATCATCTCAGCAAAAATTAGCAATAACTTTGTGTAGCTCAGTCCTTCGTTTCTGCTTCTGAATGAAGGGGTTAGAAATATCCAAAGGCAACATCTAGTTATAGCATTTGGTGGGATCAAGAATAAAGATTTTTCTTTTCTGCAAGTGATTTAATCTGGTTTACCCAGTGGGAAAGCACTAAAGGCTATCATTTTTTTTCCTTAGTTGAAGCTATTAATTGTAATTGCTTTTGTTAATAATACTTTACTTATTATAATCAAAGTTCAATTTTTGCTCTTATACCCTGGGGCAGTTTGCCGAGGCACAATTTATAAGTGGATGCAAACAATTAATAGCAACTAGAAAAACCATTAATGATCTTATCAATGAAGTGCTATGTAATCTCCAATTGCAAAATCTTGCACAACACATAAAATAGAACACACGGCCTCAGCTAGTGCTGTGGGCCTTCCTTGTAATGACCAAACAGAGAATTTCAATAGCAGAAAAGCAATGCCTCTGAGGGCACTCTCCTCCTGGGCTTAACGGGATATTTCTATTAATCTACTGAAGGTCAGATGCAACCTATTATAGTTCCTGTAGGGTGTGAGCCTTCAAAGAGCTAAACTACAATAATTCAAAAGAAAAATGTCCCATCTTCTCTTCACCAAATCAATCCCCTGCTATAACCACCAAGACTATATGATCGGGCTACTACCTCCCTCTTACACCAGTCCAGCCTGTTGCCCCTTAAATGCCCTCTTAACTCTAGGCTCCAGCTTTATTCCTGAAAAAAGCGGAATTTTTTTGCCTACAGCTTTTTATTCACTTTCCCCTTTCCTGGGAATAACTTCCATGGATGCCATCTTCTTCTTGTTGTATTAAAATGTCAGCCCTGAGATAGGTCTCAGGTCTTCCCCTAACCCCACTTTGAATGCTGCTTTCAAAAGGCCCAGTCACTGTTTATCATAGGTTTCTATTACTATTTGAAATTAATGGATTCAGTGTCTGGTTTGTCTTGCTCACTGCTGTATTCCCAGTACCTTGAATAGGGTCAGAATCATAGTAAGTTCTCAATAAATATTTATTGAATGAATGGTCTAGTTGATGAATTAATGAATTCCCACTGGCCTCTGAGACAAAGCAAGTATTTATTTCCTCATGCCGTTTTACTCTCCTGAACAGCAGTTTCCAGTGGCTCCTTTCTCCCTCCTCCTCTCATTCCTTCCATCCCCTTTCTTCTTCCTCTCCCCATAACTTAAGTGCTGAAAGTGCAGGCTCAAGTGTCCAGCAGCCTGTGTTTGAATTTAGACTTCATTCATATGTAGGTCCACGAAGGCAATCATTGTCATTGTTGTTCACAAGATATTCCTAGGACTAGCAGAGAGCTAGCATATGCTCAATAATTCTTTATTACCAAATGAGAAAAAAAATTGCATGAATGAGTAAGTGCTTTCTACTTTTCTTCTTTCTAGCTGAGTGATGTCAGATAAGTTACTGAACCTATTTAACTATTTTTCATCAGGAACAACATAAAAATACTATTTACCATATGGTTTTATTACAAGGATAAAATGAGACCAGACAGACCAAGGGAGAGTAAGTTTTCAATAAATAATTAGTGATTTACTATCATAATTTTCTCCATTCATACTTCAAAAATAAGTATAAGCTTTGGTTCAATCATTCTGCTTGAATGTGTTCTAACCCTGCGGTAAAGTATGGCCTTGCTTACAAGGCGTTATACCCCACCACCACAAAACTGAAGCTAGAACTCTATGCAACTGCAGCTCATGGAAACGGCTTGGAATGTCACTCTCCCTGGATTCTCCAATTCACTTCCCAAGACCTTAGCCATCCCCCACTCCATAGGACCAGCTTTCTGATAATGGAGATTCTTATGTTGAATTTCTGAATTGCATTCTCATCACATAAGATTTCTCCTTCAATGCCAAGTCAGTTGGAACGAGTTTTATTGAATATCTGACTGGAAAGAAGCCATTAATTTATCCACTTGCTTTTGTCATAAACCCTGATCAGGAACAATTATCCAAAAATAAGACCAAGCATGGCTTCATGGTTACAAAATCAACATGGGTCATTGGTGCTGAGCTGCTTGTGACTGCACACCCCATCCCATTATAGACCCACTTACTTACATTTCAAGCCTTAGCTTAGGCATTAGTCCCTTTGTGAAAAATTTAAAGTCTGAAATATTATAAGCCAAGTAGAACCCTATTCTGCATATCCAGAACTTCGTATGAATTCTTCCATTCAACAACAGACATTTTTTTCAGAACCTACATGCACTGGGGTGCTTTTAATTATTTTTGACAGAGTCTTGCTCTGTTGCCAGGCTGGAGCGAAGTGGCGTGATCTCAGCTTATGTCAATCTCCATCTCCCAGGTTCAAACAATTCCCTTGTCTCAGCCTCCCAAGTAGCTGGGACTACAGGTGCGCATCAGTATGCCAGGATAATTTTTTGTATTTTATTAGAGATGGGGTTTCACTGTTGGCCAAGATGTTCTTGATCTCCTCACCTTGTGATCCATCTGCCTCAGCCTCCCAAAGTGCTGAGATTACAAGCATGAGCCACCTCGCCCAGCCTCTGAAATGCTCTTTTAGACATCAGTTGTATGGTAAAGAAAAACAACAGCAGTGATGGCAAAACAGGCAGAAATTTTTATCTTCTGAGATCTACATTATGATAAGAGAAAAAGTCAATAAAGTAGAAAGATAAATAAGATAAAAAATGTTTTGCATAGTTTCTGGAAAGAAAGGTAAAACAAGGTACAGAGATAGATGTCCCGGGGAGATATAATTTTATTTAGAGTGTTCTGGAAGGTCTCAGCGATTAAGGTGGCGTTGCAGTAAAGACAAGAAGGCCATGAAGGGTGAGCCCTGCATATTTTTGTCTTATCACCGACTGCATCACAGTAATGTCACAACGTGAATGATGCCTAAGCTAGGGCTTGAAATATAAGTAAGTGGGTCTATGGTGGGATGGGGTGTGCAGTAGCAGGCAGCTCAGTACCAATGACCCATGTTGATATTGCAACCACGAAGTCACACTTGGTCTTATTTTTGGATACTTGTTTCTCCTCTGGGTTTATGACAAAAGCAACTAGATAAATTAATGACCTCTTTCCAAACAGATATTCAATAATATATTGAAAAAAGAAGAAAGGCATTCCTACTCCTTTTTTCGCAATCACAACTTAAGTTCCTCAAAGGAGAGGGTCATATCTACTCATGATCTTATCTCTGGAGCTTATCTCAGAGTAGAGAATGTACTATGTGCTCAACACATGTTTGTGAACTCCTCTGCTGTTCTGCTGGTTACAGCCATATGACCCTTCAGAGGCCAGGCCCTGCCTCATATTTGTGTACTGTAGAAGTTGCATACACTAGAATAAAATCACTCTTTTTCAGACCCAGCCAAAATAGGACCAGGAAAGCTGGAAGGAGAGGAGGCTCATATTTACATGCAGGAGGTATGAACTGTTTCCAAGGACTTTCTAAAAACCTTTCATGAATCTCCTGCTTTCATAAATTTTATCACCAGGCATTCTTAAGACAGCACTGATTCCGATAAGAAGTTCCCAGAACACTTGCCCAGTAAGGGCATCTCCACCAAGAAACTGGCAACCACTTTGGCTTTGAACCTCTGACAAACTCTGTTTCTAAGCAACTTATGAAAATTGATGTTTTAAAAATTAAACTCCCCTTTTCTCACTGAATGCTCTGGTGGTTTGGGATCCCATGCATTCCAGATTATAATCTTTATTTCTTTTCCAGAATAAACCCAACATATTATGACCGGGTTGCGGGATGCAGCAGGGCAAGAAATGATGGCTCGACCCCCCCGATGGGAGGTGCACCGGGGTACTCAGGTCCTGGGGCTCTCCTCCACCCAAGAATGGGTAAGAGGCCCTGGTGCGGTGATATTGTTCAAGTAAATATCGGACCCCAAGAATTTTGGAGAAAATAATTTATTTAGGCAGAGAGAAAGAAATAGAGAGAGCCAGCGAGCTCCCACGCTGTTGTTGGAGGGGATCCCCAGAGGGAAAATCCGCATAGGTGAGTGGCAGGGGGTCTTTTAATCTGGCACTTACTCCAGCCCCATTCAAGTTCTCCTTCCATGAGAAGAGTCAAACTTCCCTTGGAATGACTAATCTTTGATTCTGACATCTGATTGGTTGTTTGGCCTAGAGTCCTCCCATAGCTTTTCGCGGCGGCTTTTCTAAACAAAAGAAGTTCATCTGGCCAGTCTACCTTCCTGCACGCAATAGTTGACAAAGACCTCTAAGCTCCCCGTTGGAAACGTGAAAGAAGACAGATCAGGCATGTCGCAGGGAAGTTCTTGCCTTGGAAACCATGCCCCTTGTGGACCCGGGAAGAAAATACATTCCCTCAATATTTAGAGATAATTTTTCTCTAGTGTCTTTTTTTTCAAGGTTGACAGTAATTTCCAGGCGTTCCCACTGCCAGCCTCTCTCATCTCTTGGCAAACACATATGGATTCCTCATCACTGAGTTCTACTCATCTTCTTGAGAGAACTATCCAAAAAAGAACTAAGGAATTGTATAGCCAGGTCATTGATCTACAATAGGTTACAAAAAAAGTCTGAAAAAAATGAAACTTAAGAGAGAAAAATCTCCAATTAATTTTGATTTGTATGGTGAGAGAGATGAATTTTATAATCTGTAAATAGGTGAGGTTTGTATCCTCAAGTGTCATACTTCCTAATACTTGATCATCATCATACTACACATTATTCCATTTGGGCTTTTATAACAAAATAACATAAACTGGATGGCTTAAGCAATAGGCTTTTATTTCTCACAGCCTGGAAGGTGGGGAATCCAAGATCAAGGCTCCAGCAGGTGTCCTTGCCTGGTGAAGGCTTTCTTTCTCTCTTGGGGAATACTACCTTCTCCCCAAGAAGTGTCTTCAGATGGCAGAAGGGAGAGACAGAGACTCTAATTTCTTTTCTTCTTTTTATAAGAACACTAATCTCATTATGAGACCCCAACCCTCATGACTTTATTTAAACCTAATTATCTCCCAAAGTCCCCCCCCACAAATACGATTACCTTGGGGGTTAGGGCTTAAACATATAAATTTTGAGCAGGTGCAAACATTCAACCTCTAATAAACTTCCCTGTGAACAGAACTGTAAATGAGAATAATTATAAAATGCATCACTCCTAAACTCTCATGAATGTAAAATGAGCAAAAATTATATAAGTTAAACTCAGCATGGCTCAGCTGGGCCATATTTACCACCCAACACTGAGACTTTGAACACAAGGCTTTATTTATTATTTACCTTGGGCAGTAAGAGAAGTCTCACATAAGTGGACTCACATAGAAAATAATGTTCATCAGTCATGATTGTCCTAATATTGCTGCTTTACCAACCACTATCAAACTGTAAAGGCATTCACAATAAGCAATTATTTCTCATTCACACATCAGTGGTCAATTGGAGTTCAGTTAATCTAAACTAGTCTTCACTGCAATTGACTCCGACTGTGTGTTGTACCTGTGGTTTCTCTAGGTATGTTCACGAGAAGAGGCAGGAGCACATGAGGGCGAGTGCATTTCAGACTCTGCCAATGCATCTGCCAATATGCAATCCTTTGGGAAATCGTGAATTGTCCAAAACAGTCGATTTCAAAGAAAGGTACAGGGAGATAAACTCTACCCACTAAAAAACCATTACAAGCATGTGCCCATGTAATAATACTCCAGAAAAATGAAGAATTGGGATTTATAATCCAGCCTGCCACATATTCTATTACATTTGAAAGCCTTATTTGAAGAGCTACAATGCTTATGTTAAGGAGTATCAAAAAGTAAATATAATTCATAACATGGTGAGTTTTGTAAATCCTAGGTGCTTACAATTTGGTTATAAGAAACAAAGGTATAGCTTTATTTTGGCTTCTTTTTTTAGCATGGCCTAATATATTTGAACCTTTGTTTTTAAGTTTTATCTTTATTATGGAAGCAATATCATTTTGTGGGAAGAATGTTAGTGGGAATTTAGATACCCAGATTCTAGTCCTAGACTCACCACTGATTAACTCTCAGATGCTCAGCCAACTATCTCAACTTACCTTGGCTGTATTATCCTCTTCTGTAAGGGTTTGGCTGTCTAGTTGTGTTTCCTTCCATCACTATAACTGCATGAGTTTGTGTTTACTGACAAGGAAGTGGGCCAATAGGCCTTGCCTCCTCTCCTTCTTTTTATTAAAAAACAATTATTGTTGCATCATATTAAGAGTTCCCATTACCAAAAATGCATGTGTGAACCAAAGAGGAAATCTTCTCTAAAGTCATGGACAGCGTTTGAATGTTTCTCAGATGAAACAGAGTTAAGCGGGCCCTCCATTTCCTGGCCACACACTGTCAATGTGGAGGATCTGTGGCCAGGAATTAAAGGTCACCTATGATACCAACTTTCAAACCGTGTTGAGAATGGAGAGGGTTTTCAGAGCTGGAATGAATACGTGCAACACGTGTATTTACATCACTCAGGTTTGTATGGAAACCCAAAGTACAACTTGCAAATATGATGGTATTCATCTTCCTGAAGTTGGCATAAACTGCAAATGTTTGTTTGGGAAGTTATGCTTTTGACAATGACATATCAGCAAACAATTTTTATACAGCATTGCACACACTTCTAACACACCACAGCTGAGGTCTGATTCAAGCTAAAACCCCAAGTGACTATACACCAAACAATTATTTTTTTTTAGCCCTAATGTGTTTGCTTCCTAATGACCCACAGCCTTAAACTCACACTGAGAGGGACAGCATAAATTTTCTTTTCTTATGCTCCAGGCCCCAACAGGGCAAGGCACATTCTGAAAGGCTACTTGTGGGTGACCGAAGTGCAATTTAAAACATCAGCAGCCTTTGATCAGGGCAGCTTGCTTACTTTTAATTGTTTCCAGAGTGCTTGTTTGAAAATTTGTTAGATTACACATCATATGCAGTGGGAATTGATGGCTGAATTCACTGCCTTAATTCTTGGCTCAGAAAGGGGTTATGCTTACTTCAGTTACACTTAGGAGGCTGAGCTGTAGGCCAAGCAAAATAAAAGTGATTTTGGTTGCTGTCTCTTTTCACCCATACCCAAAATGACAAGTAATGAACTGAAAGATCCTTTAGGAAAGTTTGAGGTAATTGGTTGCTGCCTACTTTTTTTTCTGGCTGCACTAACTTTAATCAAAGAATTTTTTACTTCTTCATGGGTATTGTGGATACAAGACCTTATAAGGTTTTTCCTTAACAAAATATCAGGTAGAGCACAATTAGTATCAAAGAAAACTTCCTTAAAACCAGATATGTCAAATTCTTTCAATGCTTAGAGGCACAAATCAATATCACCGAACATTAAGTTAATGAGTGAGAGAATCCTTTCCTTAGCAACTCCACGCTCAGCACTTTTCCCATCTAACCCTCATAACCTCCTTGGTTGATATGACAGAAATCAACAATGACTTTTGTGCAGATAATGTTTAAAGTTGCATCCACACTTCTTACTACCAACTGGATATAAATCATTGACTGCATGGTGGTGACAGAGGCGTCCGAATTTTAATGTGACCGATAATAAGTTGATTGCCTTGACCCACTCCCACCCCATACCCAATCCCATTTCTTTCTTATTTTTAATTCTGTAAATGGTTCCACTGTTCGACTATTCTAATCACGGCTGATAACTTATGAATTATTTCAACTGCTTCTTGTCTCCTGTGTCCTACATTCAATCTGATGCCAGTCTCTTTTTATTCTATACCCCCATCCCTATGTTTTTCCCAAATTCTTCCTACCTTTCTGTTCACAATACACCAAATACAGATTCCTAACAGCTCACAATGCACCAAATACAGATTCCTAACAGCTCACAATGCACCACAAACACATTCCTAACATGATCCTGAGCTTCTAAATTGTCTGTTACAAATCCATCCTATATTTTAACCTTAGGATTATTTCCCCTAAACCCATTTGATTATGTCAGTTTCAAGTTAAAGTTAATTAATATTGTCTATACCACAAATGTTACACTCCTAAACTCCTGAGACTGCCATTCTCCAGCTTTACACTGCATATTCAAACATGCTCTCTGCCAATGCTATTAATCCTGGGTTCTAGTGATAAATTATTTGCATGGCATATGATATGCTCTTCAATCCTTGATGCTTAGCACCTGCTCCTTACTTTGCCTCCTTCAAATCCATCTTTCAAAACTCAGTTGAAATATGACATATTTTCTGAATCCTTAAACCAGCCTCAAATATACCCCTCCTCTGTGCTTTTGAAAAATCTAGTAAAAGCATGTATTATTAAGGTAACAAACCATCCTTGTTTGCAGGATACTTTCTCTATTTTAGGATCCTAAGTCGTATAATCAGGAAATCATACAGGCCCAAGCAAACCGGAAGGGTCTGCTGTCATCCATCGCACAATATGTGTTCACTGGAAGTCTGCTTCATCCACCAAACTGCGAGATGATTAACGTCTGTGAGAAGGTTTATCTTTATAGCCCTAAAATTAAGTTCAATGTTTGCAAAATAGTGAACTAAATCGTCGATATAATATTGTAACAACGTCATGGTCTTTTTCGTTGAATCCTCAGAATCTTTGGAGGATGTCAACACTAACTGCAATTATTTTACACATGAAGAGAATACGTTAAAGAGGAACTTAGTGATCTGCCCAAAGTAAAACAACCAGACTACACACAGATGTTTTTCTGATTACTAAACTATGCTTATTTCACCATGAAAACTGAGTAAATCATCGGCTGGAATATTCTGTGATGTGTTAGATTGAGTATTTTTCTGCACACAAATTGATTTAGGGAGGAAAATGATTAAAATCAGATAAGCAGTTAATTACCAGCCCTTCCACTCAATTACATTTTGGAAGAGCTATTTGTTTGAATTAGACATCTTCAAACAAGATTGACTGCCTAGATATAACTATTGCAACCAAAACAACAGAAAATTAAAATAAATGTTGTTTTCACAGGAACTACATGAGATAATTTAGAAAATGAGACTACTGAGATTTTTGAGTTAACATGTTTATAAATCACAACCACACACCTATTGTTTATTCCAGTGGTTCTCAGTGGGGATAATGTTGCACTAGGAGTCAGCTGACAATGTCTGGAGACTTTTTCACTGTCATAAGCAGAGGGGTAGGAGATCAGGGATCTGCTGAATATCCTACAACGCGTAGAACAGCACACTCACCACAAAAGTCATCCTGCCCAAGGTGCCACTAGTATTAAGGTTAAGAAACTAGTTTAAATTGACAAGCAGGTAAAGCAAAAGTTATCACATACATATTTTAATTAACTCTATTATAAGAAGGAAAATTTAAACAGAAAATTCCACAGATAAGTTTTAAAAATATGTATAGATTTTATGCACATAAATGTATGTATGTACATATTATATGTATATGCATACCAAACATATAGTACGTGGGTTTTTGTTTGTTGATTAGTTTGTTTTTTGAGATAGAGTCTCTCTCTGTCGCAAAGACTGAAGTGAAGTGGCAAGATTTTGGCTCACTGCAACTTCCACCTCCTGGGTTTCAGTGATTCTCTTGCTTCAGCTTCCCAAGTAGCTTGTATTACAGGTGCTCACCATTGCACCAGCTAAATTTTGTATTTTTAATAGAGATGGGGTTTCACCATGCTGGCCAGGCTGGTCTTGAACTCCTGACCTCAAATGATCTGCTCGCCTTGGCCTCCCAAATTGCTGGGATTACAGGCATGAGCCACTGTTCCTGGCCAGTATGTGTTTTTTAATGGTGTATGTAAAGGTGATATTTATACAGCTCTGCTGTATCAACAGGCAAAACTTTTTATTTCTTTAAGAAATTGTCTTTTTTCTTGTTCTTTAATGAAAAAAAACCAGGCTTACTACAGATATCATTACGCAAATAGAAAATATTTTTAAAATTCTATAATCCAACCATTGAAAAAGAATGAAAGCATTTTAGTGTATTTGGTTTACTCTGTAATTTGCAAAATTTAAAAATATATACATACTTACAGAAACAGTTCTAAATCATGCTTTCTTTACTTAACATTATAGCATGAAATAGCCTTCTAAAAATGTCAAATTACTATTGAACAAATTCCATCACATGAATACACCATAATTTATTTAATAAATCTCCTAAAGTTGGATATTTGGAATTTTTTCTCTGTGTTTTACTATAATAAATAATACCATGATGAACATTCTTGTACATAAATCTTTAGTTCCTTCTCCAATTATTTACTTGGGATAGATTCCATGAACTAAAACATTGGGGTCAAAATGAAGCCATTTAAGGTTTAGGATTTCAGTGATATAATCCATAAAACAGAAATAATAAACTATGGCCTTTCCTCTAGTCCACAGTGTAAAAGGGTCATGGAACAGTGATTTATTAACATAAACTAGTGACTAGGAATCCAACTGCGAAGTTATCTCTACATGTGCAAATATAGGTGGGCGGCAGAGAATACACAAAGGCCCTGTTACAGAAATAGACCTGTTCATGTTTATTTTTTATTTGGTTCACCATCTATGAGTCATAGAAAACCCTCTTTTCAGGTAGAATGTGGCAGAATGTGCCAAAGAAAGCTATGTGAGTGATTCCCACTTCCTACAAACGTATAGCAAAAGGAGAAATGCAATTTTAGCTTATATTTACTATAGCATACATATAATATGCCATTCAGTACTCATTTAGTGAAATTTACTGTATCCCCAACCCCGGGCTACCTTTAATTCTTTGCTGTATATTTTGTTTCTAGCCCTTATAACAATTTTAAGCATTATCTCCATTGCAAAGATAATTATCTCCATTGCATAGATACTCTGGGATGCTCTGAGAGTTTTAGGTGAATTGACCATGTAAACAGATTACTAAGTAAAGAATCTTATTTAAACACTCATTTGTATGATCCCTAAGCAATTGTTCCTAAACTCAACACTGCCCCTCATGTTTATAACATTTTTAATCCCACATATAAGAGCCTATTGAATGAAATTATATAGACATAGGAATTAATTCCTTCTTCCACTCTAATATGCTTCCAAGTGTGACTGCGAATTCATCATCATTGTCCATCAAACTACACTAGATCTCCTCTGTAGGCTTGGCACTGCAGATATCACCCCATCGTGTTTACAGTGACTCAAAGACGTAAGCAAATGCATATGAATTCTCACTTTGGAAACTTCACGCTGGAAAGGGATTTGGAGTATGGCGCTCATTTTAAGCTACAGCCTTGGAAATGTGGAGCTGTCTTATATTTCCCTCATGTGTAAGGAAACCATTCTCAATAACATAGGATCGGCTGTCCTGAGAACAAGAAACCACCACCATTCTGTGAGAGTTTTGCTAGGTGAAGATTTTGTATGAGCTGCCAAATGCAGAGAAACTATGTGGATCTGAACTCTGCTTTCTGTTTTTAAATTTAATTTAATTTTTATTTTTTAGTTGATTGAACTTCAGAATTTTCCTTCTTCTGAATTTGTCTTTCAGAGTCTTTCTCTTTGCCAAAAACATAAGAATCAGGTTTTTTCTCTTCTTGTTCCTCTGCTATTTCTCTTCTCCATCTTGATAGAACTCTATTTCCCAACTCCCTCCCTCTCACCTACCCACCTATATATCACCTGGGGTTGAGGGGTGGGTTGCCTTTTTCTTTTTGGCTGAGTTACTCAGGCACACCCCATGAATGATACTCACATACACTTTGTGAATACAGCTTTTATATGCCTCTCCTGTCTTAATATGCACGTTCTCTCCTTTAGTAAACAAATTTTGCACATCTACTTTATGCCAAGGTTTCTCTTCGTATCTTTAGATTCTTTCCTAAGTCCTTCCCTTCCATCTTCCCCCTCCATATGGATATCTGTGTTTTCAAATTATTTTCTGAATATCATAATTCGGTCTGTTGTAGATGAAATATGAATGTTTTACAAGTGCTATGTTTCAAACTCATTGGATAGTTTCAATATCCATTAGCCAGCAGTAAGTGAATGTAAACGTATCCATCTAAGCATTCACCTACCTAGGTTTACCTAGATGCATAGGTGAACATTCACCTACGTAGGCTTACCTACATAAGTGAATGCTTACCTATTATTGGTAAACACTCATAAGGTGAAACCCTTATACTGTATATTCAGAATATAAATGTCAAATTCAATTTTATATTTTGTTAATGCTTACCATATGTAATGAAATGTGCTCGGCTTTGGCCACGCAAACATCCACAAACAAAGAACAACATTTAGTGAAATGAGGTGACGTGCCCACAGTCATGACAGCTGGGGCTTTGTAGATGTGGTCTCACATCTCATTTAGGCTTTCGGAAATATCCACTGCAATCACTTTCATACCTGTAGTACATTCGCTACCTCTGTCTCTGCCACCTAATCTTCACAGCGAAATCCTTGAAAGTGCAACTCAAACATCACCTCTTTTTGAAGCCTTCTTTTATCATTATCCCTGCACATCGAGATCAAGTAGACACATCTTTCTTAAACACAGCATGTCATGCTAGTAGAGTAGCCACTGTATTACATTCGGCAGTGTTTGGTCTCTATGTCATTCTTTTTGATCAGTCTTTATCTTGCTCTTCTTGTACCCAACTCCTCTGGCAGAGTGATGCCTAACAGATATTTGCCTGGATGAATGATCAGTTAAACAGTCCTCGAAATTTGAAATCTATTGAAGAAAGACATTAGTTATAGTCTCTACCTTTGGGGTTTAGCACAAGATCTGTCTCACCAAAAATAACCTCAAAAACTGAGTTCACTTTTGGAGTCGTATACCATACTTCTCTATTCAGTCAAAACAGTTGACTATTCTTGTTGGTGTTTCTGTCTGATGCCTTATGAATGCTGTTTGAAAACTCATTCTTTTACTTTCTAGTTTAGCAAGCTGATGAGTTTGATAAGTGAAGCCATGAGTTCAAACATTCTCAGGTAGAAGTTGATAGCATGATCCTAGATAAAATAAATGGTCTGCTTCAGTCTTCTCACCTCTGAAACAGGGTTAATATTGCCAACATGTAGAGTTTTTGAATGTCTTTAAATTTTAAAACAAGCAACATTCCCGTTGGGTAGAGTAGAATAATGGCCCCTCCAAGATGTCTACATGCCAATCTCTAGAGCTTGTGAATTTGTTGCCTCCACAAAAGGAACTTTACAGATGTGGGTATGGTTAAGAACCTTCCTATAGAATAAAGATCCTGGATTATCTGGGTGGCTCTGATCTAGTTACAGAAGTTTTTAAAAGAGGACATCCTTTATGGCTATGGTAAAAAGAGATGTATAATAGAAGAATGGCCAGAGAAACATTACATTGCAGGCTTTAATGATGGAGGAAATGTGGCCTCTAGAAGCTGCAAAAGGCAAAGATGCTGATTCTCCCCTTGATCCTTCAGAAAAAAAGTACAGTACTGCTGTTGTCTTGATTTCAGCCTAGTAAGATGCTTACTGGATTCTGACTATAAGATAACATATTTATATGTTTTAAGCTATTAATTAATGGTTAGCAAATGTTTATTCTGGTCCTATACTGCTTAATCATATGGACAAAACAATAAGGTCAAACACTTATAGCTCACAAAAAGTTCATTAACTATATTTTTGTCAAGTTTGACTGTTCAAATAAGCAATTGCTTGAGTTCTTGGAAGGAAGACTTGCTCAACAACCATTTCAAGTTCTTTCTCTTGTGATGTGCACTAGGAATTGGTTGGAAAATTAGTAAATTCTAAAGAACTATGTTACTTAATCTCTTATATAATACATATTAAACTATAATTATTTGCATTATTCATTCACTTACCATTCCACAAATATCGGTTGAGAACTTTCCAAGGAAAGAAAATATTCAAAATGGAAAAATGTATTTAATAAACTCTTCCTGCCCACATAAGACATTCAAGCCAGCAAAGACAAATAAATAAAATATAACACCCAAGAGCTTTAAGTTCCGAACTCTGCCTTATCTCACTATTGCAACTCCGGGTCTCAGCACAGTCCCTGGCATATAGTAGGTCCACACAAAGAAACTGGGAACTTTGCTGAATTGACTGTTGTAATAATTTAATAACTTACAAAAGGGAGGATCAGCAAAAGCTACATAGAAGAGATATCATTTTAAATTATTCTCAAAGGCCAAGAAAAAGAGTATGCTTAAACACTGCATATAATTGAATTTCAAAAACGGTATTGTGTATGAAAAATGAAATGATAAAATAGAGGGCCAAAGAGTGGGTTGCAGAGAAATCATAAGAATTCTGATTTCTAAAACAGAGGGTTTCAGTACTAGAAATCTCAATGAAGTTTTTAAGTAGCAACAACAAATCACTCTTTCCTCAAATTTGACTGGATTAAACAAAGTTAAGCAGGTCTTTTCAGTGCAGGATTTTGTAGGCTTCACTAGGCTAATGTGTCTTAAGCTTTTTAAGTAAGGGATAACATGTCTCTGTCAGTTACCTATTGCTCAATAACGACCTATTTCAAAACAATGGCATTAAATAACGCTTTATTGCTTCTTATAACTGTGTGCTGGCTGCTGTTCTGGGCTTATTCATGTATCTGATTTTGGCTGGTGGATGGACTGGAGGCTGAGATCACCTAGATGGCTGGGTTTCCACATGCAGGGTTTTGTTTCTTTTATTGTTTGTTTTCTTGTTGTTGTTGTTGTTGTTGTTGTTGTATTTTTCTTTTGTTTGTTTGATTTCTCAGGCTTCTTCACATGATGGGGCCGGAAGTATTCCAAAACAAGAGAGAGTAGAAAGCCCAAGGTTTCCTGAGATCCAGGCCTTGATGTCCCATGGCATCACTTCTGCCACATTGTATTGGTCAAAATAAATCACAAGGTCAGCACCAATTGAAGTGGCAACTGTTACTGTAAAGGAGCAAGTATACAAGGATGAGAGGAACTTGCAGCCACATTTTGTAATCTGTTAGTTTAGTTAGATCAGTTAGTTCCAAAACTAATATAATCATTAAACTTTTCTCTTTTATATATACCACCTTGTAATGTGCAATTTATTAATGTTGATGTAAGTCTTTGAATTACACATTAGGTAGTTTTATAACTAGGGACTACTGGAGTCTTTAATTAAGCATTCAGCTTTAAAAGGGACACATTTTATAACATATAGCTTTTTATTTTGGAAAGACGTATGAGAGTATTTAAGCGAGAAATAGAGCAAAGTGATTCAATAACAGATTATCAGTGTAGCTCAGATGAGTGCAAAAGAGATCTTTATTCAGGTTAAATGATAATGTGATGAGAAAGGAGAAAGTAAAGGTATATTATATTCCACAAATGGAATCTGTATAATCTGATCAGCCACTTATGCTATAGTTGAGCACAGAGCAAGGCAGGACTTAGTAAAAAGAAAAAAAAATCAAGGTCCATCCCACAGATTTGAGCTTTTGGCAATTATCACAACACTGAAATCAGGAATAAAAATAGAGGAATTAAGAAAATAAGCATCAGATAAACAATAGTAAATTTATTATGTATATTTTAGGTTTGGAATATTAGTTAAGCTATAATGCAGACATATTCAGTGGAGTTTTTTAGTTGCAGGACTGAGATTCTGGAAATATATTAGTTTTGAGGATTTATATAAAAATTGATTTATTGTTGATTCAAGAATTAGCTCTACATATATTCCTTACATGATACAATGTAAAATATGACGAATATAGATCTTGCCATCTCAGAGCTATGGATAACTACTCAGGCAATTAAAATGCATTAAGGGTTAAGACTTAAGTACATACAAAGTGCCTTTGGTAAAAGTCCTCTTCAAACTACGCATTAGAGTGTGGCGGTGGCAAGGGGAGCATGAGATGTAAGACAGAATGTATGGTTTGTAGGAACTAAAATGTAAAAGCGCATGTATGGACAAAGTAAGCACCTCCTTTTGCCTGTGCTTTCTCAATAAACTTACTGTTTCTAAAGGCAAGGCAGATTTCACTCTTTGAATCATAATCCTGTAATGATTGGTTCCTTATTTTGCTTATTGAGAAAAACACATTTTCACATGGCCTAAAAGGTTACACATGATCTTCCCCCCATGGTAGTATTTGATGTCATCTCTTATGTTCTCCTTGTTTTCTGTCCCTTCCAGCCACAGTGGTCTCTTTGCTGTTCTTCAAACTCTCTGGGCACACTAGCCTTAAATTATCTGTAACCCTCCCCACTGCCTGGAATACTCTTCTTCCCCTATCTGTTTGGCTAGCTCTATGACTTTCACTAGGTTTTTCCTAAATATTACACTCTTAATGCAGCTCATGCTAATCAGTCTATTAAATTTTTGCAAATGGAACCCCTACTTGCTCTCCCCATCTTGCCCAATAGGCTCTATTTTTATCCCATAGCACTTGTCCTTTCTAAAATAGTTTTTTCTTTGTTGTGCCTGCACATTGTTCTTTAACTTTTTGTCTCTTTTCACTAGAATATAAGCTCCATGTGGACAGATATTTTTGGGGTTTGCATATTGATATATCCTACGCACCAAGAATATGCCTGGCTCATAGAGAATATTCAATTTTCAATTAATATGTGTTGACCAAATATATTTTATAGCACTTTTTGGTACGGGAATAAAAACACATTGCATCCTAACAACAGAATCCTCAGTGAAGCACTGTACTTACGGAATTCAAGACCAGTTCTTCAATTTGACATTTAAGACTCTAATGACAAGCACTCCTGGCTCATGCTTGTAATCCCAGCACTTAGGTGGAAGGATCACTTGAACCTAAGAGTTTGAGACCATCCTGGATAACATAGTGAGATCTTGTCTCTACAAAAAGAATCAAAATCTTATTTGGGCGTGGTAATTTATGCCTGTGTCCTAGCTACTCAGAAGGCTGATGTGGGTGGATTATTTGAGTGCAGGAGCTTGAGGATGCAATGAGTCATGATCATACCACTGCACTTTAACCTAGATGAAAAAGCAAGATCCTGTCAAAACAAACAAACAAACAAACAAACAAACAAAAAAAAAAACCAACCTTCTACCATTTGGCACAATTTAGAGAAATTTCTGTAGCAATACCTTGGTTTCCTCATCTAGAACAAGCAGCTACTACTGGCCTTCAAGGTTATGGGTCGTGTTCAATAATAAAATATAAACCACTAAAAGTCATGGAACCAACCCAAATGCCCATCAATGATAGACTGAATAAAGGAAATGTGGTACATATACATCATAAAATATTATGCAGCCATAAAAAGGAATGAGATCATTTCCTTGGCAGGGACATGGATGAAGTTGGAAGCCATCATCCTCAGCAAACTAACACAAGAACAGAAAACCAACTGCCACATGTTCTCACTCATAAGAGGGAATTGAACAATGAGAACACAATGACGCATGGAGGGGAACATCACACACCAGGGCCTGTTGGGGGTTGGGGGTAAGAAGAGGTAACTTAGATAAATAAATAAATAAATAAATAAATAAATAAATAAATAAATAGATAGATAAAGTTAGTTAAAGACTTTTACACTGCCAGAATTCCAGATTTGGTGAAATTAATACTTTCCTAAAGGTTCCAGATAAAATAATTTTCTAATGTGTAAAAATCTATCTATCTATCTATCTAGCACTAAACAAAAGGCCTTGAACCCAGTGAGTGCTTAAGACATGTTCGGTTTTATTATTTCCATTAGATTTATTACCATTCATTATTATTGTCATTGTTAGTAGCAGTGGGAGTAGTACTATTATGTCAGATTTAACTGCATCTCCTCACATAGCTGATCTAACTGCCTGATAATCTAGAATAACTGCTTATTTCTCAAAGCTGTCTATTTTCTCACCTCTAAGCTTCATTCATCCTGTTCTTACAATAGCCAATAGAGAGTATCAAAGGATCTCCCTTTATCATCTACGTATGTACAAAATGTCTCCATAAATAAAATTTTCTGACATGCCTCTTGATATTTCTACTGAATACCCACTCACTCCCTGCATCTGGAAGTGAATTATCCTTCCCCCGTTCCCATGCATGTTGTCTCTATCTAACTTGCTGGGGTATGTGCCTTTTCTCCTCTAGAAGGCTTTAAACCTCTTGAAGGTAGAATCCAGCCCACTTAAACTCTGCATTCCAATGGATGCTTGGTGAATACACACCTTACCCACCCAATTACAACAAAAACTGACTCTACTAGTCAAAGGCATAGTTAAAACGAAGGCTACTTCCCCTAAGTCTGCTCAAATCAAAATCTGATAGGAAAAAATAATTTCAGGAGGTATATAAAATAATGCATTATTAGTTCAGTAGAATTAAGAATAGATAAAGAGAATTAAGGTTAAAGGCACAAAGCCTTGATGTTATGAGTAAAGAGTGCATTATTATTAAATAATTCAGGTTTTGATATTTAATGGGAAACCAAAAAGATGTGCATATGTTTAGCTTAAACACCACTTACATGCTGTAACAAAAAGAAAATTAACTGTTTTTATCAAAACACCTCACTTCATAGGCAATTTACTCTCAAAAAAATTTGCATAATTTCTAGAAATATGCAAAATGAGCTTAATATGCATTATTCATCATGATCTCAAAAAGAGCTTTTGGCAATTTGCTACACTGATATCTTTCTCATTTGTAATCCTTATCTGCAAAAAAAAATTAATATTCAGCAGCCAGAGATTCTAGGAGTCGGTGATAGCAAATTTTCAAGGAATGTGGGTTTTAGAGTCATCAAATATTTTCCTAAAGGAGATGCACATAATGCACCTCATCCTTTAAATCCATCAGTTAATTAAAATAAAATTATTGAGGTGACTTTGATAGAAACAAAATAGGCTCAGGAGAGGGAAAAAGAGAAATAAAGATTTCAAGAACTCGGGCAGCATGAGATATGGAAAGTGAAGACTGGAAGCATGAGGCTTGGGTGCCTCTGTTTCTATTGATAACCCTCAGCTTGGCAAACTGAAGATGTTGAGACAGTTTTATTCATAAAAGTGTTAATGTTCAGTTAAATAATATTTATATCAGGACAAATATGAAACTGCTTATATTAAATGAATTAGATACCTCTTTACATACATCTACTTAACAGAAGACTTTTCAAGCATGTTTTAGTTGAATTGCTTTTTTCTTTTACCACCTCACCTCTTAATTAGATTAGTTTTTGTTTTGAGGTCTATGAATTCCTTGTATATTCTGGATTCTAAGCCCTTGTCAAATAAATCATTTGCAAATATTTTTCTCATTCTGTAGGTTGTCTCTTCACTCTTTGAAATCTTGCTTTGCTGTGCAGAAGCTTTTTAGTTTGCTAAATAGACCCAATGTGTCTGTTTTTGCTTTTGTTTCTTAGGCTTTTTACATCTTATCCATAAAACCTTTCCCAAACCAATGTCCTGAAACATTTATCTAGTGTGTTCTCCAATGTTTCTCCTGAAACATTTCTCCTGTGTGTCTTACATTAGGTATTTAATCCATTTTGACTTGACTGTTTTATATTGTAGCAATACATGTATAGTTTCCTTCTTCTGTGTATGGATATACAGTTTTTCCCAGCACCATTTATTAAAAAGACTGTTCTTTCCCCAGTGTAGATTATTGGTACCTCTATCAAAAATTAGTTGTCTGTAAATATGTGGATATATTTCTGGGGTCCCTATTCTAATCCACTGGTCTATTGACTGTTTTTATGCCAACACCATGCTGTTTTGATTACTATAGCTTTGTAGTATATTTTGATGACAGGTAGTGTGATGCCTCCAGGTTTTTTCTTTTTGATTATCATTGCTTTAGCTATTTTGAGGTCTTCTGTGTTTCCATATAAATTTAAAAAAATTTTTTCTATTTCCAAAAATAATGTCTTTGGTATTTTGATAGGGGTTACATTGAATCTACCAACCACTTTGGGTAGTATAATTATTTTAACAATATTAGTTCTTGAAATAAATAAACATAATGTGTCTTTCATTTTTTTTTAATCTTCCATTTTTTCTTCAGATTTTATTTATTTATTTTTTGAGATGGAGTTTTACTCTTTTTGCCCAGGCTGGAGTGCAATGATGCAATCTTGGCTAACTGCAACATCTGACTCCCAGATTCAAACTATTCTCCTTGTTCAGCCTCCTGAGTAGCTGGGATTACAGGCACACACCAACATGCTAAGCTAATTTTGTATTTTAAGTAGACATGGGTTTCACCATGTTGGCCAGGTTGGTCTCAAACTCCTGACCTTGGGTGATCTGTCTGCCTGAGCTTCCCAAAATGAGGTGAGATTACAGGAGTGAGCCACCACACCCGTCTCTCATCAGATTTTTATAATTTTTGTTTAGAGATATTTTACCTTATTAGTTAAGTTTATTCCCAGGTATTTTATACTATCATGGCTATTGTAAATGAGATTACTTTCTTGATTTCTTTTTCAATAAGTTCATGAGTGGTATATAGAAATGCTAGAGATTTTCATATGTTTATTTCTATCTTGGGACTTCACTGTTTTCATTTATCAGTTCTAAATATTTTTAGTGGAAAGTTTATGTTTTATTATACATAAAATTATGTGATTTGCAAGCAGGGGCAATTTGACTTTCTTTTTTCCAATACGAATGCCTTCAATTTTTTTCTCTTGTCTAATTGCTTTGTCTAGCATGTCCAGTAATAAGTTGAATGAATGGGGAACAGTGATCCTTTTCTTGTTATTTTATAGAGTAGCTTTCATATATAAATATTATTCTGTAGATGCATTCTGTAGTGTCCATTGAGTAAGGTGCTTCAGATTAGGTTCTGGGTAGGCATAATAGTATAATCTGTATTTAACTAACATCAGCATTGTCTTTGAGTCCCTTAGTGGCCGAGACTGTAGGTGTTTGTGGAAGAAGTGGCATAGCTTTCTTAGGGGTGGGCACTACCAGAAGGGTCAGTTTTTAGGCCCTGAGAGGCTTGCCCCTAGCACAGTGGCTCTGCCAGTAGTGAAGGTAGTGGTTTAGGTTACAGCAGGCCTAGGCAGGCTGGTCTTTATTCACTGGGGGAAGGGAGCATACATGACACATAGCACCTTTGCAACTAAAGGGGATGGGATAGCCAAAGGAGGCAGGTGACTCTTGGTCTAGAAGGGTACATGTAATGCATATCAGCTCTGCTACTGGAGGAGGTGGGATCACCAGTGTCACTGGTTGCTAGGCAGCCAGTTCTAGGACCCTGGAGTATACATATTGCTCCCTACATTCCTGAAAGCACCATTTTCACTGCACTGGACCACTTGTTTAAGGTTCTATGTGGGCTCAAGTGCTGATGTGAACTTGAATCCTGGTGTCACAACTGTACCACTGATTTGTCTGAATCATGGCACTGCAACTTTCTGGGTGGGCGCAGTGAGATGACAGCAGGGTCACAGGGATGTGGAAACGCAGAGGCTGTTTTCCCCAGGGCAGGATGTACTCTAGCAGTGGTTCTGTTCCCAAAATGCCTCCATGTAGTACATATTTTGGTCTGGAGGATTTAGGGGTACTCAGTTTGTGTTCCTTCTCTAGAGCAATGCAGTGGCATGGACACTAGGTAATTCACTGTTCTTGCTCAGGGCCCGTGAGAACTATGGGGCTCTCCTGTAGCCAAGATTGCAGGCATCCTCCATGGAAATGAGAGCTGTTGGGATCTTCCTTTACATTTTCCCTTCATTTGTGAGTCCCTCTTGCCTCTGAGCTGATACTGGCTAGGTGTTTTGCTTTCCTCTCTGTGCTACTATTCTTTAAGTGTCTTTCATGCTACATTGCAGTTTTCTTCCTTGGTCACTGTACTTGAAGTGCAGTTATTTATTTGCTGTTTTAGTCTTTCTTTGTGAAAGACACAAGTGTTGAGCACTTCCAGTCAGCTATATTTATGATGGTGCCTCCAAAAAAATGCAATAATTATTCTATTTGAGTAGTGGAAACATTATAGTAGTCCCTGATCTACAGGAGCTACATTCCAAGACCGCTAGTGAATGCTGAAACCACAGGCAGGACCAAACCCGATTTCCATCAATTGGAACACATTTCTGTTCATATCTTCCACACACATAAGGCCTTTTCCACTTAACTAAGCACTTATTAAAAACTGTGGCCATAATTTGTAAAGATTGATGTTTGGCAACAAAACTAGCAAAACTTTTTCTTTTCAATTTCACAATTTCATGGATAAAAGATTGGTTCTTACCAGAGATCTTACCAACCTCAGCATACAATGATTTTTTTTATTACTAAGTCAAGAACTTCCACCTTTTTATTTAAAGTAAGCACTTTGTGGCTTTTCTTTGGCACATTCAAACTGTTAATATCACCTTTGTGGCCATATTAAGCAGAATATAAGTTGTTTAAACACAAACGCTGTGATCCCATGACAGCTACCAAATGACTGATGGGTGATGTGTAGAGGCATGCGTATGCTGGAAAAAAAGTTAAGTCACATCTCTAGTGGACAGCGAGGGATAATGCAAGATTTCTTTATACTCTTCAGAATGGCACACAATTTAAAACTTATAAATTGCTTATTTCTGGAATTTTCCATTTAATATTTTCACACCATTTTTGACCACAGGTAACTAAAACCACAGAAAATGAAATCATGAATAAGGAAAAACTACTGTACTAATATTTTCTCGTTTAATTTTTCTGTGTTTTATATTTTTTCTACAATAAGGATGTGTTACATTCTCAGCAGAAATTTTATACAATGAAATTTTTACATGAAGACAGATAAACAATGACTAAATATAAGCTTGGCTTATTATTGAAAGTATCTTGAAATTCTCAAAAGAAACATTTTAATTTAATATATTTACTACTTTACTTAATTTTTTAAAAATTTGGGGATGAGATGTTATCTGACTATTGAAACAAGTAAACTATGAGGATGTATTATAATTTCTAGAAGGTAAAAGCAACACAGAAAATATGTTTGAAAAGTGACCGGCAAACAAAGGGCCTCCTTAGGTGCCAAATGTTTTCACTTGACCTCCTTTCCCTTAGTAACCTCCGGAGGTCTCATCCAGCTGCATCACGTTTCACTTTATCAGATCTTGTGAATAAATATACTCAGTTGTTACTTGGAAATATAAAAAGGCAACTATAATAACAATAGAACAGTTTTATTCATAATGAATAGTTTTAAGTGGAAAACATTATTTTAATGTTCAGCCTAAAAAAAACTACTTGAAACTCTCCCATGCAAAAGTTAGTTAAATTTAACCAAAGTGTCCTGATTTTGGTACTAGTTGAGTTGTTTTCTGACTCAGTAACTCAAGAGGCATCACTCAACCTCTTCTAAATTTCATTTCCTCATCACCTTAAGGAGCTAGAAAGCTGTACTGTAAAGGATCATGATAAGATGTAAATGAGATAAAGTAATGTGTTTGATACAATAATAATATCTTACTTGTTACTAGATTGTACAATGTAATTATGAACTAATCACAGTATTTTTGCTATATTTGCTTTTAAATTTTTTGTTTGTTTGTTAAGTGGAACTGCTGGTGTTATATGGAGTTCCTCTTTTAGGACTTCTTTCCTTCCTCTCCCTTTGTGTGACTGTCTCTTCCTCTTTCCTGCCCCCCATCCCCCACCTCCGTGCTTGTCCGTCTTTATCTTTTTCATCCTCTACTTTGATTTCTTTATAAAGACACACACAAACACTCATTATCAGTATTGTCTACCCTCTTTGACTCAAACATGCTCTATCTTCCCGTATTCTATGCTCCTCTGCTGCCCTGCCCCACAGACACACATATTCACAGAGATGAATTGAGAGACAAGGGTAGAAATGGTAGCTGCAACTTAGTCTTGGTTTGTCCCTCAGCTAGCAGAAAGAATGTTTTGATCCCAAGCTCATAACAATGTGTAGAAATAAATCTATATAAGTTTCAAGTGAGGAAAGAAATTTAGACCCTCTGCCTTCTAACATTCACCAGTTAAGATGGTCTACTTATTATGAATCAGGAGCATTTGCATGAAGTGAACACTTGTTGAGAATACAAATTCTCAAGCTCCATCCTGATCTACTGAATCAGACACTGAGGTTGGGCTGTAACAATCTGTACTTTAAGCACTCCTCCAGGTGACTGTGATTGTTCTAATCTGGAGAAGTTCTAGGCTAGAGAAAAGTCCCATTTTCTCCATGCCTTTTCCTTAAGATTGCCAAGGCAGCTCATTTCTTAGTTACTTATCCTATCTTGCTGAGAAATGGATTGCCAAAACAGTGACCACAATCAGTGATTTATTAATTATGGAATAGAGCCCTTCTTAGTTACAAGTTTCTGTAGAAAACTGATGAAGAGTATATCATGTTTGTTTCACCAAAATATGTAGAATATTTAGGAGAATTTCAATTAGAAGTTTGTGCTTGCCCAGACTTCTCAGAAGGAAACAAACATAAAACAAAAAAATAGGGTAGAAGTTTTCAAGTGAATTATTTGATTATTTATTTTGGCATTGTAAACCAGGAAAACAATCAAAATAGCAAAAAACTCTTAGTCTTCATTTACATATTCATTAGATTTCAACATGTGCAATGATCTTTAAAAACTCCAGTAATGGCCAGGCATGGTGGCTCACATCTGTAATCCCAGCTTTTTGGGAGGTCAAGGTGAGTGGATCACAAGGTCAAGAGATTGAGATCATCCTGGCCAACATCGTGAAACCCTGTCTCTACTAAAAATACAAAAATTAGCCAGGCGTGGTGGTGTGTGCCTGTCATCCCAGCTACTTGGAAGGCTGAGGCAGTAGATTCACTTGAACCTGGGAGGTGGAGGTTGGAGTGAGCTGAGATCATGCCACTGCAACTCCAGCCTGGCAGCAGAATGAGAGATTCCCTTTCAAAAATTAAATGAAAAAACAGAAAACTCCAGTAACATAATGAGATTTATTTTTTAAAACAGACTGTTTCATTTTGTTGAACTATAGTTAGTAATCTTTCTCCCAATAAGAATAGATGGTTCAAATTTTTCATATCTGCTTGATTCATCCAAAAAATGTAGAATGTGAAGTCCCAGGAAAGCAAAAAGAATTTTGTTTTCTGGTTCACTGATGTATCCTAAGCACCTAAAACCATGTTTGGCATATTTTAGGTGTTTAATAACTATTAATTAAATGAATGGTTGAGTAAAAACAACATTTAGAGAAACTGTTCTTTTGTTTCTTTCCCATACAAAAAGTTGGTTTTATGGGTATTTCGTCAATGCAGTTACATGTGACCTGATGCTTAGAAGGGGCCCCCTTTTTGGTTTAATGCTCTAATAAAACTGTCTTGACATTCTTAATAATTTTATCTTTGACAGTATGTTTTATGAATGAAGTACTATGGGACAATAGAGAGTGTGCATGAGCAGAGGATGTACATGAATATGACTGTCCACCGCTACTCGCCAGTCCACTTGAATATAGTATTTGCCATGCACCTCAACCCCCACCACAAGCACAGAATTCCCATGGACCTATGACGTCGGGGAGCTCAAGTCTCCTAGCAAATACAAGGTGTGTTACTTTTATACCAAGTAAGTGAGGCACTGACAGCCCAAAGAGGCCATGTGTCTTCAAACCAGAACTCTCTTCTATCAAAAAGAAAGCAATGGCATTCTAAGAAACACAAATGACCAAGAAATTCTATCACATTCTTTCTTACGCCATTCCTTATTCTCAATAGCCAGCCACTTATGATGAAAATTAGGACATAAAAAGACAGGGAAATCCATAGTTCCTTTTTTTGAAAGTCTTTCTTGCTTATCACTATGCTGAAGGTAGAGAGTAGTGGTAAAATGTGTGTTTGTCAAAAAGTGAAATCAAAACAGTTGAGTTAGTTTTGTGTAGCATTTTCACTGTTCTGATGAAAATGGCATGCATATGCATGTATGACCTACAAAATATGTATGATGCAATATAGATGAATCCACATGTGAACCAAAGACTGGCGCTATATACTATAACATGACAAAAAGGTATGCTAGTATTTCAAAACTGTAATTTTTGTTTATTTAGAATGACAATAAACAGCAAATAAAAATACTTTACATGTTGAGAGGGATATTGTGAAAAAAAGAAAAATGCTCCATATTCTGATACTTTTAGCTCAAGTTTATCTGCTATTTAAACAAAGGGTGTTGCCTTATTATTTACCCAATTATGTAACTGGTTCCAGCTAGCCATAAGTACTACCTAAAGACTCACACAATCAATTCAACCCTGATGATATGCTGGTCCTCTCTCTAGTGCTTTATCTTTGCATCTGTCATTCCTGCTGTCTCAAGGCCAACATGGGAAACACTCAATTTCGAAATCAAATTGACTTGATTGATATACTGACTTCTTTTTTTTTTTTTTTTTGAGATGAAATCTCGCTCTGTCACCCAGGCTGGATTGCAGAGGCACGATCTCAGCTCACCAAAACCTCCACCTCCCTGGTTCAAGCGATTCTCCTGACTCACTCTCGCAAGTAGCTGGGACTACAGGTGCGTGCCACCTCGCCAAGAAGGAAGGAAGGAAGGAAGGAAGGAAGGAAGGAAGGAAGGAAGGAAGGAAGGAAGGAAGGAAGGAAGGAGAAACAAAGGGAAAACATACTATAGTGGAAAGCCATGATCAATGGATTTCAAGTTTAAAAATCCTTAAAACATGTTTGACTAAATATTTCTTTTTTATTATTATATTTGAATATATAATTATATTTATTTTTATTTTTTAATTTATTTATTTTACTTTAGGTGCATACTCTATCTGACATTTCTCCCCATGTTATCCCTCCCCACCCTCCTCTCCCTCCCCACCCCCCGTTGTCTCTCCCCTACCCCGCCCCGCAACTGTCCCCTGTGTGTGATGCTTCTCTCCCTGAGTCCACATGTTCTCGTTGTTCAACACCCACCTATGAGTGAGAACATACGGTGTTTGGCTTTCTGCCCTTGTGTCAGTTTGCTGAGAATGATGGTTTCCAGATTCATCCAAGTCCCTACATGTTTGACTAAATATTTCTACCACAATGGCTGCAATTTAAAAGACTGACAAGACCATAAGACCAAGGCTTGGGAACACTGTGGACTGACGAGAACTCTCATACACCACTGTTCAAAACTGCATAGTCACACTACAAAACCGTTTCTGAGAAAAAATTAAGAAATATATTCATTCAAAAGAAATTACAGCATATGTCCACACAAATACTTATGCACAATATTTATGTCAGCTTTATTATAGTAGCCAATACCTGCAGGCAACTCAAATGTGGTAGTGGGAAAACATCCTCAGTGAAAATGGGAATTAACTGCTGATATAGGCACAACCTGGATAAATCTTAAAATCATTTTGCTGACTGACTAAAGCTAGACATAAATAACAGCATGCTACGTGATTCCACTTACACAAAATTATAGAACTGTAACTATGTAACTACATGGGAAATACTTTATCTAGAAGTATATGAAATCATACTAAGTTATAGTGACAAAAAGGAAGATCAGTGGTTTCCAGAGGCCAGGGGTGGAGGGCAGGAGGAACCTCCTGGAGAATATGGAAATGTCCTGTCTCTTGGTCCATCTGTCAATTCTAAACAAATTTTAATTTTACATGGCTGCAGTTTATTTTATGTACATTATGTCTTAAGTTGATGATAAAGCAAATAATTGGGTGAGAAAATAAGGGCCAGAGAGAGAACTCATGGGCTTAGCCACACTGCAGACCAGAAGAGGAGCTGAAACAAATTCCCAACCTTCCTGCATCCTCAGAATAAACAACAAAAAACATTTTGTTGCGTTGTTGGTGGTCAAACAAATTATATTTTAAGAGGGCTTATCTCACAGGCTGGCAGTTTGCAATCTATAGTGTAGGCAGCAAATGGATGTTTCAATCCCTTTTTCTACTCATCACTGTTCCACTCCTACTGCAGCATCTTTATGTGAAAAATAGTTTATTTACAAGCCCCACCAGAACATGCACATCTTTGGTCAAAACTTTTTCAGCTTTTTAAAAATCATTATACTTTAAGTTCTGGGGTACGTGTGCAGATAGTGCAGGATTGTTATGTAGGTATACACATGCTATGGTGGTTTGTTGCATCCATTCCCTGTCCTTTACATCAGGTATTTCTCCGAATGTTATCCCTCTCCAACGCTGCCATCCCTTGCTATCCCTCCCCTAGCTCTTCCATCTCCCAACAGGCCCCCGTGTGTGATGTTCCCCTCTCTTTGTTCAAGTGTTCTCATTGTTCAACACCCACCTATGAGTGAGAATATGCGGTGTTTTGTTTTCTGTTCTTGTGTTAGTTTGCTGAGAATGATGGTTTCTAGCTTCATTCATGTCCCTGCAAAGGAAATGAACTGATCCTTTTTTGTGGCTGCATAGTATCCCATAGTGTATATGTGCCACATTTTTTTTATCCAGTCTATCATTGATGGGCATTTCGGTTGGTTCCAAGTCTTTGCAATTGTAAGCAGTGGGTCAATGAACATATGTGTGTATGTGTCTTTATAATAAAATGACTTATAATCCTTTGGGTATATGTACCCAGTAATATGATTGCTGGGTCTAATGGTAAATTCCTGCAATCTACCCATCTGACAAAGGACTTATATCCAAAATCTACAAAAAACTTAAACAAATTTATAAGAAAAAAACAACTCCATCAAAAAGTGGGTGAATGATATGGACAGACACTTTTCAAAAGAAGACGTATTATGCAAACAACGAACATATGAAACAATGCTCATCATCACTGGTTGTTAGAGAAATGCAAATCAAAACCACCCTGAGATATCATCTCACACCAGTTGGAATGACGATCATTAAAAATCTGAAGGCAACAGATGCTGGAGAGGATGTGGAGAAATAGGAAAGTTTTTACACTGTTGGTGGGAGTGTAAATTAGATCAAGCATTATGGAAGATCTAGAAAACTTCACTTTTTCCAGGTGGTTGGCTTACTTCTCTGGGATCCTGAAACACGTTTCACATGCTTTCATTGAGCTTTTGTCACAGATACTGGAATTAGAAATATAGAGTCTGAAGTTTGGCTGAAGGTTTATTATTCTGTGATGCTGAATGAGTCATTAACCCTTTGGATTTTTTTCTCTATAAAGTGAAGAAAATTATAACAATAATAATAATACTATATTCGTTTTTGAGAGGTGACATTAAAGATGAAAAGTGCTAGGAAAAGTTCCTGGCCTCTGGTAAACAGATATCAGTAAGTATTTTTTCATTTTCATTATGAGCATTATTATTTTGGACTGCTTCTCCTCATGCCTATCTTTCCGATTATTCTAAAAGTCACTCCTGGGAAGTGAAGATGTCTTGCTCTGTCTGTCCCCAGCACCTGCGCTGAAGTGCTCTCTAAGTGCATAGTGAATAAGAGTGGGTGAGTCAGAAGCTGGGCATCTATTCACAGTTCCTTCCTACTTGATGGTGACTAATGTGAACCTAGTCATGCTGACCTTCACGAGCACCGAGGAAGAGGAAATATCTTTCTTCTTTTCTTTGGAAGCAGTCAAGCTTAACCTTCATTTGTTAGGCTCTCTGCCAAGAAGAAGGCACAAAAGAGTACTTTATCCAATTTATGAAGGCATAGTAAAAATAAAGGCTCCACGGAGATCCTGAGGGCACGGGGCTCCTGCTGCTGAGGCAGCAGTGAATAACCAACCTGGTATATGCTCCACAGCCCTACTCAATGCATCACACCAAAGCACTAGCGTTAATGCAGAGAGAAACAGAGTGGTGTGTGGATTCTGCATTCGCCCTTTTCAAAGAACAGAATGAGTCAGAAAAAAGCTATAGTTCATGCAGTGCCATTTCCAAAACATAGCAAATCCAGGTTAGGTTAGGAGAATAATATATCCTGAGGGAAGTAGCAGTAGGTGATGTGTACCTGGAGGGGGAATAATCTAGGGGAAAGTTGCTGCATTTCTCATGGTACATCCAAAGGGTGTTCAGGATTTCAGTATTGCTCTGCTTGGGGGTTTATGCCTTTCAAACATTAATTTGTTCAATCACTTTATATTTCGTAAATATTAAAAAAAACTCTGCCCATTGTAAAATATGTGGAAAATATATTATCAAAAATATAGCTGACCCAAATTAGAAATAAACACTTTAAATTTTGTGTTATATTCCTAAAGTTTCCAGTAAATTGATATTTATGTAGCAAGGAAGAAATTAACCAAGGAATTCCCAGACTTCACATTTTCCTTGCTTGTTAAAAAGAATTTTGTCTGGGAACACACATTGCTCTTCCACTCCTTGTGTTCAGTCTTCCAGAGAAAGTCCTTCTATCTCTAGCTAAGCCCAGTGGGCCTTAGGTGATACTAATTAGGAGAAGTGGAAGGGCTACCAGAAGAAGCTTTGGTTTGGAGAAGGATAGATGTTGAAGAGAATATTCTGGAAAATGGATGTGAGAGAAAGCTGAGGAATGTGCAGAAAGAAAATGAAAGTGAAAGGGAGCTTTCAAAAAAGCATTGTTAGGTGGAATGATGTATCTGTATGGTATTTGTGAAAAATACGGAAAGTATTTGGGTCATTGTAAATTTTTTTTTGGTTGGCAGATTATGTTTTATTGACCAATAGTTTGGATTCCTAATCCTTGCTGCAACAGAACTGAATCTCAGAGGCAATTATATTTTAATGATATAAAACTAGATATCAATGTACATATAGTATAGGCACAGGTATAAACATAGGTGATAAAGAGCTAGATATATATTCATATAAGTATCAATATCAATACAAGTAGATGTTGGATAGAATTGGAGGTGGTGATAAAAAGACAGAAAAGGAAACTTTACACCACATCATATTCTTTTAAAAGAGTTTTTCTCAGAGAATATAAAATAAGCATGGTTTTATGTTATTAAATTTTTCAGCTTTTTTTTCATAAAATGATCAGACAGCCACACAAACCAGTTCAATTGAACAAAACTTCATTTATTAACACACATAAGAAAATAAAAGAGGAGAAACTCAACAATATATATTTTTTTATTTTTTTGTATGTATGTATGTATGTATATTTTTCTATTTATTTGGTTCCAAATCATCAACAATATATTTTTAAAGGAAGTCCAGTCCACATGGAGATTGAAACTGGATAGTCACTGAAATTCTCAACAGCTCTGGAATGTTAGCACACAGCCTCTGTGATATGGCATAAGAGTACCCAGATACAAGCTAGTTATAAACCTACTATCTACTTTCTTCTTTCTTTCTTCCAATCAGCTGTGAAATCATTACATGTTTCTAGCTTACATTTCTAGGAGAGAAAGAAACTGAATAACCTATAGATCTCTTTGTTTTAGATATTAACTATTACTTCAATTTGAGAGCAGTTTTCACACAAATTCATGACATGCATAACTGGCTAGCATAAGGATAAGTCATTGCTCTGTACTGAGAGAACAACGTTACAAGACAGTTGTATTTTTTAAATATTGTACCTTTGTTGCAACTGAAATTAAACAACAGAAAGAGGCTCATAAATCTTGGTTGTTCATGGATAGTCAAGGTGCAGGTATAGGTAAGTATATGTGGTCAAATCACACTATTAGGAATATGTTGATCTTCATTTCCCAATTCTGACTTTATCTGCTTTGCCATTATTCCCAATCAAGCTTTTCCCATGTAATAACAAAAAGAGCCATCAGTTCTAAGAGATTTTTGGGGGAGTCTTTAGGTTTTTCTGTTTATAACATTACACCTGTAAACAGGGAAAATTTGACTTCCTTTTTTCCAATGCAGATGCCCTTTATTTTATTCTCTTGTCTAATTGCTCTAAGACTTCCAATTCTATGTTGAATAAGAAAGTTGTAACTGAGCTTCCTTGCCTTATTCCAGTTCTTAGAGAAAAGCATTCATCTTTTCTCCTTTTGGTATGATGTTAGCAGAGAATTGATCATGTATGTCCTGTATCTTGTTGAGGCACATTCATTCTATACAGTAAGTACCTATTTAACATCATTGAAAGATTCTTGAAACTGCAACTCTTTGTTGTTGTTGTTGCTCCTTTTGTTTTTTTGAGACAGAGTCTCACTCTGTCACCCAGGCTGGAGTGCAGTGGTGTGATCTCAGCTCACTGCAACCTCCACCTCCCAGGTTCAAGTGATTCTCCTGCCTCAGCCTCCTGAGTAGCTGGGACTCCAGGTGCACACCATCACACCCAGCTAATTTTTGTATTTTTAGAAGAGACAGGGTTTCACCATGTTGGCCAGGATAGTCTCCATCTCTTGACCTCGCGATCAGCCCCCCTTGGCCTCCCAAAGTGCTGGGATTACAGGAGTGAACCACCATGCCTGGTGAAATGACATACAGCAGGTCTTCAAATAATATAATTTTGTTCAACATTGTTATAACTTTCATTAGAAAAATATGATTTTCCTATATGTCATTTCATTTAAAGTCACAGTTTTCAAGAACCAATCAGTGACATTAACTGAGAACTTATTATACCTAATTTGAGAATTTTTGTCACGAAGTGATGTTAAATTTTATTAAATGCTTTTTCTGCACCTGTTGAGACAATCATACGGTTTTTGTCCTTATGTTGTGTGAGCTGTCACAGTTATTGGTTTGCATATGTTGAACCATCCTTTCATCCCTGAAATTAATTACACTTGATTATGTGTATAATCTTTTAAATGTATTATTGGATTCCATTTACTAATATCTTGTTAAGGATTTTTTGCATCTGTGTTCATCAGAGACATTTGCCACTAGTTTTTTTGTTGCTGTTGTGTCCTTATCTTGTTTAAGTATTTGGGTGGTGCAGGCCTCATACAATGAGTTTGGAAGAATTCCCTCCGATTCAATTTTGTGGAATAGTTTGAGAACAATTTCTATTAGTTTTTGTTTAAATGTTTTGTAGAATTCAGAAGTGAAGTCACTTGGGCCTAGGTTTTTCTTGGTTGGGAGATTTCTTATTACTGATTCAACCTCATTACTCATTGGTCTGTTCTGGTGTTCTATCTATTCTTGCTTCAATCCTGGCAGGTTGTATACATCCATGAATTTATCTATTTCTTCTATATTTTCCATTTTGTTGATATATAATTGTTGATAATAGTCTTTGATAGAATTTTATATTTCTGTAGTATCAGTTGTAATGAGTTCTTTTTCATTTCTGATTTCACTTAATAACATATTTGGGTCTTTTTTCTTTTATTGTGCTCAGAGAATTTGAGAGTAGCATACTTGTCACCAGAGGATGGGAAGGGGATGAAGTGGGGGAATAGGGAGTGGACAATCCATGGAAATAAAATTATATCTAGATAGGAGGAATACATTTTCATTTTTCTATTGTATTATAGAGTGACTACAGTTAACGATAATTTAGTATATTTTTTCAAACAGTTAGAAGAGATCATTTTGCAACTTCCCAACACAAAGTAAAAATAAATGTTTGAGGTAATAGATATGCTAATTTCTCTGAATTGGTCATTCACATTTTATACATATATTGAAATATTACTCCATACCTCATAAACATGTACAAGTGTTATTGTCAATAAAAAAATTTAAAAGCCAAAATATGTTAGGCATTCAGTGTACCAGGAGAAAGATGAACCTCATTGGGAAGAGATTTTCCTTTAACTACAAAAGAATTCCTGTGCTTGCTTCTTCTGACTCAGCCAGCTTGCTAAGTTATAGGCCTACTTCTGAGTCCCTAAATGTTGTTTAGGGGAGAAAGCAATCATACTGGCCAAACTGGGGTTCTAGGAATGGGTGAGCCTCACCTAAGTCACATGGGGTCAAAGTCAGGGAAGTAAAGTTAATGAATACTGGACAGAGATAATCAACAGAAAGGAAACAGAGATATATACCAGCTGGGTCAGTGACATTTAATCAAAGGCTATTGGCAAAGGTGTGGTTAGTATTTAGGAAGAATAATAAAGACTGGTGCCATGATTCAGGGATTGTCTCAGAGGGTCATTACCACTTTTAGGCCCAAATAGGCAAAAATGAAGCAGTTCTGGAATCCAGGGAGAGCTCTGTATAGACAGGGATGCTTGAGAAGAGGAGTGTGACAGCCAACCAATTTTAATAAGTGGCACAGTCAACCAATGATGACTTGAGAGAACAACCAATGATGATGCCTGGAAATGTTGCCAAAATTATCTGAACTCACTCCTCCTATTTCCTTTTGGTGCCTCCCAACCCAACTACAAGCCACAGAGCAAGATAGGTGATTGCTGATTCCTTTTATTACCTCTTTTCTGTGTAAAGCAAGACAAGATCATCTCTACAGACAATAATTTCACTTGCAAACCTTCAAATTACTCTCAGTTTCTACAAAGCACAGAACCATAAGCACACACACACATATATATATTTATGTTTGTATTAAAAAATATGCATAAATACAGAATCGCATACATGAATACATAACTGTATGTGTATGTCTCACAAAATAGTCATTTCATGTATATCGCTCTGTGAGTTTCTATTAATATAATAAATTGTAGATATCTTTCCAAGTTAATATATTTCTATTTCTATTATTTTATTGGAAATACAATATTCTTTATGAATTTATTGTAATTTCTTAAGCCATTAGCCTCTTGAGAGACTTTGAGATTGTTTCTGAGTTTGTGCTATTACATACATAGCAGTTATATATTCCCATATGCATACCATTTTGAATTTTGGGGTAGCTGAGTCATGCTTATACAAAATTTGTGGTACTATCGTTCGTAATTATCCTCTAATATTAGATTTTGTACATTTAAATATGAAATATAGTGCTCTCTCTACATTGCAAAATCTTCAGGTTTCCCATTTGTGTTAGTTTCTTGGGCTGCCCTAACAAACTACAACAAAATTAATTCCTTAAACAACAGAAATGCATGCTGTCTCTGTTCTGGCAGCCACAAGACTACAATCAGAATGTCAATGGGATAGGCTCTTTCCAGAAGTTCTGAGAGAGAAAGTGTTCCATGTCTCCCTTCTAGCTTCTGGTGGCTGTGGGTAATCCTGGGCATTTCTTGACTTTCAGCTCCATCATTCCAATCTCTGCCTCTGCCTCCACATGAATTTCTTCCCTTGTGTCTACGTCTTTTCCTTTTCTGTCTTTTATTAGGATATATGCTATGTCATTAGGCTTAGTGCAGACCCTAAATCCAGAATGATCATATCTCAAGATACTTCAATTAATTTTATCTACATAAATTCTACTTATAAATAAGATCATATTCATAGTACTAGGAGTTAAAGTTTGAGCATACCTTTTTTGGGAACACAGTTCAACACCCTACAAAAGCTCATATTTTATTCCCAGTATAAGTCAATTGTCTTTAGGTTTTTTATTTTGTCTTTCTTTCACAGCAGTTGAGGGTTACTGCATTAGTCTATTCTCATACTACTTCAAGAACACCCCAAGACTGGGTAATTTATAAATTGAAGAGTTTTAATGGAATCATAGTGCTGCATGGCTGGGGAGGCCTCAGGGAACTTACAATCATGGAGGAAGGGGAAGCAAACATGTCCTTCACAAGGCAGCAGGAGAGAGAAGTGCAGAATTAAGGGGGAAGAGCTCCTTGAAAAACCATCAGATTTCCTGAGACCTCACTAGCATGAGAACAGCCTTGAGGAACCACACCCATGATTCAATCATCTCCCAGGGTCTCCCTCCCAGAATACATGGGGATTATATTTCAGATAATTCAAGAAGAGATTTGAATGGGGACGCAGAGCTAGACCATATCATTCTGCCCCTAGCTCCTCCCAAATCTCATGTCTTTGCACATTTCAAAACCAATTATGTCTTTCCAACAGTCTCCCAATATCTTAATTCATGTCATCAGCAACTCAGAATCCACAGTCCAAAATCTCATCTTAGACAAGGCAAGTACATTACAACTATGAGCCTGTAAAATCAAAAGCAAGTTAGTTACTTCTTAGATACAATGAGGATGCATGCATTGGGTAAATTCTCAGATTCAAATTGGGAGAAGTTGGCCAAAACAATGGAGCTACAGGCTCCATGCAAGTCCAAAATCCAATAGGACAGTCATTAAAAGTTAAAGTTCCAAAATGATCTCCTTTTAGTCCATGTCTCACATCCAGGTTATTCTGATGAAAGAGGTGGGCAGCCAAATTGACACAAGAACAGAAAATGAATCACTGTATATTCTCACTCATAGGCAGGTGATGACCAATGAGAACACATGGACATAGGGAAGGGAGTACTACACACTGGGTTCTATTGGGGGAAATAGGGGTGGGACAGTGAGGGGGGAGTGGGGGAGGGATAGCATGGGGAGAAATGCCAAATGTGGGTGAAGAGGCAGAAGGCAGCAAAACACACTGCCACTTGTGTACCTATGCAACTATCCTACATGTTCTGCACGTGTACCCCAAAACCTAAAACTCAATAAAAAGAAACAAAAAAAGAAAGAGGTGGGCTGCCATGGCCTTGGGCAATACCAACCCTGTGGCTTTGCAGAGTACAGTCCCTCTCAGTACAGACTGCTTTTGCAGGCTGAAGTGGAGTGTCTGTAGTTTTTCCAGGTGCATGGTGCAAGCTGTCAGTGGATCTACCATTCTGGGGTCTGGAGGATGATGGTACTCTTCTCACAGCTCCACTAGGGAGTGCCCCAGAGGAGAGTCTATGTGGGGCTCTAACACCACATTTCCCTTCTGCACTGCTCCAGCAGATGTCTACATGAGGGCTACACCACTGCAGCAAACTTCTGCCTGGACATCCAGGAATCCTCAGACAGCCTCTGAAATCTAGACAGAGGTTCCCAAACCTCAATTATTGATTTCTCTGCACCTGCAAGCCCAATACCATGTGTAAGCTGGCAAGGCTTGGGGCTCACATCCACTGAAGGAATGGTCTGAGTTGTATGTGGTCTCCTGATAGCCACAACTGGGATGAATGGCACCAAGTCCTAAGACTGCCCAAAGCAGCAAGGCCCTGCACCAGGCCTATGAAACCTTTTTTACTTCCTAGGACTCTGGGCTTATGATGGGAATGGTTGCTATGAGGCCCTCTGACATGCCCTGGAGATATTTACTCCATTTTCTTGTTCATTAACATTTGGCTCCTCATTACTTATGCATATTTTGCATCTGGCTTGAATTTGTCCCCAGAAAATGGGTTTTTCATTTCTATTACATAGTCAGCATGTAAATTTCCAAGTTTTTATGCCTTGTTTTCCTTTTAGACATAGGTTCTCATTCCAAAGCATCTCTTTGGCAATGCATTAAACTGAATGCCTTTGAGAGCACACAAGTTATGTCTTGAATGCTTTGCTGCTTAGAAATTTCTTACTCCAGACACCCTAAATTACCTCTCTCAAGTTCAAAGTTCCACAGATCTGTAGGGCAGTGGTGAAATGCCACTAGTCTCTTTGCTAAAGCATACCAAGAATCACCTTTAATCCAGCTTCCAACAAGTTACTCATATCCATCTGAGATCACCTCTGCCTAGACTTTATTGTTCATATTATTATCAGTATTTTGGTCAAAGCCATTCAACAAGTCTCTAGGGAGTTCCAAACTTTCCCACATTTTTCTGTCTTATTCTGAGCCCTTCAAACTGTTCTCTGTCTGTTACCCAGTTCCAAAGTCACTTTCACATTTTCTGTTATCTTTATATCAGTGCCTCATAACCTCAGTATTAATTTACTATATTAGTCCATTCTCACACCGCTATAAAGAACTTCCCAAGACTAGGTAATTTATAAAGAAAAGTGGTTTAATTCACTCACAGTTCTGCTTGGCTGAGAAGGCCTCAGAAAACCTACAATCATGACAGAAGGAGAAGAAAACAGGTCCTTCTTCACATAGCAGCAGGAGAGAGAAGTGCCAAGCCATGGGGGAAAACCGCCTTACAAAACACTCAGATTTAATGAGAACTCACTCTCTATCATAAGAACAGCATGGAGGAACCACCCCCATGATCCAGTCACCTCTCACAGGTTTCCTCTCCCAATATGTGGGGATTAAAAATTGGATTACAATTTAAGCTGAGATTTTGGTGGGGACACAGAGCCAGACCATATCTGTAAGTTTCTTTTCATGTTTGTTAGGTTATTCTTACACTAATTGTCTGGGTTTTTAAAATTATTTATATTTCTTCATTGCAGATTTAAAAGATATTATTGATAATAGATTTATGTTATATAATACATTGGAAGTATTTTCTATCATTTAAATTATTTGAGGGGGTTAAACTTATATTATTTCATGCCACACAAAATATCTACCTGTGCTTTATCAAAACTGTTAATTTCTTTTTTTCTTTTTTTTGAGACAGAGTATCTCACTGTCTCCCAGGCTGGAGTGCAGTAGTTCACTGCAATGTCAGTATTGCAGATTCAAGTGATTCTACTGCCTCAACCTCCCTAGTAGCTGGGATTACAAGTGCCTGCCACCATGCCCAGCTAAGTTTTATATTTTTATAAGAGATGGGGTATCACTGTGTTGGTAAGGCTGGTCTTCAAATCCTGACCTTGTGATCCTCCTGCCTATGCCTCCCAAAGTGCGGGGATTATAGGCATGAGCCACCATGCCTGGCTAACTGTTAATCATTTTTTTTTAAATTTCAGAATCTACCTCATGTTTAAAAAACAAAACTTTTAAAAATACTTTCATGTAGCACATGCTAAATTTATACCCTTTTGATTAAACCTTGAGAACCTCAATTTATTGGAAATTAATTTTTATACATGCTGTGTGGAAGAGAGCTGTCATTTTCCTCAACAGGTGTAACAGTTTGTCCAATAATAATTTACTGAATATTCTACTATTTTTCCACTTTCATAAGATGTTTTATCTTACATAATTTCCATACACATTGATATGATTTTGGATTATTAAATTTAGTTTCTAAAATTAATTTGTCCAAACTTTTCTATACTTACCTAATATTGTTTTCTTGATAATGTCTTTTAAATTATGCTTATTGTTATTGCATAAGTTTGGCTTCATTTGTCATAATTTTGCATATTTATTTGAGCACTCTCACATTATTCTTCCAGTTGAAATTTAAAATTTCTTGCAAAACTGTGAAAAATATAATTTCAATTTAAATTAAATTAAATGTATTATTTAAGATAGACATCATCCCATCTAGATAATAATATAATTAAGTAATTATTAAAAACTTACTTAAAATATTTTAATAACATCTTATGAATTTTAAAATATCGACTCACATAGGTTTACATTAAATGTGTATCTTCCTATTTTATAATTTTATCCTTGATTTCTACTTTGTTTTGTATTTTTATTAGATTTGATTTGTTTTTCTTACATATATTCTAATTAGCCATGGCCAACATAAATGAAATAACTTGAATTCATCCATTTTTTTTTCCTATCCAGTCATCTGATTGACTATCCTTAATTTTTGGTTGAAATTTAAAAAATAGCTACGATGGAGATAATAATGGCTAATATGGCTAATACTCATTATCAACTAACATGTATCTAGTGTCTGATACTTCGCTAATCACTTTACAAGTGTTATTAGATTGCATTGTTATAGATTCATGAGAGAGTAGTCAATATCCTTCTCCACAGGTGAGGAATTGGAAGCTTAGAGGAATTCAATAATTGCCCAAAGTCTTCCAGGTAATAAATGTCTATTCCAAAATAAAATATGTTTCAGATTTCTGAGACATATTATCAACCATAAAGCTATATCAAATTTTCTCTTTTTTATATAGAAACTCTAAATTAATTTGGTTGAGAGTTTACTGGAATGTCTCGATACATTTACTATGGTATTTGTGGATGTCTAACATAAACCAATTCTAAATTTTTTAGAACAATGTTCTTTTATATTTTGTTTAAGGTTTTATAATAAGTAACAAATGTTGAATATTATTAACTTTTTTGTTCATTGATATTATAATGTGCTAAATCACTAAAGTCTATTACATGGTTTTCTAAAGTTACTACCTTGCTCTTTGATATAAGCTCTAATTCTCTATTTTAGTTCCTTGAATGCTATTTGCTTATTTATTTTATACTTATAAATTTATGTAAGTATTACTCTTTCATAGTTTAATTTGTTAGTGGCATCTTTATCATATTTTGGAATGAAGGTATGAACCTTAGGAAAATATCTACCTTGGTCTATGCTATGAAATAACTTTATAACATGTATGTTGTCTATTCCCAAAACATTTGTTATCATTTACCTGCAAGTTCACATTAGATAATAAATTTTTAGATTTAAATCTTGAAACCCTTTATATGTCTTCCACGACATTATGCTCTATAAAATCTTTGGATTTATTTTGAAAATTTATATTTTTCTAAAAATTGCTCCCCTCATTAAATTAGTTATATTTATTTTTATAAATGATTACATAACATTGTTTATAATATCTAAGTGGGATTTTGTGTCTATTTATTTTCAATGTTGCAAATATTTCTTTTTTCAAAATATAATTACTTACTTTATTTGCACAGCTTTTAATTTTATTAATGTTTCTTTCGTAATAAGTTTGCCATTATTTACAGAAATATTTAAATTTTCGTATTATTTTTTTCTTTCTTACATTTAAATTGTTCTTAGTTCAATGTCAACTTATTATTTATTAGTCTTTCTTATTTTTTAATAAAATAATTCAAAGCTTTCATTTCTCTTCTGACCATGGTTTTAGATGCATGCCATATGCTTATTTTATGATGTGAACTAATTTTTCCTAAACTTTAAGTGATTTGGAATTAGAATTTTATTTTATACTTATTCATTTAAATTAATTTACATTGTAGACCATTTACTTCTGGTTTATTGTTTTACAGCACTCTGGTTTTGGAATTGTAGCTAAGAAAATAATGATTTATAAATTTTCAATATTTGGGAATTTATTGAAATGTTTACTTTATAGCCAATTACATTATTTACTTATCATTTTTTGGTACCTGATTTATTCTGGAAAAATAAGCATTTTTATAGGGTATAAATTCCCATGAAGAAAAATTGAGTCACCCTTGTCAATTTAATAATGTAATCTTGTATATCTTTATGGTTTTACATCTGAGCTGTCAAACTCTGACTTATTTTCCTTATATTCTTCATGGATTGTCCTCTTTGCTTTGTATTTTTTCCAATGAAATATATGCTTCTCTATTTTGACTAAAGTCTTAAATTTTGTGTTATTTAATATTACCATTGCTTCCTATATTTTATTTCTGTGCTTTCTTTTTGCTAAGATATCATCTTATAGATTTTTTTTTACCTACAGGACATATGTGACAATTCCAGATTTGTCTGTTATAAACAGTGCATAAGTAGATTTTTAAATCTAATTTAAATATATTCACCAATATTTTGGTATAAAATCCTCAATTTTTTAACTTTTACCTTATAATTTAAGTCTAAGTAAGTCATGAAGCATAAGTAGTCTTTGCAGATAATATTAAAAGAGTTACTATACCTCTCTGTCTTTCCTTTATTGTTTTTATATTTTGATTATCTTTGGCAAGCTTTCATCAAATAATTTAAGACCCCTAAAGTAATAAAAAGCAGTGTATATAGATACCTGTAATCTTTTACTTGTATCTTTACAATCGGTCTCCACAGAAATATTTATTTCCTTATAGAACAAAACAATAAAATATTTATGTCATTCCATAATGAACCACTTAAATATATAGTCACCTTCAAAAATGAACTAGAGTTACAAATATTACAATGAAATGCTTCCCCATTTTCTGAGTCTTTCCCTTCAGCTTTGTTTCTTGCTCTGCTGAAATGTCCTTCAGTGAAATTGTCATTTTCCCTAACTTTGTCCACATCAGATTGCAAGAGAAAAACAAAGTGATGTGAACAGGAAGAAGAAATTGCCAATATAGCAGGAAAATAAATCCAATCAGGACTCAGGGTAATCCTTGGTATCACCCATAGTATCTCTGTAATCATACTGATGTAGAAATTAAGTCTCTCAGAGGTTAGACAAATTGCTTGAAGTTACATTGCTTCAGGAAGATCCTTAAAACCATAACGAAGAATATGTTTCTTAAAGAGACAACTTGGTATAGAAAAAAAGATTATAGGTTTGTAATCAGTCAGGCTGGGCATATATCCTGACTTTACCCATGGTAGTACAAGACAGACACTCTTGACATCAAACCCTTCATCTTCGTTTATTAATGCTAAAACTTTATAACATCCTTAACTTCAAAGCCTGAATTTACTCTGAAAAAGAGTAGGATATTATCTATTATGGGATACAAACATTGCTCTAAGGAATAGATTAGGTTGCACACTGAAAATGCCTAGCACTGTGTCCAGCACCTAATTACTCTCCAACAAGTATTAGCTTCTTTTCCCACTCATTGATTAAATCAGTGCACTCTTTATGAATCAGATTATTTATTAAATCAGTGGCTCTTTGTGAATCAGATTATTTATAGGAATAATGCCTCCATCCCATTATTTGAATGCAAGGCAACACTGGCTGAGACAGATCCAGAACCTACCTAAACAGACAATATAATCTTGAAAAGTAGGTGGACCAGGGGAACAGGCATGGGAAAGTTAGGTTATTCTATTCTCCTTCTTAACTAATGTGTAGGAAACACTCTTTTTTCCTCCTCAGGCATAAAGCTGGAACATGACTTTTCATTTTTCATAATTTCCAGAAAAACCTACTGGGTCCCAGTGGGAACTATCAAAAGAAATTAAATTGTTATGTTTTCCAGAGTTAGAAAATAAATGGAGAAGAAATGTATATAAAGACCTTTTTTGATATTTGTGTTTTTTTCCATGTGATTAGTATGCAAAGGTCTTATGTAATCCTGCTACAGTATCATTTTCAAACATTCACTTAATGTCTCTTTAGCAACACCTGGGAATGTATTTGGCTCCCTGTGGCATTGCCTGAGCCTAACCTGCAGGTTAGGCACCCATTGATTTTAGCTTCCATTGCTCTGTGAAACACATCTGGGTCTTTAATTAACAATTCTCTCTAAGTTGGAGACAAATTTGCTATTGCTTGAACATGTCTGATGGAAAGCACAGACATAATGCTTATAAGATGGTGGGGGAAAAAGTAATTGAAAGTAAGATTATAAATTACTCTTGGCTCTAAGCTTCCCTCAAGCTATGGAAAACAAAAACCAATTATTTATCTTTGGAAACAGAATTAGCCTTTTTTTTCCTGTTATCTAATCAATACTTATTGTTCCTCTCAGACTGCTTCTGTAGTTGGTTAGGGGATTGAAAGGAGAACCCACTTTTCTCATGCAATCTGTCTCATGTTTCTTCATTTCTTTCTCGTTTCAAATTTTTCAAAAATTACACTTGTTTAGCACACAAAAGCCTTCAACTTGTCAGACAAAACTGTTCAATACCTATAATTAGTGACCTTGTTTTATTTAAGTCTCCATCACAGAAAGAAAATTGATTTTATTAACCCTCCTTTTTCAGTAAATGACTGTGGGATATGAAGCATCTGCATTGTGCATTTTTAAGTACATCCTGAAAATTCAGAAAGGTCTAGAAGTAATCGCAGGTAAGCACACATACAATTGGTGTTGTGTATTTTGCAATAATGTTTGGAATTTTACCACTGTAATATGAATGTATCTTTATCTTGAGTATGTTGTTTGGTTTCCAGTAATTCACTTGGACACTTGGAACATAGATACAATAGTACAGATTCAAAACACTTTGAAGTATTTCATTACAAATACAAGATTAGGTTGTATACATTTTCTGCTATGATTAGGGTAGTTTCTCAAATCAGCATTTCCCTATTTTAACTCTACACAACAGGCAAACTCTCTAAACACAAAGAAATGAAAAGAAAAAGCCTATTCTTGCACTCTTTTCTTTTTCTTTTTTGAGAAACAGTCTCGCTCTTCCGCCCAGGCTGGAGGGCAATGGCGCAATATCGGTTCACTGCAACCTCCGCTTCCCAGGTTCAAGAGATTCTCCTGCCTCAGTCTCCTGGGTAGCTGGAATTACAGGTACATGCCACCACACCTGGCTAATTTTGTATTTTTAGTAAAGAAAGGGTTTCACCATGTTGGTCAGGCTGGTCTCAAACTCCTGATTTCGTGGTCTACCCACCACAGCCTTCCAAACTGCTGGGACTATAGGTGTGAGCCACTGCTCCCAGCCTTTCTTCCACTCTTTATATATTATTCTCCATTATCATCTCTGGCCATCTACAAACCAGAAGCGGAAATTTTCAAAGTTGGCCTCCCATACACTGTGATACAAGTCACTTAACATTCCTCTGTTTCAGAATCCTCACCATGAAAATGAAGAGGCTAAATCAGCCATAACACAGGGATTCATTGCTGATCCTCCAGTATAAGGGTACTCAACTCCCTGGGCTGTGGACTAGTACCAGTCCATGGCCTATTAAAAAAACTGGACCACACAGCATGATGTGACTGTCAGGCCAGCAAGCATTACTGCCTGAGCAGAGCTCCAAATTCAGTCAGATCAGCGGCAGCATTAGGTTCTCACAGGAGCACAAACCCTATTGAGAACTGCACACATGGGACCTAGGCTGAGTACTCCTTATGGGAATCTAGTGCCTGAAGATCTGAGGTGGAGCAGTTTATCCTGAAACCATTCTCCCACCTAAAAGTGACTTCCATGAAACCAGTCCCTTGTGCCAAAAATGTTGAGGACCCATGCTCCAGCACACTCCTCTAATCGTGCCATTCACACTACCTTTGAATAAGATGCTTTTGTGTTCCCCTCACTGGACTGAGGATTGAGGAACAACCGGTAGAACTTCCCAGTGATTATTTTATTCTATTTGCATCCAGCTTATCTCTGCCTCTCCTGGCCTTAACACTGTTCATCTTCCCTAGTGTCCTTCATCTGATGCAGCATGGGAAACATCAGGAAACACACAATAAACCCTTGTGAAATGAATGGTTTTAGATTACTCTTCCTCATGCAGAGATTCAGTTATTGGGTGTTTCTATGAGGCCAGTGTCCCCTCTTCAGAAACCCAGAAGGAGGAACTAGTGAAATACAGAGAGCAAGTTTGACAGGAAGGCTTCATTTCTTCTTTTGTCTTGTTTCCTGAATATTGTGAATATCTTCACCTCTCTCTCTACTGTTTCCCAAGTTTTGGCCAAATGCCCCAAAATCCTATGTATCATGCCTGTAAAATGCTAATACAGTCATTTTTCCCAAGGGAAAGTTAGTGGGAGATGATATTCTTTCACTTCCCATGTGATAAGACACTGAGGACAGCTTTTATGATTAACAACAGACCAGTTTCTCTACCCACCCCTGGTCTCTTTACCCACAGACCAGTTTCCAGCTTCTCAAGTTGTTATTTTTAGTCTAGCAAGGATTTCACCAGTTCAGAAATTGAAGAAAGGGACCAATGTGAAAAGCCCAGTAGTGCCGAACATCTCAGATTTCTTCCTTCAAAAAAAAAATCAAAAGAGTTGGATACTTGCCTCAATTGTTTTCTTTTTCTAGACTCCAGTATCCACAGGTGCTGTCAAAACTCTCCTGGAATTATAGAATATCTCTGCAAAGACCAGAAGGACCCACTGGTCCTGTTATCCCTTTATGTGGGTGAACCCACTCTGCACACAGCCTCCTTACTATTGGAAAAGGAGTTAAATAAGGGAAAACATAAAAACTGCTGGGGTTCAAAGGACTCAAATGTTTACTTCTTTCTTTTTTCTTGTGTAAACTACAGAATCTATTGAGAAATAGAGTTAGAAGTTAGATATTAAATTATTGGGTCTGCAGAGAAATGGGATTCCATTCTTTGAGTGGACTCTCAAACTGAAGTGCTGCGCCATGCTAGGAAAAACTGAACCATCAAAGTTCATCTTTTATGTCCAGAGAGGTGACTCTGTACAGCGGAAGCATGGATGAGTAGAGAAAGTGTGCTCCCTGCAGGTTGGCATTTCCTACCAAGAAAGAGTGATTATGGGTATTTCTCAGACCCATGGAAGGAAACAGAATCTACTCCAGAGAGCTCACACATAAGTATTTTAATGATAAAACTATCTGTAGAGGTGAGATCACTGTTTGGGAAACAGAATGACAGCTGACCCAAAGACTAGCAACAGTGAGAAACTGTTACCACCATAAGGGCTTAAGGGAGAAGAAGAAAATTATGTGTCTGGAATGCAGTAAGGACTGGGGCCTTAGAAGAAGAGCCACCTGTGGGAGATATAGCTGTAGTAAAAAATATAGCTACTTCCAGCAAAATGGGACCAAGGCAGGAGGGAAGGAGGTGAGAAACAGTCAAAGAAAATAAATGCTCTGACATCCTGTCTCTTGCGTTCCAATCTCCTGCTGTGGATGTCATTGGTCAAAGCCAACAAGAAGCAAGAGCATCATGCCATCCACAGGGCTCACTGGCCACATTGACACACCACAGGGTAGAGGAGTGTGAAGAATGGGCGTCGGAAGAGCAAATATGGCTTATTAGAATACCTACCAATAAGAAACCATACATCCACTGGAAGGAATGGATAAAAGACAAGAAAAATATGAGAGGGGATACAGGAATTTTAATGGACTTTTGTTTTTCCCACTTGGAAAGATAAAGATCAAGGTGATTTTAAATCAAAAGGAAGAGCAGATATTTCCAATGCTCCAGTTTTCTCCAGATAACCCAACTTTTCCAGCCAATTGTGACATCTCCCAGGATCTTTCACTGGTCCAGGCAGTTCTGCAGACCTTCTTTCTGCATCCTCAGTCACAGTCCTCGAACAGTTCACTTTTTTGTTTCATTACTTCTCTTTACACCATTTGAAGCAGGCTTAACTGCTAAGTGCCACCAACAGCCTCTTTCCTTTGGCTCATGCAAGGCTATTTCTCCAGAGTTGCTTTTCTCTAGCAGACCTCAAAATTCATTGCAAAATTCATTGTAGTAAAGTGTAGTGGTGAAGAAGTGGAAAATGATGTCAAGTGCACATGCTTTCTATAATGTAACTATCAGGTCGGCAGTCATCTAACCCTTCTGAAGCAGGGATCTGCTACTCAGGAATAACCCCTCTGTGTTAAGGTTGTTGTATGAAGTTAATGAGATAATTACAAGATAATGTATCAGTTTGTTGGGATGGGTATAGGCATATAGTAAAGCCCTTGTGATGGTTCATACTGAGTGCCAACTTGATTGGATTGAAGAATGCAAAGTATTGTTCCTGGGTGTGTCTGGGAGGGTGTTGAGAAACGATATTGGCCAGGCACGGTGGCTCAAGCCTGTAATCCCAGAACTTTCGGAGGCCGAGGTGGGTGGATCACGAGGTCAAGAGATTGAGACCATCCTGGTCAACATGGTGAAACCCCGTCTCTACTAAAAATACAAAAATTAGCTGGGCATGGTGGCACGTGCCTGTAGTCCCAGCTACTCGGGAGGCTGAGGCAGGAGAATTGCTTGAACCCAGGAGGCGGAGGTTGCAGTGAGCCAAGATCACGCCATTGCTGCACTCCCACCTGGATAACAAAAGCTAAACTCCGTCTCAAAAAAAAAAAATGATAAAAGAGATTAACATTTGAGTCAGTGGACTGGGAGAGGCAGACCCATCTTCAATCTGATGGGAACCTTCTAATCTGCTGCCAACACAGCTAGAATAAAGCAGGCAGAAGAAGATGGAAGAGCAGACTTCTGGTCTTCATCGTTCTCCCAGGCTGGATGCTTCCTGCTCTTGACTATCATACTCAAAGTTCTTCAGCTTTTGGATTCTTGAACTTACACCAGTGGTTTGCCAGGGGCTCTTTGGCCTTTGGGCACAGACTGAAGGCTGCACTGTCAGCTTCCCTACTTATGACGTTTTGGGACTCAGACTGATTTGCCACTGTCTGCCTCACTCGTCAACTTGCAGATGGCCTCTCATGGGACTTTACCTTGTAAACATGTGAGTCAATTCTCCTTAACAAACTCCCTTTCATATAAATGTATATCTTTTCATATATAGCTTTTGTCCCTCTAGAGAACCCTGACTAATACAGCCCTCAGTATTTACTGTCCCTCACCAAACTTGGCCTGTGGTATGCCCTTTCCCTGCAGCCAAATCTTCTCTCCATGTCCAGTTATTGTTTTAGAATTGGATGCAAGACTATGGGTTCATTACATTAACTTTACATCAGTCACAATGCTGTGTTACTTTCTTTATATACTTTTTATATAAAGTACTTTTTCTATATACTTTATATACCCTATATACCTTCTCTATATACTTTCTCTACATACTTTCCTTATAAACTTCTTTATATAGAGGCATGGAAGTACTAACAGTACTCTGTATTTTGTGTCTTCATGTTGAAAACCAGCTTAAAGTTCCAACCAAATTTACTTATCTTGCTTCTCATTAATCTTTGACAAATTGCAAACCCCAGAGCTTCTATGGGTGTAAAAGAGGCCAGCCAGGCCATTACTCGGGCCTGCTAAAATATGGCCTTATGAGCAGGTTCCTGTGGGCACTCACCCCAGCCAGAAATTCTTTGGATATAACTTATCATGCATTATTTATGTTACTCTGAACCTCTAATGCAAAATTAAGGAATATAATGGAAACATCCTATATAGTACAGTGTTCCTCTATCATTCTATGTCTGCCACAAAAATCTTAAAATTACTTCTGTGGAATAATCCTATATACACTATTATAGCTCAGCCATAATTCCTAGGAACATTTCAATTCTTGGCTTTCTCTTCATCCAGCAGATTTTACTTCCTCTTTCAGTGCCTAAAGTACCAATTGTTCTTTTGATTACAGCATACTTATAAGACCAGTTCTCACTTGAAGGAGGAAAGGTATGATGCATTTCCACCTTCCATTAATGTAGTCAAGGCTGTTTTGTGGGGAGGTATAGGTGAGCTGAGAAACTTCAAATAATTTTGCCAATGTGCCCCTTAGATCTGTAAATTTTCTTGAAACTTTATGTTGGTTGGATTTTGTTTCATTCTAACCATGATAGCCATGTGACAAAGAGAAAGAACATGGAAAAACTGATTGGAAGCATTTCCAACCCAGTAATCTTAATATTTTGATTCAGCAATCTCAAGATCATACAACTCAGTGTAAGACCTATCTCAATCTCTAAATTTGAGACGTAGGGTAGGATTTAAACAGGAAGTGATCTAAGGGACATTACATTTTATACAATTTATTTTTCTCCTATGTAGTACTTAATCAGGTGACCATCAGTCAAAGAGGGAGCCAAAAAGACCCATGAGGAGAAACTCATTAGTTCTGCATCAAGGCAGAAATCATTTTTATACCCTCAAGTAATAAGTTCCTTCTACACAGAGCATGTGAATTATTGATGACTCTATTCAACATTTTAGTTCTTTGCGGCAGCCAACGAGATCTTCTCAGTTACTTGCTTTTGTTGGCATTAAAATAAAATGCATTTCTCCTACTGAGGACATGTAAAAGCAAATGGGAAATTAATATTTTTTCTAAAGTCTATAAACAAGGCATCTTATGTCAAAAGAGTAAGCATTTGTAAGCCCAGCAGAAAAGATGTTTTACAATAAAACTTAATGTAGCATTAAAAATACAGTTCTGATCTTTTTTTAAATTTTT
>CM052650.1:17559391-17652909 GCA_028533165.1 Leontopithecus rosalia
TACCCAGTAATGGGATTGCTGGGTCAAATGGAATTTCTATTTCTAGGTCCCTGAGGAATCAAGCTCTGATCTTTTTTTTTCTTCACATCTTTCAGGGATTTACTTTTTCTCTTTACCATTTTCTTTTTGAAAATGTAACTTTATTGTTTTCTGTTTGCTTCTTTATGACTTCTCAACTCTTGACCTTGAAGGTAAATTGTAATATCAGAAAAACACAACCTTTATGCTTCCTACCTCTTGCAGGTTCATAAATGGCTCTTGGGTAGCTTTTCTTCTGTATATACCAACCCTCAGGTTTTCTTTTGCCTTATGACCACTCATATGTGCTTGGAGAATACATAAAACATGAGGAGGTATTCATTTCTTGTAATAAAAATTATAACAAGGTTATATCATGATTTTTTCCTGGGCTGATATCAACCCTATGAGATACAGTAGCAAAATGTTATTATTGTGATTATAAAATAAAGAATTTGAGCAGAGATTTTATTTTTCTCTATTTTCGTTCTTTCTTTCTTCTTCTTCTTCTTTTTTTTTTGTATTTGTCTAGTTTTCATTGCAGTGCAGTCCTGGCATGAAGATGTTAACCTACCAAATGGAAGCTTGATGAAGACCAGACAACACAGTGTTGATTGTTGGTAAAATAATTGAATAAAAGATCTACATTATGGGCTTAAGAATTCTTCTAAGTACCATTTTATCTATTACAAAATCTTTCCCTAACCTAATTCATTGAAATGCAATGATTAGAATCACATTTTTAACAGGCTACATTTAAATCAGAATGACATATTTAGACATTTTTGGTCTTTAAGTTACCTGTGAATCATCTCTTTTCAACATGTATTTATTGTGCACATATTACAGGCCAGGCTCTGTGTTAATAACCATGGATAATGAAGGCAATTCAATAATAACCCTGTTCAAAAGAAGTTACAGTGATGATGGTAATTAAAGGCTGACCAGCCCTTGAACTGAATTGTTAAAACAAGGAGAACCTCACTTACGAAAGTTGGGAATATGGTGTTTTTGAGGGAAAGGAGGACATGTCAGGCAAAGAGAAGGCTTACGCAAAGTATGTAAAGCACAAAATAGCTTGAAAGTTACAAGGAACTAACAGGCTCAAGTAATTCAGAATAGCAGGAACAAAAACTCCAGAATAGAAAGGACTGAGGAAGTGACCCACGTTCAGAATGTGCTTGGTATGCCAGTAGTGATGTGACTAGGTTTATGGAATACATGGTGAATGGACTGAATTAGGTGGAGGGAGAGTGAGAAGAAAAGAATAAGGGTAAAGACAATAAAACAGAGTGAGATGCTAACATGCTGAAAGAGGAGCTGGCCACTGTTTATGTAGGACTTTCACAGCAGGAAGGTATTGCTTCTTTTCATTTGTCAACTCAAACCCACCTTCATGATTCCATTAACAAACACACCTTCCTGAAGTATTTTATGTAGATTTGGACAGCTCACCTTCTGGGATTCTACAGAATGTTTCGATACTCAGTATTCAATAGCTCAACCTGCATAACAATTCTAAAGCCTTAGTGGCTGCGTTAGTAAGTTCTTTTGTGGTACATATACACCATGAAATACTAGGCAGCCACAAAAAGGAATGAGATCATGTCCTTTGCAGGGACATGAGTGAAGCTGGAAGCCACCATCCTCAGCAAACTAACATAGGATCAGAAAACCGATTACCACATGTTCTCACTCATAAGTGGGAGTTGAGCAATGAGAACACATGGATCCAGAGAGGGAAACAACACACACCGGGGACAGTTGGGGGTGTGAGGAGTGAGGGGAGGGAACTTAGAGCACAGGTCAATAGGTGCAGCAAATCATCATGGCATACATATACCTAGGTAAAAAACCTGCACGTTCTGCACATTTGTACATGTATCCCATTTTTTACAAGAAATAAAGAAGAAGTACCTGAGGCTGGGTAATTTATAAAGAAAAGAGCTTTAATTGGTTTACAGTTCTGCAACTGTACAGGAAGCATCATGCTGGCATCTTTTTCTGGTAAGGTCTCAGAAAGTTTCTAATCATGGCAGAAGGCAAAGAGGGAGCTGGTGTATTACACAGCAAAAGTGGGAGGAAGAGAGAAAGGAGGGAGGTGTTACAAACTTTTAAACAAACAGTTATCCCATGAGAATTCAGAGAGAGCCCTCATCACCAAGAGACAGTGCTAAGCTATTCAGGAGGGATGTGTCCCCATGATCCAATAACCTCCCACTGGAACCCACCTCCAACACTGGGGATTGCATTTCAACCTGAGATTTAGAGGGAAAAAAAATCCAAACCACAGCAATGGCTTTCAACAACTAGTTGTTACTTATATTACAAGTTGGCTTATTATTCCTGAACCTCAGATTCAAGCAGGCAATCAGGTTTGGGTTTGCCTCATATATCTTTATTTTTGGATCCAGGATAAAAGTACAGGCCTGATCTGGAAAAGGCACAGTCTCATGAAAGAGGGAACAGTGAGAGAAGTCAAGCTTTTGCTCAGATGTTAGCACATGTCTCACATTGCATTGGCTATGACAATTGGCAAACCTAAAGAGGAGGAGATAATCATCTGTTGTGATGATGAGAGTATCAAATGTATTTAATTAATTTATTGATTGATTTATTTATTTTTGAGACAGAGTTTCACTCTTGATGCCCAGGCTGGAGTGCAATGGCACAATCTCGGCTCACTGCAACCTTCGCTTCCAGGGTTCAAGCAATTCTGCAGCCTCAGCCTCCTGAGGAGCTGGGATTACAGGTGTGAGCCAGAGTGCCTGGCCACAACATTTATTTTAATAGCTACCATTTATTGCATCTTTATATACGGGCTGTCACTGTGGAGTATGATTTGCTTACTTTGTTTAGTCACCCAAAATTTTGAGAGAGTGATTATTTAGTGGTGTTTTACAAATGGAAAAACTAAGAGCCCAGAAAAGCTTAAGACCATGAAGCTATAAATGGAAACTTTACTTATTCATTGGCTCATTCATCCACCTGTTATGTGTTCTACACTCTTTTGGATTCAAGGAATATTTTGGTGAAAAATACAGACAGGGTCCTTGTTCTCATAAAGACTTTACATTAGTGGAAGAAAGGAGCCTGTAAACTAATAAATATAGAGAAAAATTAGATTGTTAGAACTACTATGCAGAACGAATAAGGTAATAGTCTAGGCAACGGCCATAAAAAATAACGTTCAGGGATCATAGTCACTCTACATCATTTTCAATATGATGCTGCCATATTTACCTTGTGATCTTATATTACTTTTCAGAAATTTTGTTTTTATTAAAATTAACATTTCCTATTTTCAGATTTTTGCCTCACCAACTGTATTGTCATTGAAACACAGAGATGCTATTTAATTTAGATATTTGTAATGCGATGTTTAATTTATTGTATTCCATTCATTAATATAACATACAGTATAATTTATAAAGTAATTTCATAGATAATCCTTAAATAAATACATCATCCAATACATAATTAAAATATTCAGATAAAGCGTGCTTTTAACTTGTTTTTATTAGCTGACAGCAGTTAATGTATTAGTGATGATGGGTAAAATATTCTCTCATGGCTTAGTATGTGCCTTTTCATGTCTAGTGTGATCTTGCTTCCTTGATGAGAGAGCATCTTTGAAGATGAGCAGATATCGTTAAGTGTTCTTAATTAATTTTACAATTTTTAAATTTGTAAAATAAAAGATATGAAAGGGCCTATTTATGACTTATGCATTAGGAATGTATTACAAATGTAAAAGAGGAATATCTCCTCCTTTTTCAATTTTCTAGTTAGCGTTTGGAAATGGTAAAAGGCTATGCTAACTGCAGTGTGATATAGTAGAGAAAAGATCTGGTTTTTGAATTAGAAGACTTAGATTCTGACCATGAATTTCATTTCTGATGTTGACTATCTATATGACAGTGGGTAAATTACTTAATCTCTTTGAGTCTTTGTATCTCTGTCTATAAAGTAGTATTAATAATGACCAGATAGTCATAGCTTACAGGTCCGCTGAGTTAAGAGGATTTAAAATAGAGTCATATGTTTAAAGGCTCATTAGATAATTTTATTAATAGCAGCAGCAGGAGTAACAGCAGCAGTAACAAGAGTAGTAACAACAGCAGTAATTTGACTTAATATAATAACAGTATAACTACTGTAAGACTTCAAGCAATGTGCCCATCTGCAGAATGACAGAAAATACACATTGCCATACTCACCACAGTACAGTGATCCCTTTCAGAGAAGATGAATATGGATGCTACATTTTATCCTTATGGGGACCATATGTTATATAGCAATCACATGGAAGAAGACTTATTTTTAAGAAACAAACATGACTACCCTGTTGCTCACATGCTAAGTAAAACTTGTCCTCCAGAGAATGTTCCCACTGTCTGGATTAAAAATCACTGTTAGAGTTAATATACTGCTACTGATGGAGAAGTCATATCTCCAACTGAAAGGCACTATTCTAGATGTTGCTTAAAGGGTTCTGTGTTGTAGAAGGGATTCATGGGCTTTATGCAGGATGTATGATCATCACAGGACTGCCATTCTTTTATTGATTGATTGATTAATTGATTCATTATCTAAAATTCAAATATATGTATTTAGTGCTTTTCTTTTTCTTTTTTTAATTAGTTAATTTAATTTTATTATTGCATTTTAGGTTTTGGGGTACATGTGAAAAACATGCAAGATTGTTGCTTAGGTACACACATGGCAGTGGGATTTGCTGCCTTCCTCCCCATCACCTATATCTGGCATTTCTCCCCTTGCTCTCTCTCCCCAACTCCCCACCCCCGTCCCTCCCCTATTTCCCCCAACAGACCTCAGTGTGTGATGCTCCCCTCTCTGTGTCCATGTGTTCTCATTGTTCAACACGCGCCTATGAGTGAGAACATGCGGTGTTTGATTTTCTATTCTTCTGTCAGTTTGCTGAGAATGATGGTTTCCAGGTTGATCCATGTCCCTACAAAGGACATGAACTCATAGTTTTTTATGGCTGCATAGTATTGCTTTTCTTTACTAAATCTGGCTACTCTAGAAGCAAGGGAAGAGAGAATACTGTCCTACCAAACTTATCATAGTAGTCTTCACTTCTTTTAGGTCCTTGTAATGTGGCTAAAACCTGTTACCAAGCATACCTGAAAGGAACTTTATCTATCATTACAGAGAATCATGTATGAGACAAGATCCTCCCTCCCATTGCAATACTATGCAATACCCTCTTAGGTTAATCCCACTACTCTCACCATAGCACACCTTACCCAGTTAGGAGGAACAGGGACATTCACAAAATAACAGAAGGAGTGGACTTGCAAACGCAATTACCATCTATTTAGAAATGTATATTGAGTTATTCTCTCAGAACATACTCATCAAATTTTACATTAGACATGATTACTACCTTGTTTTGATCCGAATTCTATTCCTATTGCCTGCTCTGCATATGGCAAGTACATGTTAAATGAATGAGTGGGTAAATAAATGATTTATTGAACAAGGTGCCTCAAGCATATCAACTAAGGAAATGGAGAAAAGAGAACATTTTGAACCAAAGTTAATACAGATTATCACTAGGTAGGTCTGTTCAGGAGCAATGCAACTCACCTGTTATTTTAAGTCACTTAAGATTTCTGTGGCCAACAGAAAGGTACAGTTTCCTTTTGAGAGTTTACTTATTGAAATAGATTCCATGACTATAAATAAATTTAATAATACATATGAAAGTTTACATGAAACATAATCTTAGTCTTGAATTTCAAACCATTTAGCACTAACACAAGGATTTATTTTTAAAAATCTCCCTCTTGAAGGTAAAGCATTTAGCGCTTGTCAAGAACTTGCCATACCCCACAGATCAGGATGCTCTACATCCTGGTAGAACAATCGTAAACGTCTATATTAATCCTGCATACACGGATCCTCATAGCTGTGACCACTCTCACCATAAAAGGTTAATAACCCAAGTGTCCAGGCTGTTATCCAGCTCATCCTTTTTCACTCTTATCTTTTAGAATTTCCTCTCACTACAAAAATCCACTATGCCTGGGAGCGATATATGACCAAGACATCTCATTATTAAAAATCCACTACTGCTTGATTTGTCTAGGTGCCACGCTAACAAATTTTATTCTTTGTTTCTACAACCAAACTTTTCATAAACATACAAAGCTTTGTCATCATCATTATTTCTTCCTAAACTACCTCTATTCTTAAATTAATTGTTCTATAAATCTAAAGGTTGTAGTCTTGTCTTGATTCATGAATTGTCTACCTGAATGATTGCCATCATTACTAGTAGAATATATCAAGACATTTGTCCTGTGATTCACAACATGATATATTACAATATATTAGGCAGCTGTATTGTCATCAAATACCATATTTATCTTGAAAAATGATAGCACTGCAATGTAATCGTAATTATGTTGCTCCATAGATAAAAATCAAAGCATTCTTAGTAAAACCTGCCTCTACATAAAAGGGAAGAACATGTGCAAATCATATCTGAAAGAATTTGGAGTTCAAATTCTTAAAACAACTATATTTATGTAGACTTAAAAAAAGAACTTAAAAACACTTCAGAACAAAGATATCAAAGAATGTCACTAGTTTTGTTCAGTAGCAATATAACTCATCACAGTAACTGGCATATACTTTATACATATCTAGAATAAGAGCCATATTGCATATATATTTGAGTTGAAAAACTGATACAGCTCTGCATACAATTGTGAAGCAGGCAGTGAGATGTACTCACTATGAGAATGTCAATGGCTTTCATTGACATTCTATTGTCACCCTACTGAAGATAACATTACACTTTCTAGCAGTGGTGCTATGAGTATTATTAAAGGTGGCAGTCAGGTCATTTGAAGAAACAAAAAAAAATTTTTTCCAATTCAAATGTAAAAAATATGTTTCCCATTCAAATGTGTGACTTACTTACCCTAAGAATCCATTTGTTAGCAGCCAACTCACATTTTTTCAGACATTTTCGAATTTATTCCAAACTGTAACCCATGAGTATGGACTGTGTCTTCTTTCTTCCTTCTCTTTAGCTGTTGTTGCAAAGCACTGGACAGAGTAGGCATTTAATTATTTTTTTTGAATTGATAACGCTGAGGCGATTTTCTAAGTTTAATCACAGGTTGTGAAAGAACTGTTGAATCTCAATCATGTCTTATATTAATTTGCTAGAGTTGCTATAACAAAGTGAAACAAACTGCATGACCTAAACCACAGAAATTTACTGCTCACAGTTCTGGAGGTTAGAAGCCTAAAATCAAGGTATCAGCAGGGTTGGTTCTTTCCAGGGGCTATAAAGAAAAGTTTTATTCCAAGAGTCTCCCCTTGGCTTTTAGATGGCCATCTTCCTCCTATGTCTCTTCACATAATTTTCTCCGTATGCATGTGTGTCTCTGTGTCCACATTTCTCCCTTTGTATGAGGACATCAGCCATGTTGGATAGGCTTAACCCTAATGACCTCATTTTAACTTAATTACCTCTGTAAAGACCCTATCTCCAAACAAAGCCACATTCTGAGCTACGGGGTGTTAGGATTTCAACATATGAATTTGGTAATGGGAACACAACTCAACTCAACTCATAACAGTTTGAACTGTGACTCCCCTAAAAGTCATGTCTTTCTTATATGCAAAATATATTCACTTGTATAATCAAACACCTTAACACATTGCAGCATCATCTCTAAGTCTAAAGATTCCTACAAATGCCCTCTAACTCAGTTATGGGTAAGACTCAAGGTATGATTCATCCTGGGGCAAAATTTCTCTGCATCTCTAAGCCTGTGACACCAGACAAGATATTGTGCTTTTAAAATACAATGGTAGGACAGGCATAGGAAAGACATTCCCATTCCAAAATGAAGAAATCATCTAGTAAGAGGTTGCAGGTCCCAAGCAAAACTGAAAAATTTCAGGGCAAATTCCATTAGATGTTAAGGCTTAAAAAACATCCTTTTTTGGGGGCCTGATGCTCTGCCTCTCTAAGCCCTCTGTGGTGGCAGCCTGAACAAAAGCTTGGAGGATGAGCTCTTTCTAGAACCTAAGAGGTGGCTCTGCTCTCCAGAGTATCCAGGAGGAGATTCTCTACCCCTTGGGACTATGTACTCTGGGCTTATGGTGACAGTAAGTGTCCTCCATCTCTGCATCTGTGACACTGCCCACAAAGTCCTGTGTTCTTTATCACATCCTATTCCTGCCCCTTCAATCCAGGTTGACAGCAATTTTGCTGGTATACTGTTCTCAAAATCCTTGTTCTTGTCATGGATGTCAGGAAAGAATTCATGCAAGTCAAAGCCACCAGAGAGTGGGCGGGGAGAGAGAGAGAGAAAGAGAGAGAGAGAAAGAGAGAGAGAGAGAGAGAGAGAGAGAGAGAGATAGAGAGAGAGAGAGAGAGAGAGAGAGAGAGAGAGTCCTTCACGGATCTTGCATAGATAAATGCATCTTCAGTCTTGTCTTCTCCCAGGATAGTTTATTGGGTGCATGAATCACATATCTAATCTGTTTAGTGAACAACTGTTCAGCCACACACTTGGACCTATTTCTAGAACATACTTCTTCAATAGGTTGAGAGTCTTCCTGAGCATCAAATTATGTCTTTGCTTAACAGTTTCTTCTTTGGTTCACCTTTCCCTCTTGCATTTTACTGTAATCAGCAAGGAGAACCAGACTGTGCCTTCAACCCTGCTTACATATTGCCTCAATTAAATGTTCAAGTTCATCATCACTTTAAAGTTCTTCTACCCATGAACCACTAGAAAACAACTGGGCCGAGTTCTCTGCAGTGTTCTTTTTAATGAAGACTTTCCAATTTGTATTTACTGTATTTTAACATTATATTTTTCTTTGAGGTTCTCTGAGGTCAATGGACTCCTCTCCTATAACACTCTAAAGGAAACAAGTCATAAAAGAAACTGTAAGATAATTTCACAGTCTGAGAAGAGAAAGACAGTTTCCAAATCTCCACATAGATCTCCCTGGAGGTGAGAGGGAGAATGTCCTGTTTCCTGGTAAGCCGGCCAGACTGTCTTAAGGCAGGAGGAAATAAACAGGGGTGATGTTCAGCTCAGTTCAGTTCAGCTCTGTTAGATCAGGGTGACCCACAGGTATAATCTCTGATTTTCCTAGAATAGCCCCTACTTTGACCGTAGAGTTCACAGTCCAAACAGTTAAATGAGTTTTTTTTTAAATAGTCCACAGTGGCTGTACATTTCTCTGGAGAGCTGCATGAATGTAGATGTGCATTTCTACTGAGAGCAGATGTAATGACCTGGCTTTCTTTGAATTCTCCAGTTCTCTGTGCAGCAGGCCTCTTAGTGAGATACCCATTTGATATGGTTTCAGTGTGTCCTCACCCAAATCTCATCTTGAATTTTAGTTTCCATAATCCTCACATATTGTGGGATAGACCCAGTTTGAGGTAATTGAATCATGGGGGCGGTTACCCTCATGCTGTTCTCATGATACTGATTGAGTTCTTGCAAGATCTGTTGTTTTATTAGGGACATCCCCCCCCCACTCGGTACTTCTGTCTCCTGTCCCCATGTGAAGAAAGATGTTTGCTGCCCCTTCCATCATGATTGTAAGGTTCCTGAGGCACCCCCAGCCATGCAGACCTGTGAGTCAATTAAACCACTTTCCTTTATAAGTTATCCAGTCCTGAATATGTCTTTATTAGCAGCCTGAGGATAAAATAATACACCATAATTCTCAGTGTATCCTTTTAATTTTTCCTCAGTAGAGCACTGTATTAGTCAGTTGGGGCTGCCATAACAAAATAATGCTGGATTGGGTGGCTCAGACCACAGAAATTTATTTTCTTACAATTCTGAAGCCTGGAGGTTCAAACTCAGGATTTCAGCATGGACAGTTTATAAAGGATCTTCCCTTGAGTGGCAGAAGGCCACCATCTCACTGTGTGTTCACAGGACCTCTTCTTTGTGCTTTTATGGAGAGAGTGAGCAAGGTCTTAGGTGTATTTTTTTCATGAGGGTAGTGGTCCATCACGAAAACCATTCTTATGATCTCATCTAACCTTAGTTACTTTCCAAAAGCCTCATCTCCAAGTATCACACTGGCGGTAAAGGCTTCAATATATAAATTTGGGGAAAGCAAAATTCAGCCCATGGCAAGTGCTAGTGTCCCTTGATTTTTGAAATTGCTGTTTTATGAACAGTGAATTTCTTGAGGATACCTGAGAACTGATTAGCCCACCTGGTCTTTATCCATGTCGTCAAATAATTAGATGACATTTTTATCTCCATTAATCACACATGAACTGGTTAAGCATTATTTTCTCTAGCAGTTGGTTTAAACATGAATTTGGTTTACTAAAATAGCTTGGCATCTGGTCTTCTGCACAAATAATGTATATTTTTGTATATCAATAACTTGTTTTCAGTATATTGGAAAAACAGAGCACTGGAGTAAATACTAAGCTGGGAGAGGGAGATGTTGAGGGTATAGGTGGTGATGCCTATAAGCTAAGTGTGTGTTTCTTGCCCACCATCGGAGTGTAATATTGCACATATTTTCTAAGCCCAAGCCCTTTAATGCATTCTACGAGCCAAAGAAGAAAAATCTGTTTGGAAAATAAGATGTAAAACGTGGTAATGCTTATACTAACTGCATTAATCTTGAAATAAACATATCATAGGTTACACTTGACTACAAACATATGAGCTATGAACTCTTCTCATATACTATCATATGGCTGTGCCATAATATTTGACATAAACTCTTGCTAGATGTTTAGAGGCTTTTTTTTCTATTTCCTTCTCCCTTTTTTTTCTTTGTGGTTATTTAAAGAATGCTACAACAAATATTATTGACTTAGATATTAGAAATAATAAAAATAGAAATAAAATATATGAGACTCACCACTTTTTTTATAACTTATATCACTGCATAGTTTCTCTTCCAAACTTTTTTCTTATTTTGTTTTTATATTTTTATTCTGTATATAGATATGAGATAGTATAAATTTATATTTAAAAGGAATTAATTGATCTGGAGTTTTATATAGATTCTATTTTGCTCTTCCTCATAGTGTCTGTAAATGAATTAAATATTAGTAATTAGCATGTGAAGTATTTTCTTCTTGAATAAGCTTTATTTGGTGGGACTCTGTTTTGAAGTTATTACTTTATAAAATAGCAGACTAAACCACAAGTATTTCACTCCTCTGCTTTCATTCAGTGAATATTTTCTAACAAGACAATATATGGTAGGTTAGAATATTTTCTAACAAGACAATATATGGTAGGTATTTTAAGAGCTAATGGTAATGTGAGATGTATAAAGATCTTCGCTTCAGCATCTGTCCTATAGGTATAGTATAAAACAAAATGTTTATAGGAGACAACATCTATCCCAAATGCCTTGGCCTGGAATGGAATAAGGAAATAACTTTAATCCGCTGCATAGTCAGAATAAGGTGTAGGGTGTAAGTCACCCTTTCAGAGGTAATACAGTGCCTTAACAATTCACACAGCTTTTGCAAAGGCCTCGTACCTGCTGGTCCTTCTGCCTTGAGTGCTCTGTCCTAATGTCTGTCTTCTTTTGGTCATTCAGACTCAGCTAAAGTACCACTCCTTGAGAGAGCTCTTGTCTATGAGTTTCTAGAAGTCAATAATATTTGTTGTAGCATTCTTTAAATAACCACAAAGAAAAAAAGGGAGAAGGAAATTTAAAAAAAGCCTCTAAACATCTAGCAAGAGTTTATGTCAAATATTATGGCAGAGCCATATGATAGTATATTATGCAATTAATTATTAACATGATATTCTAGAAAAATATTTACTTGCATGAACAAACATGATAAAAGATAATAAACAAATATGCATCTACAGTAGAATATGCCTATTCAGTAGACTCTCCAGAAAAACAAAATTTGGTGTTATATCTATCTATATAGATATAGATATATTTACAAGCAAAAAGAAAAAGAAAACATTGAAAGGACACATCAAAACAGTCATTGTTTCTATAGGTGTCTATATTTTCCAAATCATCAATATAGACATGCAATACCTTCTTGATTGGAGAAACAATAAAGGATACCGGAAAAATATCAGTAGTAGGGCTTTCTGTCTGCTAAAGTATCATGTACTTCAGCTCTGACAATACTTTTTTTTTTTAAGCATTGCTTTTCAGTTAGCCGTTCTGTTGTCACAGAGATGCCCTTCAGTTGCTGTGGCAACAAATGAATAATAATCCACACTTGTGTAACACTTCACAGCTCACACATTCCTTTCTCATGCAGCACCTCATTTACAATCAACAAAAACTCAGGAAAGGTTCTGAGAGAAGCAGATTTAGTATCCTCCTCAGTTAACAGATAAGATATTAGAAACCCAGGAGGTTGACAAAGTTGCCTATGTTAAACTATTCATAACTTAAAGAGTCAGTGGAAAAATCTAAGCTCTCCAGGAGTCTTAATGCATTTTAAAATAGGTTTCATTTATTTGTCTATGCATCCATCTTTCGATTTATTTATATATTCATGTAATGCAAATAAAAGTCTTTTTTACAGCCCAGGATATAACAAAGTAAATTTGGTCAGGTTTCATCAGAGGTGAAGGGCAAGGTCTTCTGGCCACTGTCCCATGCTCAAGTGGTCAAATTATTACTCATCTCACAGACTCACAGAGAGTGGTAGCTTCAACAGTTTCACACTGCAACAGTACCCTTCTAAACTGATTCTAAAAGTGTGTGTCTATGTATCTGTCCATGTGTGCATATGTGTGTGTCTTTATGCTCTGAATGCCTGAGAAATGTGAAGCCCCACTACAAGCTAGAACAATTGTCTCAAATATATATGATCCACATAAATAAGACCATTGGACATATGAAACAATCCAGAATATTACTGTCCAATATAGAAACCACTATCCACATGCCCCTGTTTAAATCTAAGTTAATTTAAAATAAATGCAATTAGAAATCACTTTCTCTGTCATACTAGGCATATTTTGGGTACTCAGTAGCAAAAGTATCTTAGTGCATATCATACTCAATATTTCACATGAAGAGTATTTTGTCACTGCAGGAAGTTCTAGTGAGCAATGCTAAATTCTAGTTACTAAAGCTAAAGTGTTAGGTTTAGACATAACTGGTTTAATCCCAGATCCTAGTGACTCCCTGAATCCTCCAGAATCTTCATCTGTAAAGAAGGGGTTGGCGATATAATTTACAGGCTTGTTGTAGAGATTAATGGATATATAAGGAATGAATGTTATAAAGTTAAATCTGATGAATGTGCAAATAGGAATTAATTTTATCACATTCGCATCATGCCACTCAACTGTACTACCCTGGGTTTCCCTCCCTTATCCCAAAGTCATAAATTGGACTGATATCTTCACTCTCATCATTCTGGTTACAAGAAAATAATAGAGATAAATGAAAATGTTATTATTCAATGTTAGAATTTAGAATTTTGCCCTAGGTTTTTATCTGCACTTCAATTTCACATATAATTAATTATTATCCTTTTTCTGCAACTGAAGTGTAATCTTTCCTACTAATACACTTGGAGAGTAGATGTGGTGTGGTCTTTCACTGTCAGGGTCAGTGGAGGGGATTATTTTAAAAGAAAATGTGCACAAATCTGACATCCTGCTGTTAGAATTTTTTTCTTAGCCGTTATATTTTCATTAGAGAAGACCTCCAAGTCCAGGCTCTATTGTAAGTTTTCATAGTCACTGCACAATTCCTTTCCTTCAGATTCTGCTTTCCGGTCTTTGTAGTATCATCCTGGTAACTGTTTGCCTTCAAAGTTTTGTAGGTGAGAAACAAAATATTCATCATTATGGTCACACAAGTTCCCAGACTCCAGAAGACATCAATCAAGTTCTTCCAAGAACTTTCTTGTCATATTTGCCTTTTCCCATTGGCAGAAAGAGCACCCTAGTTGTCATAGCTCTGTGCACATTCAGCTAGAACCCAGTAAATCTTCAGGAATGCATTTCACAGAATCCTCTTCTCCTGCCTGGAGGTAACTTAAAATGACATTTTCTCTTCCTCCAAGACAGGATGTGCAAGCGAAACACCAAATCTTTCTCTCCTAAGTCAAAAACCTTTTCCCTCCCTGATTTTCTATCTAAAATTTCAGATTTCTAAATGTCTCTTTAAAGGTTTGCAGTGAGTAATGGGCTGATAATGTCGGAATCGTTTTGCTATCTTGGAAAGTCTAGATGTGGCTATGACTGCTCTATTAGGCTTTGTCTGCAGCTAACAGGCCTTAGCAAAAATTCAGAGGCAACTGGAACGACTCTGCTCCAGACCTGGTGAGAGGATTTCTAAACAAACAATGGAACACAGGTTTACAGTGTGACTATATAGTGTGTTTATATACTATAAACACAGTAGCTATTATTACCTCCACAATTTTCAGAAACAGTTTTGTTAGTAGCCTCATTGGTAAATAAATCTCTGGTCTAAGATGTATATAAAAAATTACTGTTATATGACATGTACACAGATAGATATACTTCCAAAAATGTGTGGTCGAATGATCAAAAAAAGACAACTCTACCATTTTTCTAGGTTTTTTTCTTGAGTGCTTAGAACTGATTAAACTGTAAAAAATATGGGGGTCTGGAATATAGCATTAAATATCATTGACCTTCCAATGATCTGACTAAAAAGGTTGCTGAAATTGTTCAGTGAAGAAAGCCTCAGGTTCCCTCACTAAGTGACCTCACACAAATCTCTTATCTTCCCTAAACCCCTGAGAAAATGACTGACTTGGATAAGATCTGCTTTCTGACAAACTCATTCAAAATATCAAGTGTAACACATATGTAATTTGCTCAAATATAAGGAGCTCTTGGCAAAAGAAGAAAAAATGATCATAGAAAAATAACTAGTTCCATTTATTTGAAGTCTAATATTTCAGCCAGCATCTATGTAAAGGTAATCAGTTTTGCTCAACTATGATAGATGGTTATTTAATAATTCCACATCAAATAAGACTATCTTCTTTGTCATGTAAATGGAAAGCTCCCATTAACGTTTATATAATTATTAACAACAGGCACATCTAAGTGAGAAATATTGCCATGTATCATATTCTCACAGAGGATAGTTGTATCGTTGATCTTGCTAACCCACAGGGCTATTTCTGCGGGATTCCAATTTTTGAGCAGCTACATTACTAATGTGTTTTTACTTTTCTAAACTATGTGATCCAGAGTAACCATTATTTCCAGACTTCTTAAAATATACAATAGCATTCAAGGAAAATACAGACCAGAAGCCGCCTAAGCACTGAATGACTTATTTGGGTGGCAGCAGAAGCATCTCCAGAGAAAACCATTATTAATAATCATAATTAATTTTGGTGTGGCAATATCCACAAAGATATGCAACACTGAGCTCAGTAATTTCTTTCCAGATAATTCTTTCTGACCAATAATTCATTTGGTTTTCTAAGATATGTTAATGAGTTAAATAAAGTGTCCTTGATAGATTTCTCAACCCGTATAGAAAATTAAAAATGGCTGCCCCTAACTAATCCCTGTGCTTATATTCACAAACTTTTAATTACTTCTCAGTTCTCCTATAATATTTAGTTCTTACTTATTAAGGATTATGGTGGTCTTTTTTTAATGTCTTAACTGATCTAAAGAACTGCATGAAACAACTAGCTTATAATCTATTGCAATGTCCATTTAGTAACAGTCTGCTTTAATTCTATCCCCCTGTATGCATTTGAAAACAACAGGATGTATTGAAAATATGCCTAATGCATTGACAAGCACCAAAGAAGAAGCACCCAATGTTCTTTCTGTAGAAGAGAGGGCATTTTCTGCTGCATTATGAGGGATGAATTTCATGGAGAGAGCATTATGTTAGGAATCAGTAAATTTAGTTTAACATGATCCCGCAAATGAACACACACCTTTGGTTAAATTTAATGTGATCTCAAAATGCAGAGTGTGGCTTCCATAAAATGCAAATAACTCTCCCTACCTCAACTACTTGAAAAGTTCTATCATGATGGAAGTTGTTTATAGATGTATACCATTATGAAAGTATTTTTAAAATATTGTTATTTTTAGAATATACAACATAGAAAGGCATCATACTTTAAAAATTAAGTATTTATCTCAGTCATAATATTAAGTTAGCAGCAGGTCCTTCTATTATTTCACAGTGCTGGGCAGAATAAGCAATGATTAATATTTCATAATGAATGAGCTTTGGCAATTTTGACGATTTAGTAACTTTATCAATTGACACGAGCATATATTTATATGTGCTGCAGAGATTACAAGATGCTTGCTAAATAATTAATTTCCTATTTGGTTTTCTTTGATATTAGACATTAGCTATTCTTTTATCCAAGAAAAATCATGATGTGAGTGTTACAATTTGAGAAATTCAAACAATATGCCAAGTTCATAACATCATTCTTCCATCTTGATGTGTGTTAATTGTTCTTACATAGATTATCTTTTCTCTCTTTGTTACCCTGGTTATCATTCTTTCTCCTTTGATATTATTTTCAGTGACTTACTAAACTGTTTAAGCAAACTAAAGAAACTAAAGGCCGTCACAATCTTGAAATTCAGTTTGTTCATTGAATGAAGGATCCAGGAAGTGATTTATTCTTCATTAGCTCCTATGTAATAGATTTAAATGCCTGATTTCACTTGTGAAAATTACTGACATCCTTCATGCCAAAGCACCCTTCTCAGTTCCCAGCAGATAGCTGTCACTCAGTTTGGAAGGAGTTCTTTCCTTCTGAGGTACTAGATCTTTAGTAGGTTCATTTCTGCTTATTAAATTTCAAAATTGTTCTTTCTTTTGAATGATTTTTCTAGCATTCTAGTTTCTTAAGAATTGCAAAATCAAATTATCTTCAACACCATGTACTTTCCTGAAAATCTGTGTCTATTTCAACATAAAAGTCAAGCATATGACTATATATGATATTCAGTCTGAACGTGTATTCTCCATAAATCTACATTTATCTTTCCTTTGATGACTCTTAAATCATCTCTGAAATTTCAACTTTCATGTTCTAGTGTCACGTTTTTATTTCATTTGTGAATATAAACACTATTTCTCAGCAGACCAAACACTTTAAATGTTTTTTATGAAAGTTTATTCACTCTTTAAAAGAATTATAATTGACAGTCAATGTGTACTTAAATTTCTCTATGCTCTCTGCATTGGGTGTTTAAATTGACCTTGCAGAGATATATCTTGAAGAATAATTCTCAATAAATCCTCCACCTCAATAGTCAAAATAATTTTCTGGTTGGGCATTGATGTTCCTAATGGACTTCATTTTTTTTTCAAGAATGAGTGATTATACTCATTTGGACATGGATTTCACAGTTTGTTACAATGAGACAGTTTGTAAATAAGTAAATAAGATATCATGTACATTGCAAGTGTCAGATAAAGTCAAGCAGTGGAATTGCAATTAATATAAAGAGATGCAGTAATGGAGAAATGCCAAACAATATCAGAAACAAACCAAATGAAATAAATTCATTTCCACTATGCAAATGAACACAGCACCAATAATTGTCCTTCTGTCAAAAAATATTGAATTAAATATCAAAACATTTGTCTAGGATTTAACTCTATCCTGTATTTGTACCCAATACAGATTTTCAAACCATAAAGAGCCATAATTAAATTCAAATTTGTGATTAGTGTCTCTGTGCCAGGAGAGCTACTTTCTTACCTTTACCTTTTCTGAGGTCAAAGATCTGCTTAATCTTTATGACCAATTTTATGCTATCTGGTACCATATCTTGAGTTGTGTCTAGGTCAGGTAACCAAACATTTTTTTCTGCATGCATTTATGATTCACCAGAGATTAATTCTGCCACATTAGTAGCAATTCTTGATGCCCACATCTATCCCTTCCGTTCAGAAGCTGTATTTGAACGATTTTAATACTGCATTATACTAGCATAAAGCATGCACAAACTTGCCCAGCTTGTATGAGAAAAACTTCCACTTATAATAAGGACTTTGCAATTTGATATATTTATTTGTGGCAAATACATGGTAGTGATGAATACAGATTATATTTACATATTTAATTCTTTAAAGTCATATTTGGGGATCAATGCAAAATCTTCATCAACCAGAATCAGAAAAGAAATACAAAGCATTGTGTGGAACCCAAGAACATATTTGATGGACTCTATATCCATAAGCGTGAAGAAAGTGGAAACTAAAACCTTCCCCAATTGAGAACAAAGCCTCGAAAGGTCTGTTGCTGGAAACCAGAGGCTGGAGTAGGATTGATGAGAGGCTACTTAAGAAACTACTTTCATCCCTTGATTGTTGACTATAGGTACAAAGCTAAAGTTGTACATAGCAAGAAAAATTTAGACATATCTACCCACTGTGTTGATATCACTGATACCAATTTTGAGCAGGACCTGTATCTCAACATTACAGATCTTGTAAAACCAAGAGATCATTGTTGTAACCAGTGTCCAAGGTGGGGCGCCAGTCTGCCTCCTGATATTCATGTCCTTGTTTACTGTCCTCACAGATTGATTCAGGCTGCCTGCTATCACCAATGAGGTACTGTGAAAATGTGAGTGAGGTCATACAAAATACATGACTTCTATCTTACTCTCTTTTGCATCACTCACCCTCGGGAAGCCAGTTGCCACGTTAGAGGATTCTTAAGAAGTCCTATGGAGAGGTCAATTTGCTGATGAAAGAAAATCTTCTACCAATAGCCACGTGAGTGAGCTATCCTTGAAAAGAAACCTACAGTCAAGGCCTCAGGTTAATATAAATATGACTGATACTTTGATTACAAGTTCATAGAAAACCATAAACAAGAGCCACCTAGTTAAGCTACTCCAGAATTTATGACCCACAGGCGGTGTGAAGTAATGAATGTTTCCTATTTTAAATCTCTATTTGAATAAGGTATCAGTTCGTTTTCACACTGCTCATACATACCTGAGTCTAGGCAATTTACAAAAGAAAGAGGTTTATTGGACTTACAGTCCCACATGTCTGGGGAGGCCTCACAATCATGGTGGAGAAGGTAAAAGCCACTTCTCACATGGTGGTGGCAAGAGAGAGGATGAGAGCCAAGTGAAATGGGTTTCCCTTATTCAAACCATCAGTTCTCATGAGACTTATTCACTCCTGTGAGAACAGTATGGAGAAACCGCCCCCATGATTCAATTATCTCCCACTGGGTGACTCACACAGCATATGTGAATTATGGGAGCTACAATTCAAGATGAGATTTGGGTGGGGACACAGAGCCAAGCCATATCAAATAATTTCACTAAAATTATAATTAGAAAACAGACACCAAAATTAATTATTAGGTTAAGAATACAGTTTTGTGAAACTCATTTTTTAGAACATGCTGACAAGGATTTTGAGATAAGTATGTTTAGGTTGCTCAAAAAGGTAAGTAAGGGGAAAACATCCATATAAAGAAAAATTCATTATTAAACAAAAGCAAATGCAAAAGAAAAACAGCTAGACAAGAAAAAGAACTAGACACCTTAAAATGTTAAAGATAGTCATTTATTTAATCTTTTAATTCAACATAAATGATAGACAACACCTGTATTTAAGAATTAGAAAATACATTCATTTAATAACAGATAGCAGTTGTCCACATTATGTTTCATGTGACATGCTTTGAACAAATAGAAATGGCAAAAGGAACGGAAAGTACAATATTATCGGTTATATTATATGACATTGTGATTATACTGTGATTATATTGTGTTAGATTGTAACACCTGTCTGGCTGACGTCTCTCTCTATCTCTTTCTCTCTCTCTCTCTTTCTCACTTGCTCTGTCTCTGTCTCTTTCTCTTTCCCCCTCCCCACCCCACTGGCTTCAAGAAAGTGGAACCTACACTAGGAAACCAAATGTCACAAGATAATGCAGGTGGCTTCCAGGAGATGAGGCTGGCATTTGACTAACAGTCAGGATAAAACTGGAATCTTCAATCCTACAGCTGTAAGAAATGCTACTACCTGAACAAATGGAGAAGCAGATCTTTCCCTAGTTATTCCTCAGATGGAACTGCAAAATCTGGACCTCAAAAAACTGTGAGATAATAAATGTGTGTTGCTTTACTGTCGGCACACATGTCACACTTAGCAGTGATATTTAACTCCTGAGACACTGGGATTAGTGAGGGTACTCCCTGAGACCCAGTTGTATTTATTCTCTGCATTTAATGGAGTAAGCTTTCATGTTTTTCAGACTTTGGGCCCATTTATAGAGTTCATTCCTGGTTTTCAGAGATTTCTACAACCAAGACCTCAGTTCCTTTTCAGAGAATATTGCTGCTTATATACTATGCATCTTCAGGGATTTACTTTAAACTGGTGACCCTGTTCAACTTGATTCAATAAGGGCAAGAGTATTTTCTTCAGGCTGCATTCAAACTCACCTTTTTTTCTCTGCAGCTGTAAGAACTCCCAGCTCCTTGGAGACTTTTAAGAACAAATTGAAAATGCTCTTATTTGTCTAGGCTTAGCTGTCGGCTAATATGCTAAGAGTGTATTTTATATTGTATTTTCATCATAGCCCTTTGAAATGCTTTGCATAAAAGATCCTTTATAACTGCCACTGCCTTTCCTCTCTTTCCTATAGAAGTGAGTTCTGCGCTAGGGAGAAGGACTATTTATTTCACCTCCTCCTGCTTGCACCCTCATCCCCATTTACTACTTTTCCATTTTTGGTGAAAGGCACTTGATTGACGGAAACTTGCCAGCAGCAATCTCTTTTAACTCCTTCATGGTTGCGTCCTGCCAGCTCCCTGGGCTTTAGAAAGAGCTAGCCAAGATGAATGCCCTTCTTGGTTGTAAAGGTGCCATATGAATGTATAGTCTTTGGACACAAAATTCTATCATTTGCCTATGACACATATAAAAAGCCAGCATCATATTCAAAGAGAGGTGAGGCTTTCCTTAGGACAAACAAAATCGAGTCTAGAACATTATTGAAATTGTTCATTCAATTATTGTGATGCTCATATAGAAAGAATTACATGGCAAAGAAATAAAAGAGTTGAAAAATTTATTACGTGTTTATATGGTTTTAGACTTTGTATATCTGATACATCATTTGATCATCAAAGCAAACTAAAATTAATATTGTTGTGTTTACTTTACAGATGAGAAAACAAAGCCCGAGTTTGGTCAGTTTTCTCCAAATAATTGTAATTAGTAAATCCAAGATCTGTAAAACTTCCTTTTCACTCCAAACCCATTGTTTTTCCACTACTGTGTTACTTCCCATAATTAAGAAATAATAATGTTTCTTATGGAGTTCACTGTCTAATACAGGGAGAGTAGAAAGCAAGTACAGAGTGAGGACTTGGCAGTTAAACTTTCTAAGTTCAAATTCTGGTTTCAAAACTAGCTGTTTTATCTTTGGTCAAATAAATTAACCGTTCTTGAATTTTTAAATTATTTGCCTCATCTATTGCTGTATAACAAATTGCCACAAGCTTAAGAGCTTAAAATAACACATTTCTTAAAACAACTCGTGATTTCTGCAGGTTAGAACTCTGCTCATGGCTTAGCTGTCTCCTCTACCTCATGTGTCCCAAGTTGCAATCAAAGTAGCCTGATTTGCAGTCTCATCTGAGACATGACCAGAGAAAGAACTGCATCTACACTTGTTCAGGGAGTTAGCAAAATTTAGTTTCCTGCAGCTGTTAGACGAAAGGTCTCTTTTATTCTGATGTCTAACTAGAGAACACTCTCACACCCTAGAAGCCACCTTTAGTTCTTTTACACAGGAAGCTTTCCAGTGTGGGTTCAACCCACACTTTGAAGGCAGCAAGAGTTAGAGAGGCACTGGGACTCTAGGAATAAAGATGCTACAATCTAATGCAATATAATCGCGTACTCCTAATCTTGTACATCCCATTCTTTTTGCCACTTCGATTGCTTCAAAGCGAGTCACACCCAGCTATACCCAAGAAGAGGGGATCACATGAACTCCCTGAGGCAGAGGTCATGGGACTACTTTAAGAGTCTGTTGGCCACATAAGTAAAGAGGGTTATCAGTAATTCATTATGTTGTTATAACATTATTGTGATATTAACAGACCCAAAGTAAGTGCTCAATAAATATGACACCTATTAGGGCTACGGTGTTTTTTTTAAATGAAAAGTTTATAAAAAATAGAAGCACTGTAAGAAATAAACAAAGGTTCACCTCTTCATTGTAATAAAGAAACAAAAAAAAACTTGCCTTCGCAATTACTTCCTCCTAAAGCAACTGATTTATTTCTTCATACCAACCTTGAAAGAATAACCATTATTCATTGACATCACTTGCTCATATTTCACTCAACAACTTTCAACTTCATTTCTTCCCACTGACAAAGGTGCCAAAATCATAAATTCCAAATTCAAGAGTCTTTATTCTGCCCTATTACATAGGATAACATTGAAAATATCTCTTAACACTGTTTACCAATCACTGTATTTCTCATTGCAGTATTTTATTTTTTACTTTTTATGACTCTTGGACTTCTATTATTTGTCTGAGTTTGTCCTTTCATGTTAGAATTTATGTTTAATATGAACAAAAAGACTTTTTAAATATATATATATATATATATACCACTCTGTTCACAGAGTTAGAACAGAGCCTGATTATGGCAATCATCTAATAATTGATTGCTGAATGAATTAATAAATGAATGAAAGAAAAATCGTTACCCCCAAAACTGTTAGTAAACCCAGTGGGGAGGTAAGGTACCACCTACCGTCATGATTTCTCATGGCCATTCTTTCATTCATGTGTATTGTGACCTCCTCCTTATTACAGCAAGATGGAATTTAAGAATAGTTTAAATTTTCATGTTTTTTAGTAAATTTTAGTATTTTGAACAGGTTATATTCATTCATATCAGAAAGAGTTTCAAAAGTATAAAAGAGTTTATAAAAGAGGGTCTTCCTCCCGTGAAGCAGTGACTAATATTAATTTCTTTGTTACCATGTATATTCTTTCAGAGATAATTCACATACATATTTTTTCCAGCTTTCCTACATAATGGTAGCTGTTATGCATACTACATTGTGCCTATGGGTTTCTCACTTAAAATACTATGGAGATTATTTTCTATCCATATATTGTGAATTCTTTTATTCGGGTTTAATAGCTGCACAACATTCTGTGGTAAATATATACCATAACTTAATTAGCCATCCTAAATACATCTAATTTATTTACATTGTTCCAAAAATCAATTTGCTTATAAAATAAAGGGGCTATAGGAACAAATTCTTATTTTTTTAAATTAGAATAAATTTTGTGTTTTGAAATCTCTTTCTGTCAATCAAATAATATGGATAGGAGTCATTCGTTTCCATTGAATCCATTCAGCTAAGATCATGTTTACCGAAGGGAGGAAAAAGAGAGAGAGACAGCATCTTGTTTACTGTTTGCATATTTCAGCTAGAAAAAGATAATACTATAATACAAAATGTGTTGTTTCTAACATACTATCTCAAAACATTTATAGTAGGGTGTTTTTTGTCATTCAACTATTAGTATGAACCATGTATGACATCACTTATTTTAAAACATTTGTACAATAAAGACTTGGGAGCTAAGTTACTGGCAAATCTACAAATGTCAGAAAAATTAGCTTTGGATATTACATTAGATTAAATTACTTAAAATTAACTGTCTTTGGTAGTGTAGAGAAGGCATTTTGTGATCAATAAATATAAATTTCCTCCCTCACATTTCCCAAAGTTCTCTGCAGTTCCTTTTGGGTCATGTGACTAGTTCTATCCAAAGAGCCACAGAAATGTGAATTGAATCAGTAAGTGTTACTTTAAGTCTGATGCATTTAAGATTTGGTGTACCACTTCTATGCCATCTGTTTCTATCTTAAAGCCACCCCAGAGTCCTCATGTTTTATGTCACAATGGTATGAAAGTATGGGGCTTCTATCAGCCTTAGTCTCTGAGTGATTACACAGAGAGATTCCACTGTTCAACCAAACTCCCAACACCCTCCCCCCAAAAAAAGACCCTTTTTGATAGGCAGCATAAGCAAAGAATACACTTTTTTCTTATTGCGAAAACATTAATACTCACTGGCTTATTTGTTCCTATAGCATAGCTTATCTTATCCTGACTAATATAAATATTCATGGGAAAATCTAATTTTGGAAGATATTTCTTCTTTTTTCCTGTAGCTTGAAAATTCCTGAAAAATTCAATCTGAATATACCAGTTCAAAATACAGATACATCTATTGCCAGCAACTAATTTTCACAGACCTGGCAGGAATTTTTTTCTTGCATCAATGCTTAAATTGAAGTGAAATTAGTAAAAATGTAAATGTATAGGATGCCTTATTGCTTGAATGTGGAACTGAAAATAAACACAGTAGGGAAGAGTTGAATGTACACATTTGAACCACACAAAAATAGTATAGAGTCTAAAATGTATATGGTAGTAGAAGAGAATGGGATAAGGCTAATTTTTGCATTCTCTGTTGACTCTGCTCATGGATACCATGATCTTAAAACGGCTTCAGGTTCAATGACTTCTGTCAGGTTCCTTCTGTATTATCAATAAAAAATAATAACCAGATTTTTCATTAGGGCAGAATTCCAGAATCATGAAAGTGTTCAATGTTTTCAGTGCCCCAAGAGGTGGATGGAGATACTTCATAGACATTTTGTATTTCTTTTAAGATTCCAGAAAATTTGAAGTACAAAGATAAGGGACAATTTTGGGGTATCATGATGGTAAATATTAGGTGTTCAGTTGATTGGAATGAAGAATGCCTAGATAGCTAGTATTGTTCCTGTGTATGTCTGGAAGGGTGTTGCCAGAGGAGATTAACATTTGTGTCAGTGCACTGGGAGAGGAAGACCCACACTCACTGTGGATGGGCACCATCCATTTGGCTGCCAGCATGGCTAGAATACATCAGGCAGAAGAAGGTGGGATAGGCTGGCTTGCTGAGACTTCTGTCTTTCAGTTTTCTCCCTTTCTAAATGCCTTCTTCTGTTCCTCCTGCCCTTGGACATCTGACTACAGGTTCTTTGGTCATTGGACTCTTGGCCTTACATCAGTGGTTTGCTGGGGACTCTTGGGTCTTCTGCCACACACTGAAGTCTGAACTGTTGGCTTTTCTACTCTGAAGGCTTTTTGGACTCAGACTGAGTCACGGTTTTCAGAACATTTTTAAATCCTGGCAAATAAATTACTCGGTCCCAAGAAATAGTCCACTCATTCAAGTTCATACTCTATTAAAAAAATAAAAAGCTAACTACATACAATTCTTCCAGTACAAAGCTTTATATATTTACATCTAATATATCCTTGTCCTGAAAGATCATTCTCTCTTCCTATATTAAACTTGCCAAACAGAATTTGACTTTTTTCTTTCCCAGCTTGCCGACGGCCTATTGTGTGAATTTACCTTGTGATCCTGGGAGTCAGTTCTCCTTAATAAACTCCGTTTCATATATACATATATCCTATTAGCTCTGTCCCTCTGGAGAACCCCTATACATGGTTATTGCATTAAGTGGGTTTGATTGCCAGCTGGAAATAATATCAGGTAGAGTGCACATAATTGGACACAGAAAATGTTATTATTTGAATTTCAGCTTTGTCACTAATTACTTGTAATGTCCTAAAAAAGTTTTTAAATCTTTTAAGAGAAAAAGATGAAAATGAATTCCTACAGATTTGGAATCAGGCATTAGCCATTCTTTGACAATGTTCTTGGTGTTGGAGACGAAGGACCAAACACAACACCCCAGGTCTTTCAGGGAGCTTATATGTAAATCTGAGCTGCTTATGTAGGAATGTGCATCTCAAGGTTGCAAAACTTCTGCTTGAAGAACAGAGTTCATAGCTGCACTCTGGGACTGCAAGGAGAAACTGAACAAAATCTTGTCACCTAGGGAAAATAATTTCTCTTGCATAGCATGGTTGATTTTATTAACCTGCTTTGGACACCTCATCTTCTTTTTTCCTTCATTTATCTATTCAGTAAATGTTTATTGAGCAAATGCATTGCACTAAGCACTATAAGGTATGCATTTTTTTCTTAATATAATATAAACAAAAGCCTGCTCATAGACAATATAATGTAATCAGACAGTTGTTAAGAAAACTAATTATAAGATGCTGTTGAAATACCAAAAAAAATTTAAATGTCCAAATATTGTGGAGGTAGTAAGAGAAGACATCACAAAGGTTATAATAACCTATTATGGAAGAATATGTCAAATTCTGTTTGGAAAGTTTAGTATGGGGGAGAGGATGATCTTTCAGGGTAGGGATATATTAGGTGTAAATAAATAGAGCTTGGTATCAGAAGAATTGCATGTAGCTGGTTTTTGTTTTTGTTTTTTTGGTGGAATATGAACTTGACTGGGTGGCTCATTTCTTGAAACCCAGCCATTCATGTGCCAGGTCTTAAAAAATGTCTTGAAAACAGCTAACCTAAAAATATTAGCAAAAGAAAAAGGAGATTTCTTTCCTTTTTCATTCTTATTTAAAATTCAAATTGAAAGTTGATTTTCTACGTTATATTTAGACATTTTAAGGTAATGGAGAGCGAGAGGGCTTATCATCTCAGCACACTGGCATGCAACTTGGGTTTGCACTTTTTAAAGTAATTACAGGGAAATGTGTGTATTTATAGTTGACTTTGACTTTCTTACAATTATTTAATAAGGCAGGCTCACAATATTACTCTCATGATCTAAGAGCCTGTAATCTCTCTTGGGTCTAATTATCTCCTGATAACCTTGCCCCTTGACGACATCTGTATTACTATTATAAAACATGTTTATTTTGGGAAAGGACATATATTTTGTGTTGTAATAGCATTAAACTGTCAGACCTGAGTGTTAACAGCAATTTGCCCTAAGAGCTTTCAGAAAAGATTAGCTCAGGCATTATATGTGGCTTATCAAACAATCTACGGGGCTCAAAAGTCATTTTACTACAACTATTCTTTTTTTCTCTGAAAAGAAAACCTTGCAGCTCTAGAACATTGCTTTAATATCTTCAAATAGGGGTAGTTACACTTTTACCTGTTAAAACTTTTACTGAGGGGTGCAGCCAATTAAGAGGATATGCCAAAGAAATGTAACTGGCATAAAAAAAAATTGAGGTCATGTCAAGGATAATTGTGCTAAAATTTAAGAATAGGTTCTAGAATCAGAAACCTTTTGTTTAAAGTCCAAGTTCTGTCCTTATTACCAGCATTAGTTTATAAAAATTATTATTTAAGTTCTTTCAGTCTTAGTGCTCTCAGATGTAAAATGGGGATTATAATGGGGAGGTTGTCTAAACGTATTCAACTTACATTATTATAGGCAGAGTTAAAATATGTATTAGTTAAAATATTGTAAGAGTTGTATTACTGCTAATTATCATTATCCATTCATAACTGACAAACAGATATTGCTCTTCAGCTTAAAGTTGTTATGAAAGGATAACCCAAAGGGACTTGTTTCCTGCCATCACAAAGCTAAAATATGTATATTTGTCTGTCATTATTATTCTAAAACATTTCATCTTTGAATCTTCCATATCTGTCATCTGGGTTGAAACAGGAAAAACAACCACCAAGTCCAGAGTCTGAGGATTCCCATCACAGTAGATTACAGCCAGAGTCTCACAGACTCCACTCATGCCTGCTTTAAATGTGAAGTAGGTCAATGTATTGGACACTGTACAAGTGATTTTAAAACATGTCCTATGAACCAGGCAGTGTTCCAGCATTTTGGAAGTCCAAGGTGGGAGGATCACTTAAGCCCAGGAGTTTGAGACCAGCCTGAGCAGCATGAGGAGATCCCATCTGTCCAAAAATAAAAAGTTAGCTTGGTGTGGTGGCACATACCTGTAGTCGAAGCTACATGGGAGCTGAGGTAGGAGAATCGCTGGAGTTCAGGAGGCTGAGGCTGCAGTGAGACTTGATCACACCACTGCACTCCAGTCTGAGCAACAGAGTAACATGCTGTCTCAAAAGTATATGATTACTATGTTTAAAACACCTTTGAAACAGATATTCATTAAATTTTCCTTGAGCAACTATTTGTGCCAGCCACTCTGGAGATAAAGAAGTCAATATGGAACCACATTGTAGGAGAAGGAGATAAAGACAAATAGTAACAAAAAGTAATATGCAAAATATATTTAGCAAGCAAAATAGTGGTGAGTCCGAGAGAGAAAAATAAAGTGAGAAAGTTGGATAGAGCATGCAAGGGAGGTGCTGTCTTGAAAGTGATCAAGAAGAGCCTCAATAAGCAGAGATGCTTAAGATGCAGAGGCTTCCATAAGCAGAGAAGAAGGGACTCTTAATTGAAGCAACTTATGCTAAGAAAGATTGCATCATTTATTACATATTCGTGTATTTACTTATACCCTTTCTATATGTCAAAGTTGATTTTAGATGACTTAAAAACAGCCACAGAAGATAAAAAGCAAGCAAGACAATCCAAGTAAAGGGCAACAGTGTAGGGAAGTAAAATAAACAAAGATTCAGATTCATATACAAAATTCGCTTTCCAAATCATACAAATAAACACAAAATTCTGTCTTTGAGCATTCCACTAGCCATTGCAAAGAGAAACTAACCAACGGCAAGATTGAAATAGATCCCTTATACAAAAATGTCACTGATAAATCAGGAGGATCCAAGGTATTGCTGGTATTGAGACCAGAGAGGAAAAATTTAAACAAGGTACTCACCAATAGCACTACAGAAGATATCACTGCAATATCACTACAGCAGTGACATCCTCACATCATTTATTATAATGTTCTTACAATGTAAAAGAAAAAAAAAGCCAAAGGCTCAAGTCCAATTCCACTCACAGTGTTTCCCCAAAGCAAAAACAACACAATCTAGTTACTTACTCCTCTGAAGACCTGCATGAAAAACAATACAGATTTTAGATTACCTCAATAAATGGTTAAAGAAATTTTCTTTAAAAAATATCATTTTATTCAATGACGAAAAACTTCACCATGTCCCAGTTATGCTACTATTCTAAGAATGTAATGATATGACTTTATAAAATCTAGGAACTTAACAAAGGAGTTTTCTAAAGAAATGACTGCTGCATTAAGACAGTGAGGTGAATTGACTTACAAAAGACTACAGTACATCTAGGGCATGAAAGAGTCAGAGTTTAAATCTTGGTAAGTCTGACTTTTACATTCACTTCTCAATTGAAAATACATCTCCATATGTATTTAAATTATGTTTAAATGATGATTTATTTTTATTATATAAGCAGTAGAGATACAGGAATAAAAACAACATTCAATATAATACAACAAAGATAAGTGAAATAATGTGTAAATAATAAATTAATAAAAATAAATAAATTTTTTAAAGTAATAATTCTACATCAAATTTGCATGTTACCAGTGAGTAAGAATTTCCCGTTTTTTTTTGGGGGGGTAGGTGAAATAATTGTAAACTCATTTAAAATACTCCAGGTATGAGACTGGCCCATAGACGTATCAGTGAAACAAATTGTGAGGGGACATACGCAACATAAGAGAATTTACCCTAAAGCTATTTTGATCAATTGGTACAGAAAAGACAAATACATCAGTAGAAAAGAAAACATTCTAAAGGCAGATTAAATAGATAAATGAACTTCACAAAGACCAATTATTGGAATTTCAATTCAATTAGGAAATAATGATGTATTTAATAACTAGTGCTAGGATGCTGTACTATCAGTCTAGGAGAATAAAAGCCCCTACTTCATACCATATGCAATACCTACAGATGAGCTAGCAACTTTTTAATGATATAAAGAAGTTTCAGAAATCCTGCTGATTCTACTAGAAAGTTTCATTATCCGACTATATCTAATCGAAAGAGGTGAGAAACTAGAAAGAGATCATGTCCTTTCAACAGTGTCCCTGATAGGATTTGGTTCTGTGTCCCCACCCCAATCTTACCTTCAATTGTAGTAATCCCTACGTGTCAAAGCAGGACCAGTTGGAAATAATCAAATCATGGGAGTAATTTCACCATACTGTTCCCATAATAGTGAGTGAGTTCTCACCAGATCTGATGGTTTTACAAGGGGTTTCCTGCTTTTCTTGATCTCAAGTCTTTCACCTGTCCTCATGTAAGATGTGCCTGTTTTGCCTTCCACCATAATTGTAAATTTTCTGAGGCCTCCCTAGCCATGATAATCTGTGAGTCAATTAATCCCTTTTCTTTATAAATTACCAGTCTTGGGCATTTCTTCATAGCAGTGTGAAAATGGATGGATACAGGAAATTGGTACCACTGAGAATGGGGAGCTGCTATAAAGATACCCAGAAACATGAAAGTTACTTGGGAAATAGGTAGCAGGCAGAGCTTGGAACAGTTAGGAGGGCTCAGAAGGAGACAGGAAAATGTGAGAAAGTTTGGAACTTCCTAGAGACTTAGAGGTCTCAGAAGACAGGAACATATGGAAAAGTTTGGAACTTCCTAGAGAGCTGTTGAATTGTTTTGACCAAAATGTTGATACTGATATGGAAAATGAATTCCATGCTTCTGTGGCCTCAGATGGCAATAAGGAACTTGTTGGGAATTGGAATAAAGGTCACTCTTGCTATGCAAAGAGACTGGCATCATTTTGTCCCTGCTCTAGAGATTTGTGGAATTTTAAATTTAAGAGAGATAATTTAGGGTATCTGAAGGAAGGAATTTCTAAGTGGAAACGTGTTCAAGAGAAGCAGAGCATAGAAATTTGGAAAATTTGCAGCCTGACAATGCAATAGAAAATAAAACTCATTTTCTGGGGAGAAAGTCAAGCCAGCAGCAGAAATTTACATAAGTAATGAGAAGCCAAATGTTAATCACCAAGACAATGAGGAAAATGTCTCCAGGGCATGTCAGAGACCTTCCTGGAAGCCCCATCACAGATCTGGAGGCTTGGAAGGGGAAAATGCTTTTTGCCCAGCCCAGGGTCCCCTTACTCCATGCAGCCTTGGGACATGGTGCCCTGTATCTCAGCCATGACTAAAAGAGTCAAGGTTTCAGTGGGTGCAAGTCCCAAGCCTTGGCAGTTTTTACGTGGTGTTGGGCGTGGTTTGGGAATCTCTGCCTAGAATTTAGAGGATGTATGGAAAACATCCCCTAGGCAGAAGTCTACTGCAGGGGTAGCACTCTCATGAAGAACTTCTGGTAGGGCAAAATGGAAAGGAAATGTGGGGTCAGAGCCCCCACATAGAGTTTCTTTTGGGGCACTGCCTAGTGGAGCTGTGGGAAGAGGGCCACCATCCTCCAGACCTCAGACTGGTAGATTCTCTGACAGCCTGCATCATGAGCCTGGAAAAGCTGCAGATACTCAACATCAGCCCATGGAAAATAGCCAGGCAGGAGGGAGGGTGTACCTTGAAAAGCCACAGGGATAGAGTTGCCAAAATCTGGAGAAGGCTACCTCTTGCATCAGCATGACCTAGATGTGAGGCATGAAGTCAAAGGCGATCATTTCAGAGCTTTTTTTAAAATTTTTTTATTTTTATTTTTTTTATTGCATTTTAGGTTTTGGGGTACATGTGCCGAACATGCAAGATAGTTGTATAGATACATACATGGCAGTGTGTTTTGCTGCCTTCTTCCCCTTCTCCCACATTTGGCTTTTCTTCCCAGGCTATCCCTCCTCCGCTCCCCCCCACGCTGTCCCTCCCCTATTTCCCCCAGTAGACCCCAGTGTGTAGTACTCCCTTCCTTGTGTCCATGTGTTCTCATTTTTCATCACCCGCCTATGAGCGAGAATATGCGGTATTTCATTTTCTGTTCTTGTGTCAGTTTGCTGAGAATGATGTTCTCCAGATTCATCCATGTCCCTACAAAGGACATGAACTCATCATTTTTGATTGCTGCATAATATTCCATGGTGTATAAGATTTGATGGCCCCACTTGATTTTGGACTTGCATGTCTCTGGTTATGGGTTTTCTTGGGTGCATAGTTATTTTGTCTATTTCATAACATTAAGTAGAGCTTTCCCTCACAGAAATTACATTTTTTTTCCATTTTTCTGGAGACATTCGTAAGAAGTGTTTATATATTTTTCTATGAAATGTCTCTACAGGAATTTCTATTTTTAGTCCAGTTTTAGATTCGTTTTCAGGGTGAGTTTTTCACACTGCATGAATGATTTGGGGTTCCAGATACATGGGGTTTTGCTGGATCCTGTGATTTCTCCTGACAGTCAGAGGCATGGCTTACTACTAGGCCAGAACCAAAGGCTGCTAAGTGGGAGATTTTTGAATTCTAATGAGGAAATAAATCACATTCTCCTAGATTTTAGTTATATGTAAAGATTTCATGTGAAACTCTCTGCATACCTGAGGCTGGGTCCTCAGCACTCTGGCTTGCTTCAAATGAAAATTGAGTATGGCATATCCAAAGTTGACAATTAACTAATACCCAGTACTTGTTAAAATATTCCTATACCTTTAGCCATCCCAGTCATCCCAGCACTTCACTGGGAAACCCTTTAGATTTCCAGACTGTTCTAGAAAATATACAGACTTTTCAAGACTTAGCTCCCATCGTAAGACTGGCACCCAATTTGGTGCTATACAAGTTGTTAAATATTAGCAATATTACTCCTTATTCTAATCAACCACAACTCTCCATGAATAATATGATATGTTATTTATACTCCTCTTCCATTTTGACTGTCTACTTTTTGTTTCTAGCCTCTAATCTCCTTTCTGTTTTCAAAATTCAATAATTATCTTTAGATCTCTCCTAATAGACATACTGTGTTCACAGATTATTTGAGATGTGGCATCCATACTCAGCATTGCAAATCAAGCTTAAAAACTCTAGTCAAAATACACATTTTCTTTTTTTGTGGCCAGATATAAATAACATCACAATTTGATAAAGCAATCTGGATATTTTAAAGTCTCATTTTTGAAAATAAAAAAAGAAAGTTACATTAGTTTAGCAACTTATACATCACATGTTAAATGGTTGGTGGTGATTCTGCAGTTTTATTGAAACCAAATTCAAATAATATTTGTGGAAAGTCTATTCAATTCACTTTATTACTCACAACAAAAATGCATGATCTTCTTGCTATGTTTGATCATTCTAGTTTAATAATTATAGGTAGGATTAATCATATAGTTATTTTCATATTTTATATATTCTCTAATAATTTAAAAGTACCTTAATTATATAATGATGTAGGCAATAATGACATGTAGTTTATTATCACTAAGACCCCTGGATTCTCTTGCTTTTAAAGCTTAGTTAACTATTTTGGAGACCCCGGAGTTCTCTCACTTTCTGTAGGTAAGCTGAAAGAAAATGGGGGCAAATTTTGATTTCCTGTGATTTTCCTTATATCTCCTAACCCTCCATTATGTTGTTGAAATAATATAACATCTTAACTTGTCACTTTGGATACTTTTATGGGAAAAGCTTTTGCTTAGATGAGACTAGAGTTTAGATATAGGCTGAGGGCAGTGAGAAGCCACTGAAGGGTTTTAAGTGAAGTTATTTGATTCATAGTTTTAAATATTACTCTGTTAGTAAAATAAATTAGATATTACAGAGTAAAAATACTAAGCAAAGGAAGACTACTTTTGGTGTAAGGGTCTTACAATGAGATGACAGTGACTCCTTTAAAATGAGGTAATGGGAATGCAGTCTAAGAATTTAGGAGTATAATTGACAGTACCCAGTGATTGGAAATCGGTAGCTAAGAACAGGCAGAGATGAAGGATAGTTTCTGGATTGGCCACCAAGATTGATAGTTACTAAGTGGGTTGAGACCAGAAGAGATGACATTGGTCATTACTTTTGGTTGTATTGCTGGAAGCAGGTTTTCCAGAAGGATGATGCACAAGTTAATATTAGCAAAAGTTACCAGCATGTGTGCTAACAGTTTATCACAAGTTAACATTTATTTTAATCAGAAATAAATATTGTTAAGGTTCTTTCTTTTGTAAGTGTGTGTATATCTGTGTGTTTTAATTTTAATATATGATTACAGAACTTTCTAAGTTCTGTAATCATATATTTTGGCAATAAAAATTGCTTTAACCCTTATCTACACAATAGAATCAAATTACAAAGTTGAATGACTTAAAAGCTAATTTGGAAACATACCCCTTTTAATACCACATAATAACTAGAATAATCTCAAACCAGAGTTAGCTGCCCTCATGTGACTCTGATATTACTGGATACCTTTTGAAAAGTTATGGTCACAATTAAGAAAAATCCGTTTTTGTTGAACACCTAATACCCTGGTACTACTTTAGGTATTTCATATGCATTTCATCACTAATCCTCAGAAAAAATATGTTAGAAAAAATTATGCAAATTTTACAAATAGGAAAACTGAGATTCCAAGAGTTTAAATAACTGACTGAAAGCCATATGACTTGTATTTAGCTACGCTGGGATTTGAACTGAGGTTATGTATGGGGACTCTAAAACCAAAAAGTGTCCTCTTTCAATTACATATAACTGCCCATAAATTAGGTATCAAACCTACTTATCTCTGAGCACATTTCACTTTTATGAGAAATTCTGTCCTATGCACTCTTTTCTGGGAGGAATAGTTTCATTTCCTCACTACCTACTTGATAGTCTATTGAGAATAGGAAATCAAGCCTTTTGACTTTGGACCTAGTAACCACATATTATTCCCATGATCCACTAATTTAAATAGGGTGTGTATTAAGTTTTCAAAATTTCCACATAAATCATTCTATCCTGGCACATACCTCCTCTTGCCTACACTGATTGGAGAGGCTCCTTCTGGCAAGATTCTTATTACAACTTTTTCCCTGTGGTCCATGGTTTCCAATGCATTTGACATGTTTTCTTTAATGTGATCAGAACTTCTTGGAATCTACACTGGCTTATTATGACTGACACTATTTCTTTCACGGACTGCTTTTCTTTTACACAATTGCAACTTAGCTTCTATTTTAGGGCTTTTGATCAAAAGCCAAGGTTACTCAAGTTTAGATCACTCAGATGAGTGTAAACTATCACAATGAGGAATGACATGCTCACATACTCTCCTTCAGACAACACTAGCTCTATCTGAATTCACCAGTCCTGATCATTTATATGTTTAGCTGCTTCATAAAAATAACAGACTGAAAAATTATCTCTATTTTGGGGCACTATAGGTATTTTTTCATCGATACACATGTACTGAGAACCTACTGTGTGTTGGTACTATGCTATATACTAGGCATACAAAAGCATGCTTCCTGTCCTCAAAAGACTGAATTCTAGTCGAGAAGATGAATACATTTATACAGAATTCAAATGAATATTAAATGGCAATAGTTATTCCAACATCATTCTTCTCAAGATTTCCTTGCTCCTCTTTGCCTATGAACCAGTTTATTTTGCTGACTTCTCTTCTGCTGCTATTTCTGTAGCTCTGCCACGACTCAGAGTTCTGTACTCAGCCAGCTTCTCCTCACATCCTTTACACGGTTTTTGAGAGCTTATTCTCACTCTTGCCTCTTCGTGGAGGAATTCCAAATGATGTTCCTTTGGCACTTCCAACTTCATGTCCCATAGACCTCTCACACTGAACAAAAGCCAAATCAAGCTCACCATCCTTCTTCAAAACCTACTACCAGCAATACGACCTATCCTGGTGAGAACTGTCATCTCTTCAGATCTCATAATTCTCAGTAATTGGTGTTACTACCTATCTGGATGGCCAATCTGGAAACCATCCTTGATCACTTGTTCTCCTTAGCTGCCAATATCCAGTCATTAGTGACTGTCCATTGTACTTCTAAATCCTTATAATCCATTTCCATTGTCCCATTTTAAAGAAGTCACAATCATCTCATGATAAGATCCTTACAACAACCAAAGTAGCCTTCCTTCACTGAGTATTTTCCTTCTTTCATCTCTAATTTATTCTACTAACAGTAATTTTTAAAACTGTAAATCAAATAAGTTCTCCAGTTAAAACCCTTCGGTGGCTTCTCATTGCTCACAGCCTGTACTCAAACTCCTGAACATAGGGTTGACAGAGCTTTGTATATGGCTTCAGATTACCACTCCAGAGTTTGTTCACCATTCTTAAGTTTCCTCTCTGTCCTACAGGAACACGAGACTCTTTAGTTCCCTCTGTATATTTTTTCCCCAAGCTATCATTCATGCTCCTTGTTTTGTTTTGTTTTTTGAGACGGAGTTTCGCTCTTGTTACCCAGACTGGAGTGCAATGGCGCGTTCTTGGCTCACTGCAACCTCCGCCTCCTGGGTTCAGGCAATTCTCCTGCCTCAGCCTCCTGAGTAGCTGGGATTACAGCTGGGATTACGCGCCACCATGCCCAGCTAATTTTTTTGTATTTTTAGTAGAGACGGGGTTTCACATGCTGACCAGGATGGTCTCGATCTCTTAACCTCGTGATCCACCCGCCTCGGCCTCCCAAAGTGCTGGGATTACAGGCTTGAGCCACCGCTCCCGGCCATTCATGCTCCTTGTAATGCTGGGACATTCTCCACACTCTTCCCATTTTTTAACCCCTTTCTGCTGAGGCAGATTTCAGATTTGATACCTCTGATATCCTTTAGGAAGCCTTCTCTGAACTCCCAAACTTTAAATTATCCTCCCAAGTATTTCCTCCATTGCACTTCATTCTTACATCTCAAGAGTGCACAAAAATTAGTGAATTGTAATTGCCACTTCTCTATATTTCCCAGCAGACTCTAGCTGATTAAGATAGTTATCACGTTTTGTTCACTCTTTTCTTCCAGAATATTGCTATGAACATGGCAAGCATACTGACAGTAGATGAGGATACTAAGGGATGGATGGATAGATGGATGGATGGATGGATGGATGGATGGATGGATGGATGGATGGATAATGCATTATCTATCTAAGCAGTAAAGTTGATCAAAGTGAGCAGGAATTAGAGGAATTAATAATGAAGAATGAAGAGGTCCTCAGGAAATAAAAGGGAAACCAGGGCTTTCCAGCAAGAAAACAAGAAGAAACCTGGCAGTGAATGAATGATACTTTTGATTAATAAGAAAACTTTCACTGTTACTGAGGATTTTCTTCACTCATTTAAGCAAAATAAATAACTGGGAGTTAGAGTGTTCTCAGACTATAGATGGTCTTAAATATACCAATATTAGGCCTTGTGTTCATAGTATATTTAGCATAGATAATATTTTGAGGCATTACAATTGTTTAATAATAATAACAATATTTATGGAGCATTTACTATATGCCAGGCCCTCTTCTAACTACTTTAGATGTTAATCCAGTTTAATCTCCCCAGCATCCAAGTGACAACATACCACTGCCCAGCCAGCAGCGTCAGTCTGCCCTTTTACATAGGCAGTAAGAGGTTGTACTTTCTGTCAAACATTTAAAAACAGTTATAAAACTATTGTTATCCTCATATAACCAATATTGTTAACCTTTAAAATGTCACAGATAAAATAGTAGTTCCTGAAACAAATTTTTTGTTGGTTTAAATCCTAAAATTGTTGATACTGTGAGTTTTGAATGGCTTTAGTTTTGTCATTGTTTATGATCAGTTAAGTTTTTATTTAGCTTAAAACTTAAAACGATTAAACAGTGAGAAATGCAAGATGTGCTATTGTGCCTGGTACATGCAAATATAGTTCACACAGAAAATAGTTTACTGCATTTTAATAATATCCTTGGAATTAAAATACTTTAATCTATTTAATTGTTACTTAATTGTTCATTTTTTTGACAGACCAATACATATGTATACATAGTCTCCTTCTTATCAAAAAATCAATGTAATTAAAAAATATTAATTTAGTTATTTTAATATTTATTTATGTTTAATTTGCTGGCATAATTATATATACAAAATAAAATAAAACCCCTGTATTTTTTGTGTATTATTACTATTCACTTTATTTTATGGCTGTTAATGAAAATACTTTTTTGATATTTAATGATATTGTTACAAAATGCTTCATTCTGGTTGCCAGACAATTACAGTAGTGCCACTGATATGGTTTGCCTGTGTCCGCACCCAAATATCTCCCTAAATTGTAATAATCCCCATGTGTCAAGGGTGGGGCCAGGGGGGGATAATTGAATCATGGGGGTCATTTTCCCCATACTGTTCTCTTGGCAGTGAATAAGTCTTACAAGATCTCATGGTTTTATAAATGGGAGTTCCCCTGCACAAGTTCTCTTGCCTGCCACAATATGAGATGTGATTTTGCTCCTCATTTGCCTTCTGCCGTGATTGTGAGGTCTCCTCAGGCACGTGGAAATGTGGATCAATTAAACATATTCCTTTATAAATTACCCAGTCTTGGGTATGTCTTTATTAGCAGCATAACAAAAGACTAATAAAGTAACTGACCATACTTATAAAATATGTATAGATATTATCTCTAATTTTATAGATAAGGAAACCTGATTGAAAGCTTGCAAGTGACAAAGGCAGATATGTATGCAAAGTAGATGATTATGGCTGAAGGCATAAGGCAGACAGGAAGCAGAGAGAGAAAAGACAGTTTTGAAAGCTTGCACTGGTGGCCATATGTGGAAGGGATGTTTGCTTTGAAGGGGCTCAGCAGCTTCTCCATGAAGAAATGACCTGCAGGTTGTTCTACGTACCAGTTCTTGCTGATGTTTACATACAGGCGCAAAAATGTCTCGAGTTTGCTGTTCCCTGTAGAATACAGTTGATGAAAAATCTCATCTCTGGGAAAAATGCTTGTAGTGATTATGAGGCCAAAGTTATAAAAATGAAATATGGTAATTTCATAGTCACAACACTGGTTTCCTAACTGCAACCTCATTCCTTCTTTGATATATATTTAATGAGGCAACTTTCTGAGCATAATATGATATGCACGAAAATATTAGTAGTCACCATGCTGACCTATGCTACACCATTAAGGGAAAAAGACTCCGTTTGAAGTCAACAATAACATATTTTGCCACCTACTGCACAACAGTTACTGCAGAACATGAAATCCCCGGTTAAGTTGCTCTCCAGTCTAACAAAGGATCACTCTGCATCATGAGGTCTTTGTGCCCTTATTCGTCACTATTATTATTCAAACAGCAGGTTTTTGTAGGGTGATTCAACAGTACCCCAGCTCCTCTCCCTGCAGCTGGATAGGAGTAAGGTGAACAAAACAGCAGGTCGTAACTCTTTAAGAGTGAATCACTCAGTCAATTTGAAAACTCTGCTTTATTTCTGATTCAATTGTTTGTTTCCCTCATTGTTAAACAATGCATTATGCAGATTTTTCCTTGCATTTTCCGTTGTTATAAATTTAGAGGGCAAAGCCAAATGATCTATTTTATATCTCACTCACAAAGTATGTGTTTCTCTTGAACCTTTAAATGAATAATGGGTTGGCTGACAGGTTCAGGGAGGAAATTCACCTTCCATTGACAGAAAAGATACCATACAGACTGCTGAAGCCCAAGAATGGCTGAATATTTACCCAAAGACCACTGTTCCTTGACATGCCTTAGGCCTCTCAATCCATTCAATTAGAATGTACTGCTGAAAATGGAGAACCAAATACAAACCAGGCACTATTGTGAAGCTGAGTCTTGTGTAAGGTGGGACCTCACCAAGTTCCTAAGACCATTACATTATTTATTTTTCATTTTTATAAACCACTTTCTTGAGGTACAACTGGCATACAAAAAAGCTTTATGTATTTAATGTATACAACTTGTTAAGTGTAGAGATAAATGTATACCCATGAAACCATCACTGCTGTTTATCCCATAAATATATCCAACGTAAGTGCCTTTAAAATGAAGAAGAAATTCTTTAATCTGGCCTGTAAAGCCTTCTTGATTCAATCCCTGCTGCTTTTCCAACCTCATCTCCGACGGACTATTTTTCCCCTTCTCTCCTCTCCAGCCACGCAGGGTTCATCTAGGAATCTTTAAAAAGCCATCTTCTCTGACTCCTCTAGTCTTGCAAATCCTTCTCATCACCTAACTGTATCTAGCCAACATGTCCACTTAAACATCAATTTCTCAGGGAAGCGCATTTTGTAAAGATTAGATTCTGCAGTCAAAGTTAGGTTCCTTCCTATTTTACATTCCTATCAGTCCTTCTATTTCTCCATCACAGTAGTTTACACACTTGTAACTATTTACATAATTACTTAGGACCATTTCTAATACCTGTCTTCAGAGTAGTCTATAGGCTCCATGAGTACAGAGACCATGCTTACTCTATTCAGCTCTTTCTACTAATATCCAGTTGAGTGCCTGGCATGTATAGATGTTTAACATTTATTGAGTAAATGATTTATGTTTATTCTTATTCATTTATTTATTTGAGATAGAATCTCCCTCTGTTGCCCAGGCTGGACTACAATGGTGCCATCTAGGCTCACTACAACCTCTGCCTCCCATGTTCAAGTGATTCTCCTGCCTCGGTCTCACAAGTAGCTGGGATTACAGGCACCTGCCACAATGGCCGGCTAATTTTTGTATTTTTAGTAGAGACAGTTTCACCATGTCGGCGAGGCTGATCTCAACCTCTTGACCTCAGGTGATGCACCTGCCTCAGCCTCCCAAAGTGCTAGGATTACAGGCATCAGCCACCGTGCCAAGCCTATTCTTTATAAATATAAAAAATACTTTAAAAAATATAAATACAGCTGACTTATCATCTAAAATAAAAATAGAATCTTAATCCCCAGCCCTTACCATCCTTTAATGGCCCCTCATTTCAAAAGCCTAAAATGTAACCCCTTAGTCTGGCATATAAAACCTTAATGGCCTTTCCCTCCTCACTTTCTTAGATGCTCTTGTGACAGAATTACTTATATTTCTCTCAAGTTCTCATGCAATTTGATGTTTCCTTCTCTTCACTTGTCTTAAAATGTCTATCACTTTCTTTATCAACTTGTAAAATTCCCAATTCCAGAATCAACTCAAAATATATCTCTATTAATCTTCCTCAGGATTCTCACATGAACAAAATTGAATGCCATCACTTCCATAGTTCCAGAACACAATATTTACATATTGCCATATTTTAGCATATTTTAGCATAGGACCATTAATTTGAAAATCCTTTTCATCCTTCTCAGTATTCCACAAAGACAGGGACATGGTCTGTTTCCATATTCCTGGAACATGTGCAAAATCAATAGATGTCATCTGAATCACTGGACAAATGAATGAGACAGATCATCCCTGCACATACCTAAACTCTTCTCCAAGGAAAAAAAATGAATGTATGGTGTTAGAATATTAACTAAGTAATTTTCTTTTCTATACAAGATACTTTTAAAATCTACTGCCAGGAATAAATCATGTCTGCTAAAGAGTTGGTTAATTTTCTTCAGTTTTTTAAATAAAGGAAACTACACAAATTATTCTGATTCCCAAGATGCCCTGGGACATTCAATCCTAATGACATGGATGATTCTCATTTAAAATGTATTTTCCTCCCTCCATAGTGCCTATTGCTTTCTATGCACTTTTGTTTTATCAACCGTGTATATATATACTTTTTGTTTTGGCAATTTCTAATTATCTTGAAAAAGAGGAGGAAAACAAATAAATAAAAGACTAATATCACTAAAGCTTTTCATATTCTATTATTGTATAATGTTAAAGAAATTAAAAGTTTTATTAACAAATAAGTTAAAAATGACATTTACAAAGAAAAAATATATTTCCTTAAGACAAAGTCCTCTTAGGCATGCATATTATTTAGATGTTGTGTTCATAGTCTATCTACTTCTAAACAAACTTAAAATGTACACTACCCTCCCTAATTCATACTCACCTGTTTAGACAAATGGACATCTTCTGTTTTTCCCTTTACCAGTCTTCCTTTTTCACCTAAAGCCTTCACTAAGTAAGTATGTAAAGGACTGTCAGGTCACAAAAAGAGTAAAGAAAATACATTATTACATACATACAGGCTATGTTCTGTATTTTTGTAGTTGTGTGACCTTGGGCAAGTTATTTTCTCTATTTTAGCCTCAGTGCCCTCGTATTTATAATATAAATATGTTACTTATCCATTCTACTTCACAGGACTCAAGATAATCAGATGGGCCCTTCATAGATGTATTATCTGTCAGTGTAAGCTTAAATGAATATGTCAAGGCTTAGTTGCAATACTATAACATTTTCAGTTACTACCTTAATTTCATTGTTATAATTAATAAGCAAGGTAGTCTCTTGATTATTCTTAGCAGCCTAAAGTATACTGGGCTCATAAAGGCCTTGGGGCTATTTCCCCCCTAATTCTTTGAACTGTAATGACAAAGCCTTACTCTTTTTTTGTTTGGTTGGTTGGTTGGAGTCTCACTCTGCCATCCAGGCTGGAGGGCAGTGGTGCTATCCTGGCTTACTGCAACCTCCACCTCCTGGGTTCAAGTGATTCTCCTGCCTCAGCCTCTGAAAAAGCTGGGATTATAGGTGCCTGCCACCATGCCTGGCTAATTTTTGTATTATATTCTAGTCTTACATTTTTTTCATTTTCTTAATGATGTCTTTTGAAGTACAGATGTATTTAGTTTTGATGAAATCTAATTTTGTATTTTAGTAGAGACGGGGTTTCACCATGTTGGCCAGACTGGTCTCGAACTCCTGACCTTGGGTGATTCACCCTCCTTGGACTCCCAAAGTGCTAGGATTACAGGCATGAGCCACCACACCTGGCCAAGAGTGTCCTTAAACAGTAGGCACCCATTAAATATTGGTTGAGTAAAGTGGACAAATGAAATATGTATTGAACACCTAAAATAACCATTAAGGTGTCATCATGAAAAAGACAGTAAATAGGTTTGATTTTCCAAAAATTTTACTCTTGGGTGAATTGGTGGAGGAAAATAGTTAACAAGCAAACAAATGAACACAGGTTCGTATTTCAGGTAATGAAATCAGTGATGTAATAAATTGTCTAAGATAGCAAAGGCAAATTAAATTCCATGGTCAAGAAAGGCTGCCAGCTGGTGTTTGAGCTGAAACTTTATTTGCCAAGAAGGAAAGGGCTATCTTTTTTTGTGCAGGAAGATGCTATGGCTCTGTTCATAAATAGATTAATGCTGTTATCATGGGAATGAGTTAGTTACCACTAGAATTAGTTTCTGATAGAAGGGATGAGTTTGCCTCCATCTTGCTCTCTTACATGCTTTCCTCCCCTTTGGCCCTTTCCACCCTGAGATGACACAGCACAAACCCCTCACTAGATGCCATCCTCCTGATGTTGAACTTTGTGTCATTCAATGAGAGTGCTAGAAATACATTTATTTTATTATTAATTACCCAGTGTGATATTCTAGTATAGCAACATAAAGCAGACTAAGACAGAAGATAAAGGAGCACAGCCATTTTGGTAGAGGAAACAACAGGTGAAATCTTGCTGGCTGGCTGACTTTCTGGTTAAGATTCTAAATGTAATTTTATGTCTAGGTTCTCCTTCACGGGTAACACAGCTTCACAGATATATGGCTTCATAGCAATTCCCATGCTGGTACAGCTGGGTAATCTTTCCATATGTGGATACTAACCTTGTGAGTGACTTCCTATGGGCACAGCTCAGCTATACTGCAGATGGCTACACTTGTGTATGTATGCGCAATTCTATGCACTTTAAAGAATGACTAACAAAACACTCTCTATTCACCTCTTGTGTAACCTGGTTCTTGCTTTATGGGCCTTTCGGGATTTTGAAGCATCCCCAGTCTCCATCCACTGTATTCCAGTTAACAATCCTGTTTCTATACAACCTCCCCTTGTGACATACACATACACATTTCTGTCAATCAAAACTGTGTCCAGATATCACTGTATATCCCCAGAGGGGCAAATTTGCCCCCTGTTGAGAACCACTGTGCCTAAGAATAAAAAATTAGTGTCACCTCCTACCTTACAAAAAGCTTTCTGAGTGATCTGGAGGCATAACATTTGCTTATGCAATTTGTAGTGGTCATTTCTAACCTTGCCAGTCATCAGGTACGCTGTGCAGGTTTGACTACTCAGTATCTGAATTCCTCCCTCCATGTTCAGAAGCTAACCCTTGCAAATCGTGTCCTATTTCTGGAATTCTGATGCCTCATACATAAAATGAAAGGCAAAACTAGATGATGTCCAAGACACACACACCTCAAATGCACAATAATTCTTGAAGACAGAATCCTACAGTCTTTAGCGGAGTTGACAGTCTCACAATTTGCACAGTGTTATGTATTGGGATCTGAGGGACTTAGGTCGCTACAATGTACATGGATTAGAGCTTATGTTTTGTCCCTCTTTAATTATTGGGTTCATTCATTTTTTTCTAATATTGCTTAGAGCAGATTCTACTGTTTTTGCTTTATTGTTCTTTTGCAGTTGCTTCAAACATTTTGTGTTTTAAGTTAAAAAATATAGTAGAATAGTATTTCAGACACCTTTATGGGTTTTTTTCCTACAATGTAATATTAAAAATGCACCTTTTAAAGTGAGTGGGTAAATACGAAACAGGTTTCTTCATTCTTTCATTAAGTAATCCAGTTATGCGATACATATTATTCTTCAGTGCTTGGATCCAGGAAATGGATGGGATGGGAAGGTACTGGCCCTGCTCTTAAGAAGAAACATACTGGTCCTCCTCTTAGGAAGCTAACAATTTAATTGTGAAATAGGCATTGCAATACAAATTGATAAGTGCTGCAAAACAGGAACATGCAGAGTGGCAAGGAACAGAAAGAAGAAACATCTACCTAAACGTGGAGAGACAGATTTAATGAAAACATACTGTCAATTTTAGCACACATGTATTTAACCTACACATACACACAATGTACACATACTATGTGTGTGTGTTTCTATACACATGTACATATATATGCATCATATAAATATACATATACATTTGCATATATATTTGTGTGTATATAGACATACCTATTCACATTATTCATAAATACATATATTTATTCAGAAATAAACATATTTATTTGGATCCAAAGATCCTAAGCATTTTACAAACAGATTCCAAAGCCAGGTGTGAACCATGGTCCAGTTAAAATTTGGGATAGAAATATGTAACTATGCAGCTAACATCGTTACATATAATGTTTAGTGTTCTTATTTAAACACTTTTGCTGGACCATAGGTTCTCCACAGCATTCAGGTAAAAGTAAATAAAGAAATAATGACAACAACAAAAAGCTTAGAAGTAATGTTATTTGTACTGTAATACACATCAGGGAATTTGGAAGCATGAAGCTCAATAAAGTAGTTTTTCAATTTGCCAGAAGCAGCAGGAGGGAAACCAAAATCTGAACAAAGAGATCTGGGTGCCAGTAAATCTGTGAAACACTTTAATGTGGAATTATATTTCCTGACAAAATATGCATTCAATGAAGTAAAGATATTGGATTGCAATTTGCACGGCATCTATTTGAAAGTTAATAATTACCCATCAGGAAAAATGATGCTTTTCAAAATTATAGTAAAACGTGTCATACTAAAACCTTTAAGGGGTGAGTGAGTGGTTTCATTTTGTTTCAGGGTCAAATTAGCTTCAATGTATAGCCTCGCCAAGCATTACAGCAGAGAAGCTTTTGTGCAAAGTGAGTGTAGCACCAGGTCAGCACCACTCAATCACTGTTCAATAGACTTCCTTCAGATAATACAATGAGTGTCAAAATAATCCAAGAAAAACAGTGTGAGTCCATTTCAGCTAAAGGATTATCCCATTGAGAGCTTAAATTTCACTTCTTTCTACACTCATTTTCACATTTTAATTTACAGTTCATTTATAGATTCCCCCAAATAATGATTTAGCTATTGGGTAATATTGCTCAAGACCTTTTCACTGCATGTAATATCCCCTTTGTACTTTAAAAGGTCCGTCTCCTCTCAAGCTAGTAGTGTTCAGCTTTGTACAATACAACTCAATTGAACTAAAGACTTAGTAAGTCCCAGTAAATCAGTTAGTCATTCATTGTATCATTCAGTCCAAGGGTCAGTGAAAAGTATGTGTGCAGAATCATGGTATGTTGTACCCAAACACATTTTCTAATAGGATATAAATAGAAATGGAAGTTTACAAAAATACATAGTATTGATGAGGATGAAATCAAAGTCAAACTTAGAAACACTGACAATGAAAATCATGACTATTTTTATTGATTTCTCTACTTCCAGTCCATTCTAACTAACTGGTCAGGCCAATTATGGTCTCCAACTTCCCTTACAGGGAGTGGTTGGGAATGGACACATGGTCAATCTGATCAATGAACAGAGAAGTCGGTGGAGGCTACTTTGAATGACTTCTTTGTTTGTATGAAAGTGGCACTGGGCCTTACTGTGTACAGACGGAACATTTGAAGCTCTCACAGCCACCTTGCTATTTGCCTGAGTATGATGACAACACCAAGAAAGACAGATGGAAAAGATGGAAAGCAGATAGGTTCTTAATACTTTTGTGCTTACTCAATCAACATTGAAGTCTTCCCTACCCATAGAGTTTCTAAATACATTTTTCTTGTTATTTAAGCCCATTTGATATTGCATTTTACTTGCACTTTGGAACATCATAATCAAGGTGGTGTAATATGGTATTCTTTTCCTGTAACACAAGTTGTCCATGTATGAAGAATCTTAAAATATTTGTATATTTTGGCACACATAAATAGTATCCAATGAATATTATCTGACTAAATAACCAAAAATGCATATCAAGTTTTAAACATGGAGATTTGACATTGTCTTTTACGGTGGTTAAAAATTCGACACAACATAAAGGTCAAAACACTTGAGAAATACTTAAATTAACGTGATTCAATAAAGAAAACTATTAGACATTCATTAAGGATTATGCTTTCAAAGACTATTCAGTGATATAGAATAATGTTTATGCTAAAATATCAAGTGATTATAAAATAGAAATCACATAAAATGATATACTAATGCTAGATCTATCAGCTGGCTTCTATTGCATTTTGGCCACTTTCCAGGCACAATGCTGATTATCTTAAGGACATCATTTCACATAATTTCCCAAGCAGACCGATGTGGTAGGTGCTCTTATTATTCCAGTGTTACAGATAAGCAGACAGGTTTTGGAGAGTGCATAACTAGTCCAGGATCATATAGCTATGAGGTGTGAGCTGGCTGTGAGTACTGAGATTTCTCTTTAACATATTTAGGATGAATAGGGTCTGGATCTTGTAGACAGCTGGATTAGCCTGTTTTGTGGACAGCTTTCCTTGGTCACTGGATTCCTCCCAGGACATTGAGAGTTTCCCAGCGTTTCCTTTCTCTTCACTGTGGATTACCATCTATGCCCTTCCCCAGTGCCTGATGATAGAGCAAGGCCTCACTTCCTGCCTCATTCCAATCATTTAATTTCCCACAGTTCTGATTATATAATGTTCAATGAATCTGAAAAATTTACATCACCGAGACTGAAATGTATAAATTACAGCTAAACATTTATGTTTCTCAGAGTGCCTTACCATTGCTGCCATGGGGAATTCCCCACTGGCTGGCTCTTTCCCTCCAACTGGTCATCCTGCCACATTGCTGGAGCTTTTCCTCTCTCCACCTCCTGTCTCTCCAGCTGTCAACTTCTACCCATATCTGAGCCTCTGTTAGATGACTATACTAAACATCCCAAACTAGGTTCTTGTATATTTTTGCATTTCCCCAACTTCTTAAGATTCTATTGAATTTTTTAGGGGAAGAGGGCAGTAACTTCTTGTACAAACACTTAGACTATCAGAACTACAAATTATTTAATATGCATTTCAGGAAGAGCTTTCTACTTTCTAGATTCCCAAAGTTAAAATTTACCTTTGAAATAAAAAATAATTTATTTATAAAAATTTATAAAAATCAATTGTTTTTATGAAATACTTTTGTTTAATAATGTTTTTGCTAGAGGAGTTAGGTTATTATTCCATATGTGCACTTAGCAACTGTGCAACATAGGTGAATTCCTTTTACCGCTTTGATTTCCATACCTTTTCCTCTTGCTTGTCAACCTTTCTGTTTTCTGCTGCTGTTCAGGAAATCATATAATGAAGCCTCAGCACTGCCAAAGTGACCATGTTTCTTAACTGTCACACCCAAATCTCCAATGAAAAAATTCTTTATTTATAGGATGACCGTATAATTTGTAATCCAAATTGAAACAGTTTTGAGACTGTAAAGCAATGTTGTTAATAAATATACCTCATAAACCAGAACAATCTGGGCAACTGGAGACCTATGGTCAACCTTTATCAGGGAAAGTTCATGGTTTAGGGCTTCCCAGTTTAAGAAAAATAAGCGGGTTTTAAATGTTAAAATGAACATTTAAATTTTATCCAGAGGCCTCTAAGCTTTATCAGATGTGCATTTGGAGCAATATGCAGTGTTGATGTACTGTATAGATCTCCTCTCTTTCTAATAAGAAGCTTCCAAAGTATGACTATGATATGGTTTGGCTGGGTCCCCACCCAAATTTCTTGAACTGTAGATCCCATAAACCCCATGTGTCCTGGAAGGGACCAGGTGGGAGGTGATTGAATCATGGAAGTGAGTTCTTCCCATGATGTTCTCCTGATAGTGAATAAGTCTCATGAGGCCTGGTGGTTTTTCAAAGGACAGTTCCTCTACATGTGCTCTCTTGCTTGCCACCACTTAAGATGTGCCTTTGCCTCTCCTTCGCCTTCCACCATAATTGTGAAGTCTCTCCAGTCATGTGGAACTGTGATTCCATTGAACCTCTTTTTCTTTATAAATTACCCAGTCTCCAGTATTTCTTCATAAAGTAGGAAATGGACTAATATAGGCTATCACCATTTCCGCAATGGCTTGGTTCACAAAAGAGAAATGTAAGGACACAAGAATTTCTCACTATCTGCCCCATCAAATCCTATTGGCAGCCATTGACCTTGTCCAGAAGCAACCAATGCCTGTCCTTTAAATTCACATTTACCCTCGCCTTAAATACCTTATCTACTTAGGAAAATCTACTTTCCAATGACATCAGTGTCTTCTATGTAAAACTTTCTATCGTAATTTATATTTAATGTTTCAGAAGCTTGCTTCTAAAAGCTTATCAAATATATGAGTGAATCAAAGGTAAGTAGCTCACACAAATCCTATTTTTTCTATTTACATAGCAATTCTTTTTGCTTATATTTGATTTCTTGTAAAGGAGAAGAAGAAAAGGAGAATTTGCTTTATTGTTTTTGATAATTCCCAAATTACAAGAGGAGTTTGTTGTTCTTAAAAAATTCTTTAAGTAAAAGTGTCCATTACCCATAACTGCAGCAGCAGTAAGAGGCTTGTATTCACCAACGGAAAGAACTTTGGTCAAACAGAAGAACCTGAAGGACTCACAGTAGTTCACTTGTTTTCTTTAGCTTTTCCATTTTGTATTTCAATTAATTTTCCCTCTGACAAAAATCTAACAAGAAAACAGAATGGTAAGGCCATTTTGTTTAAAGAAACGTATCTAGGGAAAAAAACAGTACAGATGTAAAAGTGAGAAGACTGTATATTTAATTAATATTATAAAAATATAATGTGCTTCAACTGAAGCATGGAAATCTTATCCCTGGGCAGAAAAAACAATCTGGTATTAGGAATCCCAGAATAAAAGCATTATACACACTGATATATACATACATACAGTCACTGATATGTTAAGTGCAATTTTAGCTTAAAGAGGGACAGTGTTTTTGCCTCAACCATGCACATACATATCAATTATTTCATATACATTTATTAAGTGCCTACTATGTGCTATACACCATGAAAAGTTCTATTATGTTATATATTTATATACAATATATAAATCAAGTTTTACTGCTTAAGAATTTAAATTTTAGTGGAAATCACAGAAAAACAGTTAATTTCAATCTATTTCTGATTAAATAATTGATTATGCACAGAAAAATCTTTCATAAAGAATGGTTTAACTTGTCTTTATTGAACTACCTTTCTAAGAAAAAACTGGCAAGTTTTATTGCAAGCATAAAAAATATTTTGAAAGTGCATCCCTTACTTCCTTAAAATACATTTTATCTACAAACTATACTTGTTTATTACCCTCTGAGAACTTCTATTAGGTCTTAGAAGATGTGCAAAACATATTTAGGAACAAATGGACCAGAAATATTAAACCATTAAAGACTTCACCTAGATTAAATGATTATACAGCAACAATATAATCTAAATTTAGTATATGTCAAAAAATTTATGTAGTTAATATGAAATTATGAACAAAAGTGTTACAGTTCTACTAGCCTGTGAAATTGAATGAGGCAAAATATTAGAAGTGTTAGTAGTTTAACAGCATTCATTAAATCTTCAGTATCTGTGATGCACATTGCTGAGGCCTTGTAGGTATTTAATGCAGGTATTTTACATACTGAAAAAAATTCTAGTTTTGCACCACCTCAAAATGTAATAAGCATTTTTAATAATGAATAAAAATGAAAATTCAGTTATGTACATTTTAAAAAACACTTCTTTCATGAGTTTTAGAAAGGTATGTGTAACAAATACTGATTACGTAAATAATTAAGAAATTATTGTTCTGTTTTTAAAGTTTGTGAAAATTAAGAATCTGCTGTCTTTTGTCAGGGATTTCATGGATTTTTTTTCTTTCCAATATCAATAGTGACTACAATCTACCTCATAACCACTGTTGAATTGAACCAAGGAAGTAATTGTTATGTCTATAGTAATGATATGTGAATCGCATGGCCCCTTATATCACAGAAAGTCTTCTCTATTCCCTTCTGATCTCAATCGTTCTTCTCCTTAACGATTGTTTTTAAGAAAAACAATGCTTTTTCTTTCATGTGATAGATATTTTGAATTGTATAACCGTCTAAGATTCCCTGAATGCACTAGCTGCAAGAAAGCAATCTAACCTTAAGGCCTACAATGAGGAATTGGAGTAGGGATTGGATGCAGGGAGCATTAATTGGTTGCCTGAGGGATTTAATTTGTTCTATAAATGTGTTTCATTGGGTTTGTTTTTGTAAATTATGTTTGAACAATCTGAAAGTTTACAAATACACACAGGTTTAGAAATAGAGAAGGAACTATATGTGCATACAAGTCTAGCAACAATAGGAGGAATTTTAAAGGAGATAAGTGACCAAAGTCTCCACCACCTACATGACTTCATACCGGCCTCCTTCACTAATGTATAATATATGCCTGTTTCCCGTTAATTATTTGGTTTTGCATTGTTTGGGTTTTGTAATGTATTTTCCTTATTTATGGCTTCATTTCATTTTATCATTCTTGTTTATTTTTTCCCTTTCACCATTATCTAATATATAATATTGTTCTGTATTTTAGTACTTTTTATTCCAAAGTAGTTAAGAAAAATAAAAGAAACAAAGGTTGGTTAAATTTAACTTAATATATTAGTCAGTTAAGTATTTATATCTTGTCTTTTTATACTGTATTTTCACTTGTTTATCGTTTTGTAGCTACTTCAAATCACTTATGAAGTGAGTTAGGGACTGTTATAAAGCCAATCTTAACCTTTTGAAAATCAAATTTTTACCAATGATTTCTTCAAATATTCACAATATTCACCAGATGAGCCTATTTAGCTGAAACATGGTCAGAGAAAAGTAGACACATGTGTAAGTGTAAATTTCCAGATAACACAGAGAATCCTCTGGTTGTCACAAGACTCCAGAAATCTCACTCTTCTATTTTTAAGTTCTCTGACATCTACAGTGAGTGCTGCTCAATTTCTCCTTGAGCACCTGATTCTGTGTTTCACAATGTTTTTTCAATGTTGCTATTTATTGAGACCTTTCTATGTTTTGGGGAATAGACTAGCTACTTAAAATATGTTATTTCATTTAGCCTGTTCTATAGTCCTGGGAATTTGGTATTACTGCATTCCTTTACAAAATGACTCCACTGAGATTAGGAAGGCTAAATAACTTCCCCAAGGCCGCGTGGGTAGGAAGTGGCTCAGCAAGTCCTGATCCTGGGTTGAGTTACTCCAAGGAGTTACTCCCAATGTGTTTGTTACCCCTGGACAGGAGGGTTATCAACCGAAGGAGCTGGCAAAAATAGATGGAACCTCTAAGGCTCTTACCCGCAATTAGAAACGGCCAAGGCAGCTGCTCTTACCGTAACATTCTAGTAGAAAAGAATCAGTAGGAAGAGAGTAGGCAAAACACAAAAGGAATTCTTATGTTTCCTAGAAAAGGAAAAAAGAATACAGTTATTGACACACCTGAGTTAATGTGCACTTTTTAAAAATAAGAATAGCCTCTTGAATAAATTCTGAACTTAACAATCCATCATAACTTGGTGTGAATTCCACACGCTCCATACCCCTTGCTTCTTACTATATTTGAGCTATAGTAGCAAATTTCCTGCTCCTAAAAACACACCCCACCCCAGGATCTTGTTGTTCCCTGTGTTGTTAGGCTTGTTCTTGGCTTATTTCATGATTGGCGTCTCTTCCTTCAGGACCTAACTTAAATACCGAGGAAATTAAGAACCTTTTTCTTATCTGGCATATCTAAGCTACCTTCCTCCCCTCAATTAATTTCTATTTTATCACTCAATTAATGTTTCTTACCATATTTAACATATTTTCAAGAATTTTTAAAATTAATTTATTTTTAGGGATTTTTGGTAAATCTCTGAATCTGTTTGTTTACATCTATTCTCTATTTTTCTAATAACTGTATTATGATTTTGGATAATTATCACCCTTTTATTGTTGTTTGTTGGTTTGTTTGTTTGTTATGGAGTCCTGCTATGTTGCCAGGCTGGCGTGCAGTGGTGCCATCTCAGCTCACCACAATCTCCAACTCCTTGGTTCCAGCAATTCTCCTGCCTCAGCCTCCCGAAAAGCTGGGATTACAGGCATGCCCACCACGCCCAGCTAATTTCTGTATTTTTAATAGAGAAAGGGTTTCACTATGTTGGCCAAGATGGTCCAAATCTCTTGATCTTGTGATCCACCCTCCTGGGCCTCCCAAAGTGCTGGGATTACAGGCATGAGCGACCACATCCAGCACCCCCTTTTTTTTCACTGTTTTGGTGGGCCCTCTCTTTTTTTCACTGTCTTGGTGGGACCTTCCTGTAAGGCACCTTAGCCAAAACATTGAAATATCATCCAGCTCACTTAGATTTCCTCTTCCTAAATTTGAGTGTCAATCAACGTATATAAAGACTGAAAATGGTTGGAGTCCATTTATCCCAACTGTTCCACATGAAATACATTCTTCATTAGTTTGTTATAAAGATACTCAGAACAGCCATAGTTTCTGCACAAATTTAGTTATTTTTTGTTTGTTTTACTTTAAGTTAACCTACATTCTTTCAATACATTATTTTACTTTTTCTTATAAGTTAAACAAAATCAGAAAGTATAGTTATCCTGCTCTGTATCTGCAAACCCAAATATAAGCCCCATAAGATCAGAAACTCTGTTTGGTACATTAAACATCTGGAACAGTGTGCGATAACAAGTGTGCATCTAATAATTATTTTTAAATATAAAATGGATGAATAAAATCTGCTGAATGTTCTGAAAGAGGTCTTTAAAGCAGATAATTGAATTCAAGTGAGATGTCTGTTTCTAGCTTTAGTTCCTCTTCAATGAGTTTGTTCCCACATCCTATGTACCTGTTTTCCCCCTAGTAAGTAAAGGCTTCTTACTCTTCTGTGGTCTATTGTCACTTCTTGTGGAAGATCATATGCTCCAAATTACTAACTCGACCAGACTAAATTTACTAATCTATGTGACTTTCGGGCAAGTTTCTTAAGCACTCTCTAAATTTTAGTTTCCTTCTATGCAAAGTGGATAACAATGCATGCTCTCTCTTGAGCAATACCATCAGTTCACCAGGCTCTGTTTCATCTTTTGTTTCTAAGTACTCAGAAAGGTTCCCTTCTCAGGCTTTGACAGTGAGTCAGGGCTAACATGACTTGGTGAAAATGATGCATGCTGCTTTGAGGCCTGACCCCCTAAAAGCTTAGGCTCAATCCGTTACACACTCACTTTTCCTTGGTCTATTGTCCATTGCCATCCAGTAGACAATACTAAGGACCCAATGGTCCAGGACAATGAGTCTGGAAGGCCTCCAAATGACTGCATTAGACCTTCATGTGAGCCAGCAGTAAATGGTAGTTGAAGCCACTAATATTTGGAATTTTATTGTTGTTGTTATTACACCATGTAACGTAACTGGATTAAGTAGATCTATAATTATAGGAATTCTAGTGAGGATTATTTAGGATAGAACCAGTACAAAGCCTCACTCTCAAAAGATTTAATAATTATTATTCACATATTTCTCCATTCACTTTTACCCATCCAATATGTCTTCACCAGCTCACTTTTACTTCCTCCTTAAATTAATACATGCTTAAATAAACATGTTTTTTATTGGATTATAAATACTATGTAATTTTTTATGAACCAAGTTTCATTACTTTCACTGATTTATTCGAAATTTCTTTTGAAGCTTCCTTTCTCCATTGGTTCATCTCTGCCTATGAATACATTCCCATTTTATGCATCCAAGAGGAACACTGCTTCATCTCTTCTATGGCCTTAATCTACAATCGCTTCCCTTATACGTTACAGAAAAAAAATTCTACTAAAAAAGTGATTTGGATCCTTTGGATCTTCTTTTTACTACTCTTTGCTCATAAAAGCTTTCATTCATTTTTTTCATCTGCTTTATTCTACTTAAATATTTTCTTAGAGATCACACATATTGCAATGGCCAAATTAAATTTGCAATTGTTTTACTGTTCTTTGGCACTAGAATTATAGCTAGAATTACAATAACTGCACCACCAGTCTTTTTCCCCATGACAATTCATGTCCCAACATCTTATTCCCAGAATCTTTTGGGAAATTAGCCACATTCAGGGTTTTTACCTATCTCAATGGATACCTACTAACTTTCTGTATCTGGTCTTATTCTGTCTATGGAGATCTGCCTGGACCTTTCCAATGGTGTGCTAGACACAATAGACTGTTAAAATTTAATTTAACCCCTAAATGTTTTCTTCCTCTTAAACTGTTCTGGACGTGTCTAAAACCAACCTCCTTATTCTTATACGGGCTCTCTCTTCTTTCTAAACATGCTAACTGTCATAATTTTTTCAAACCACCCACATTTGGAAACGCAAGGCACCAGTTACATATCATCATTCCCTGGGTTTAACAGGCAATTAGTTGAATCATTTCCTCTACAAAATATCTTGAATACTACTTTTCCTTTTCCTCTTGGCTCATTGAATGATACCTCCAACCACTCAATTGCTCAAATCAGAGAGGCCCATCTTTAATTGGGTGTCTTTGATTAACAGTCCCTTTAACCCCCAAATTCCAAATATCTGCTAATTTCTACAATTATTAACTATGAAATATTATTCAAAAAATTTTTTAGTCATTCATTACCATAGCCAATATTTTGGATTGGCCTCCTAGGATCTGCCTTCTCTATGACCACGAAATTCTGTAATAGCCATTCTTCTATCCCACTCAAATCCCAAAAAAATCCACTATTGACAAGTCAACCACAGAGATACTTCTAATGTCAAATCTAACTTTTACTGTCCTTCAAAGGTTATCCATTGTATTAAGGTAAAGGGTATAGTCTTTAAGTAAGCTTGTGTAGTTTCCATTTCTGAAGCCCAATTAAGTACTCATTCTCATCTTTAGTTTTCAGTCACACTGTACATTCAATTAACAGTAATTATTTATTAGTAATATGCTTTGAACATACTATGTTTTCTTCTACCTGAAGATCTATGTGCATGCCATCTACTGTAGTCAAAAAATCCTCTACCTCTGGCTGTTTATCTGGATAACTGCAAATCACCCCTATTATCACTTAGACAAAGGGTGGCCACATAATTTATTGTTCAAAATGAGATGCTTTTGAGAGTAGCAAGAGTGTTAGTAATATTACACCAAGGGAACAGACATACACAGCAACTATTCTGGAAAAACTAGGATATATGATCAGACAAATTAGATATACTTACCAGAAAAAGTTTCTGATCATCAACCCCAAGTTATTTATTTTTCATTAGTCTTACATAGCATTCGATTTCTCTTATAAAATAATGTATTACATTTTATCAGTAGGCAGTTGATCCTCTTACAGTAGCCACATTTAGGGCTGACTAGTCCCTATTCCACAACCATTTCAGATATCACCATTTCATGGTGATAAAGATGACAGATCCTGGGAGGCGAATTCAAAATACTGGCTGTGGGAATGAATGGCTACAAAAGAATTTGAATAGTATTTCATAGTTAGGAGTTGCATAAATTGGAGAATTGTTGGAATTTGGGGTTTAAGGGAGTGTTAAATTAAAGAGTTCCAATTAAAGATGGGCCTCTCTGACTTAAGCAGTTGAATGGCTGGAGGTATCATTCAAAGAGCCAAGAGGAAAAGGAAAAGTAGTATTCAAGATATTTTGTAGAGGAAATGATTCAACTAACTGAGGGTTAAACATGGGGAAGAATGATAACTAACTGGTACCTTATTCCACAACCATTCCTAGTTGTGGAATGAAGATTATTTGACCAGGTTTTGAGAGTGAGAAAGCTGATCTGCCAGCAGTAAAACTCTGTCTCTGTACATTCCACCAGGTAGCGTAGGAAGAGCCAGGCCCAGCAAATTCTAATTCCCTCCCCAGTTAAAGATCACTCAGTGTATTAGTATGTTCTCACACTGCTATAAAGAAATACATGCAAGTGGGTAATTTATAAAGAAAAGAGGGTTAATTGGCTCATGATTCTGCAGGCTGTATAGAAAACATAGTAGCTTCTCCTTCTGGGGAGGCCTCAGGAAGCTTCAAATCATGAGAGAAGGCAAAGAGGGAGCAAGGCATCTCACAGGAGCAGGAGAGAGCAAGGGGGGAAGCACTGCATATTTTCAAACAATCAGATCTCTTGAGAACTCATCCATGATGACAAGGACAGGATCAAGGAGATGGTGTAAACTCGTCATGAGAAATCTTTCCTCATGATCCAAGCACCTCCCACCAGACCCTAGCTCCAAAATTAGGGACAAAAATTCAACGTGAGATTTGATGGAGACACAGATTCACACCATATCATTCTGCCCCTGTCTCCTCCCAAATCACATATTCTTTTCACAATACAAAATAATAACACGCCTTCTGAACAATCTTCAAAATCTTAAATCATTCAAACGTTAAATCAAAAGTCCAAAATCTGATTGGAGACAAGCCTAGTCCCTTCTTGTTTATGAGACTATAAAATAAAATTTTTTAAAAGTTAGTTACTTCCAATCTACAATGGGGGTGTAGACATTGGGTAAATATTTCCATTCCAAAAGGGAGAAATTGGCCAAAAGAAAGGGATGGCTGGCCCCATGCAGGTTTCAAAACCAGCAGGACAGTCTTTAAATCTTAAAGCTCCAAAATAATCTCCTTTAACTCCATGTTGGACATCCAGGACACACTGATACAAAGCCTTGGGTATCTCTGCCCCATGGCTTTGCACAGTTTAGCCAGCACAGCTGCCCCAAAAGGCTGACTCTGAGTGCCTACAGACTTTTCAGGTGCAGGGTGCAAGCTGTCAGTGAATCTACCATTCTGGGGTTTACACGGTGGTGGCTTTTTTCACACAGCTCCACTATGCAGTGCTCCAGTGAGGACTCTGTGGAGACTCCAACCCCAACATTCCCCTCTGCACTACCCTAGTAGAGGTTCTCCATGAGGGCTTCATCCATGCAGCAGGGTTCTGTCTGGATATCCAGGCTTTTCAGTACATCCTTAGAATTTAAACAGAGGCTCCCAAACCTCAGTTCTTGGATTCTGTGCACCCACAGGCTTAACACCACATGGAATCTGCCAAAGCTTATGGCTTGCACCCTCTGAAGCAGTAGCCTAAACTGTACCTGGGCTCATTTGAGCCATGGCTCGAGCTAGAGCTACTGGAATGTGGGGAACAGTATCCCAAGGTTTCACAGGTAAGTGGGGCACTGGGTTTGGCCCATAAAATCATCTTGTCATTCTAGGCCTTTGGGTCTGGGATGAGAAGGGCTGCCAAGAAGTTCTCTGAGTCACATTTCAGGCCTTTTCCACATTGTCTTGGCTATTAGTACTTGGCTCCTTTATACATACACAAATTTCTACACCCTGCTTGAAATCCTCTCATGAAAATTAACTTTTATTTGTTATGTCATTGCCAGGCTACAGATTTTTCAAATATTTATCCTCTGCTTCCCCTATAAGTCTAAGTTCCAAATTTAGGTCATTTATTTGCTCACTCATGTAAGCATACATTATCAGAAGCAGCCAGGGTACCCCTGAATGCTTTGCTGCTTGGAAGTTTCTTGCACTAGATATCCTATATCATCATTCTGAAATTCAAAGTTCCATGGATCCTTAGGGGAGGGGAACACTTCTTCTGAGTCCTCTGCAGTCTTCCAATCTCTGCCTATAACCTTGTTCCAAAGTTGTGGCCACATTTTCATGTATCTTTATAGCAATGTACCACTTCTGAAACCAATGTTCTGTGTCAGTCCATTTTTGCTTTGCTATGAAGAAATGCCTGAGACTGGGTAATTTGTAAAGAAAATAGGTTTAATTGGTTCACGGTTCTTCAGGCTATGCAGGAAGCATAGTGGTTTCTACATCTAGGTGAGGCCTCAGTAAGCTTCTAATCATGGTGGAAGGCAAAGTGGGAGTAAAGCATCTCACATGGCAGGAGCAGGAGCAAAAGAGAGAAAGTTGGGAATTGCTACAGACTTTTCAACAACCAGATCTCATGAGAACTCACTCAAAATTGCAAGAATGGTACCAAAGAGATGGTGCTAACACATTTATTAGAAATTCACCCTATTGATCCAATCACCTCCCACCAGGCCTCATCTTCAGCATGGGGGATTTCAATTCAACATCTTATTTGGTGGGGACAAAGATCCTAACTACATCAATCAGCAACAGTAGGAAATTCTAAAGGATACCTTCTACATCACCAGAAAGGAATGAGCTGGGGTCCCAGCAGTGCAGGAAGAACAAAGCAAACAAGAATATCTTTGTAATGGCTCAGGTAAGTAAGCGCTCATTGAAACGAAAGTCCTCAAAAGTCCACCAGAACCTATACACTAAACTTAAACAAGATGACTGCAAGCTAAAGTAGAAGCTCCTTGTGTAATACCCATCCTTTGAGTGTGGGTTGGTTTTAGTTATTTGCTTCCAGAAAATAGATATTTCTTTCATGATTCAGCTGCATAATATTGTGACTTGTCTTTCTTACTAGCAGACTTTTGTGCTTTCTCTTTCTCTTTCACATACACACACACACACACACACACACACACACACACACACACACACACTTTCTTGTGCTGGCAGAAGAAATCTTACAAGTTTGAGAAGAAAACATGTTAAGTAACTAAGAGAAATCATCTCTGGTCAATACTCAACAAGGTTCTCAGTCCAACAATATTCCATAAATAAAATCCTGCCAATAAACAGGTAAGTAAGCATAGAAGTGCATATTTCTCCTGTTGAGTTTTCAGATGAGATAGTAACCCAGTGTGTGAACTCTGCTTCGGGTTAAAGAGAGATCATGAATCAGAAGACCCAATTAAGCTGTCACCAGAATATTGGTCCATTGCAGCTGTGAGATAAGTGCATGTTGTTTAAGCTGCTAAACTATGGCTATTTGTGTTCCACAACAATAAATAACTGATAAAAATGCTCTATTTTCTTGATTCTCATTATTAATTAAACATTTATTTATTCATGTAGGGACATTGAATTCCCAAAAATTTAAGGTAAACTATCTTGAAAACAAAGCCCAAGGAGTCGATGTGTTTTTATATACCCTCCTTCATCTGCTAGAGATCAAATTAAGTAAGTCGCAATCACTTTTACTGTTGTAGAAAAGGTACTCCTTTTCCTTTATTCAGGCTCTTACTTGTGCTTAGAATAAATGTGGCTTCTGTGGCTAGCTAGCTAAAAAATAAAGGCTTTAGTTATTTTATGTTTCCTTCCAAGACCATTTGCAGCATTGATTTAACCCACAAGCACTTTGGACTTTTTTTTTTTTTGCCTCAATCGCTCAAGCAGGTGATTTTGTACAAATTAAAACACAGCTTAAAGGGAAAAAACAGAAAGACATAAACTCTATAAGCATGTCCTGTGGTGGCTCCGGAAACATTGTGAAGTAACTCTATGCACAATATTATTGATACCTATTTGGAATTTTCCTATAATGATTACTCAAGCAGGTGGTTCTGTACAATGCTGAACACAGCTTAAAGGGAAAATCATATAAAGACATCAACTCTACAAACAGGTCCTGTAGTGGCTCTGGGAAAGTTGTGAGGTAACTCTATGCACATTATTATTATACAATTTGGAATTTTTTTACAATGGAACAAATTTGATTTACAATCTATTTACATAATGGAATCTTCCCTAATACACCTGTGTCTCGCTGACAGGTTTTTTTTTCCCTATCTGCTGAACTTGTATGTTTTATCTAATGGAAGTTGACTTTGAATGAGATGGAAGAACTCGCATACAAGGCAAGAAAGCCTCCTTTATGGTGTTATTGTTATTAGGGAAAGTAATAGTAGCTTCTGCCACAAACAAAACTAGTCTTATTGTCTGAACACAACAAAAGTCGATTTCTTGCTATGTCAAATCTAATGCAGATGTTCCTTGATGGTGGGAGAACTGTCTATGGTTTTTCAGAGATCCACACTATACATCTTGTAGTTCTACTATTTTCTAGGGCTACAGAGGCATATACCTGATTCTTTGTTTTCAGCTGCTAGTCAGGAGAAAAGCAGATCATGTGAGAAATAATTTTCTGGGCCAGTTGTGGAAATGGTTTACATAGTCCACTAGACAAAAGCTAGTCCAATGGCCACATCTAACTGCAAAGAAGGCTGGGAAATGTTGTCTACTTTTGTGCCCAGGAAGAAAATGAGAACTGGTAAATATAGTCTGTCATGGGATAGATTAAAAGAATGCAATGTTAGTACAAATAAATTTAAGATTGCAGAAATATGGTACATGATTTAGCAACTTAATTTCAACCTTGATCAGTATTTATTAAAGAAAACATTTTTAAAGAATTCTACACTATATAAATAATAAAATTAATGTAATGATGTGTGTTCTAATTGGTGGGTTTATTGTAATTTTACCTTTTGATAATGTTCATTTAACCTATTTCCTGATTATTCTGTCAAATTGTTTTCCTTTTCCCCATTTTCTGTTTCTTTCTCCTTGATAGGTTATATTCCCTTCTCATCTTCTTAAAGGAATTTCACATATTGTACTTTACCATATTGCATGAAATAATTCATTCTACATAAAACCTGTTTGGAAACACTTTCTAGACTGGGTTAGGTTTTCAAAGGATTTTTATTGGAACTAAACACATTCTGCAATCCTGAACCATACTAGAAATAGAAGTTGCATATGCTGCCTCTTGGGAAGCAGAGAAGTTAAGTGGTATCTTGGAGTTCGATAGCTGCAAGAATGAAGTAAATGGCCAAGAGATGAAGGAAAATGGTGGGAGGGAGAATCTAGCACTTGCTACCAACTTCTGCAAGTATTATTTAGTGGCTGCTCATGTCATCTCATGAACAGAGAGCATCTTAAGGGATACCTCTGTTACTATCCCAATAGAAGTCATATTTTGTTATGCTGTAGCCTAAGCTGAATGATCTCTTGGTCTTAACCTTGACAAATTTCCTAGGCCATTGGTTTCAGGATGCCTCCTTAGTCTGCAATGTTTTCTATTGTTCTCTGGGTTTGTTTCCTGAGAAGGAGGTTGTGCTAGACCTGCAGTTCAGAGTTACTTAGGTAACCCTGACACTGTAGTTGGCATTGTCTGCTCAAAAAGCTGTTATTAAAAATAGGTGTTTGAGGAAAAATTGTTGTTCTTACTATGTTCCATTATCTCATATGGATTGTAAAAGTTTATTTCAGGATTTGTCTTCTTTCAGCTACTTTATATGCCTCTGAAATATTAGCTATGTTGCAAAATAAATTTTAATGCTAAATTACATGGAAGTATCAATGTATAGAATTGGTTATACATAAAAGACTGAAATCACTTGAATTAAAACAGTGAAAGCTACAGAGAACAGACTATAAAAATATGTTCTGCTTCTCCCTTTTCTACTTCTACCCCACTGATACTTCCCAGTGGCATTTTATAGACCCAAAGAAAAAGAAAACAGGTATTTTTCTGATTTCTTTTTTTCTTTTTATAAAAATACTTCAAGTATAAAATGTATAATATATTACTTATACATATATATATTTATAAAGTGAACACATATCTAATTAACATACTAGCCACTTGCTTCACAGTCAATATTTAGAGCAAAAGTTAATTTAAAAATCAAATCCATATTTTTCCAACTTTTAAGCTCAGGGGTACGTGTGCAGGATGTGCAGGTTTGTTACATAGGTAAACAATTGTGTGCCATGGTGGCTTGCTGCACAGAGAATCCCATCACCTAGGTATTAAGCCCAGCATCCATTAGCTATTCTTCCTGATACTCTCCATCATACCGCCCCCACCCTCAGACAGGCCCTAGTGTGTGTTGTTTCCCCTACCCGTGGGTTCATGTGTTCTCTTTATTCAGCTCCCAAAGCCTCATCCTAATTATACTTTGATAGTGTGTGTATGAATATGTGTGTATATTTTGCCATAAACACATGGATCCTTAAAAATCATCAGTCTCTGGGTCTGAACTTTGACCATTTGCCATCAAGGAACTGGGCATTATCTGAAAGAATTTGTTTTCTGAGTTTTGGAGAGAGAATAGCAATAGTTTGATTAGTAACAGATTTATCAGGAAATACATCTTATCTGAATCTATTTGGTTTTGATATAACATATTTGGAATAAATAATTAATATGTCAAAACTATATGCTTTCAGTTTATTATTATTATTATATTTTAATTTCTGGGATACATGTGTGGAACGTGCAGATTTGTCACATAAGTATACACGTGCCATGATGGTTTGCTGCACCCATCAACCGATCATATACATTAGGTATTTCTTCTAATGCTATCTTTTTCCTAGCCCCTCACACCCAGCAGGCCACAGTGTGTGATGTTTCTTTTCCTGTGTCTATGTATTCTCATTGTTCAACTCCCACTTGTAAGTGAGAACATGCTTTGTTTGGTTTTCTGTTCCTGTGTTAGTTTGCTGGGGATGATGGTTTCCAGCTTCATTCATGTCCCTGCAAATTTGCTGAGAATGATGGTTTCCAGCTTCATCCATGTCCCTGCCCAGGACATGCCCTTATCCTTTCTTATGGCTGTATAGTATTTCATGGTGTATATGTGCCACAGTTTCTTTATCGAGTCTATCGTTGATGGGCATTTGGGTTGGTTCCAAGTATTTGCTATTGTGAACAATGCTGCAATAAACATACATGTGCATGTGTCTTTATAGTAGAATGATTTATAATCCTGTGGGTATATACCCAGTAACGGGACTGCTGGCTTCCAGTTTTAGGTGACAGAATCCCTATTGGTTGACACCAAACAATATTTTCCCATGTAACACAACATCTATAACTAGCTATTTAACAAGATTGGTTTGGCAGCTTGATAATTCCAGAAATTTTTAAACTATTTTCAGTAAATGTTTGGCTTTCTTTTATGGTTGAAACATAGCTATACTACTTTCAAGTTCCATATCTTAATACAGTAACACCAAAACCACAATGAAAAGATGAGAAATGGTCATATTTGATAAATAGGAAAACCTTTCCTAGAACCTTTCTCACAGATTTCTCATTAGATCTTTATATGATTTGGATGTTTGTCCTTGCCCAAATCTCATATTGAATTGTAATCCCCAGTATTGGAGGTGGGGCCTGGTGGAAGGTTTTTGGGTCAGGTGGGTGGATTCCTTGCTCAGATGCTTAAAATCTTGCTTCTGTCACCAAAATCATGGGAACAGGCAAGGAGGAGCAAGTCATGTCTTACATGGGTGGCAGCAGAAAAAGAGAAAGAGCTTTTGCAGAGAAACTCTGCCTTGTAAAGCCATCAGATCTTGTGAGACTTAGTCACTATCATGAGAACATCATGGGAAAAACCTGCCCCCATGATTCAATTACCTCCTACAGGGTCCCTTTCACAACATGTGAGATTTCAAGATGAGATTTGAATGGGGACACAGACAAACCATATCAATATGTGAATAACTTTATCTGTTATAGTCTGAATGTATTGTCCCTCTCAAATTCATATGTTAAAACCTAATTATCAATGTGATTTGTGCCCTTATTAAAGGGAGCATTCACATAGGAGTGCAAAGCACAAGAGAGCTTCTCTGTCCCCTTCTACCATATGAGGACATAGGTAGAAAATGCCTTCAATGAACCTGCATATGAGCCTTTACTGGACATTGAATCTATTAGTGTCATGAACCTTGGACTTCCCAAACCCCAGAATGGTAAGAAGTGAATTTCTGTTGTTTATAAGATACACAGTTTATGATGTTTGTTTAGCCCAAATAGACTTAAGACATCATGCATATTTTCCCTAAACCTAAACCAAGCATTTGAACCAAGGCAGTATGATTTTTCTTTTGGCCAGGGATTGGTTAGAGATCTATATTCTCACTCATAGGCGGGTGATGAACAATGAGAACACATAGACACAGGGAAGGGAGTACTACACACTGAGGTCCATTGGGGGAAATAGGGGAGGGACAGCGGGGGGGAGCGGGGGAGGGATAGCTTAGGGAGAAATGCCAAATGTGGGTGAAGGGGCAGAAGGCAGCAAAACACACTGCCACGTGTGTACCTATGCAACTATCTTGCATGTTCTGCACATGTATCTCCAAACCTAAAATGCAATAAAAAGAAAAAAAAAGTTAAGTCCACTTCGATTGTGTAATATGGATTAAGAGTTGGAGAGACTCTTCCTTATTCCTTCCTTCCCTCACCCTAAATAACAATAAAAAGGAAAGCAGATAATGCATTAATTACTACCCACCCTGCCATAACCAAATCAATTGCTTCTTCTTTTAACATATTCATTCTTTATGCACTTCATTTTTAGTTCCAAATGATTTTTTTTATATTTAGTATTTTTGCTTGTCCCTACTAGTCTGTGAATGTCATGAAGACATTAATTTTATCTAATCCAATTTTATACCTTAACATCTAGGACCATTTATTATAAGTAGCAGAAATTGGTTACTTCACCAAATTAAGTAAAAAATACTCTGTAGTCTCTTCTCTCTGAGTCAATTATTAATTTGTTTTTAATAGGTTAACTTCATTTTAAGGCTCAACATCTGCCCACAGAACCACATTTCTTAAATTTCATTGGAATAAATAGAAAATCAGTAATGAAATACAAATGTTTCTGTTAACACTGCTTTGAGGAACGTGAAATAAATAGTATAACTATATTTCTTTGCTGTAAAATGAAGAATGCTGTTCCTGAAATTAGTAGCACCATGATTGCAATTTATGTTCAGAAATTCTGAACCAAATTATTTATTTTTTAAATAATCAGTGTTTCCCCCCAGAAAAATACAGCTCCATATTCTACTTTATTGCATTCAAATATTTGACTGTAAATCAGGCATCAAGTGGAATGCATGAGAACTTAATGTGTTAGAAACGCTTTTGGATAACCAAAAATTGAGATCAATGAAGCTAATCTGGTTAGCTTGACAAACCTGTTGTGCATTTAATAACTTTTTAACTTACAGGAGCAAAAAGAAATCATAGGATTTATTATATGCTACAAGAATGATACACACCTAAGTGTTGAATAAAACCTCCAGAGAGCTATTAGTTTATTTAAAGAGAACCTGGAAATGCAAGAGAGATCCCTCTGCCAGAGGAAGTTTTTAATATATGGCTCCTGCCAGTGTGCTGGATTTGTTAACAGGTTACTGTATCAGTTCACAAGACTACAAGCTTTTCTTAGGACACCACCTGTATACAGTGTTTGTTCAGAAACTTCTACTTTGAAGCAGGCTAACATATATTTTAAGCCTTTTTTCTGCACAAACACGCAAACACAAATACACACAATCATCTTTGTTTTAAACCTATGTTAACAATAAAAGTTTGTATTACATTCACAGTATGAGTCTCTTTATTCCAAAATTTTATGAAATCTGAAAGATTAATTACGCAGCATTTCACTACAGGACATGTAATTCTGTGTGTGTGACAAATTCATTCACTTCATTGACCATGAGAGAAGGTTTTGAATGAATTCCTGCCAAGATTTCTTTCTTTGGGAAATTAAGGTTTGTGATTATGAATGCCAACTCCTAATATTTTCTTAAAGTCACTCATAACCAGTTTACTGAGTATTCATACTATATAATTAACTAGAGCAGTAGATCCTAGACCTGGAAACACATTGGAATTCTATGAGAAGGTTTCTGGAAATGAACTCATGTCAAAACCACTGAATCAAAGACTCAAGGAGAAAGAAAGAAGAAAATCAGGATTCTACCAGCCCTGCAAGTATGAGAACTAGCACACCAAGCTCTCTTTCACATCTATTAGGGGCTATGAAGTTGTATGAGTTAAAATTCTCCAATGTGAAGGAAAGCATACTTCAAACTAAATTTCCAATGAATGGAAACAATGGTTTAAAGTTGGCTCTTAAACTTGGAAGCTATAATAAATGGTTATTTTTAAGCCATGGAATTTTGAGCTGGCTTCTAAAGAGCATTATTTGTGGCAAAAGAGATCTGGTACAACTATTGTCCGAACCGTAGTGTGAAGCTGAGCCCTGTACATTCATAAGTGAAGTCTGAACCTGTGGCTGAGGCAACTTATGGCTGGGCAATGTTATGGACCAATTGGTCTAAGTCCATTTACTTGAAGTAAATACTATGTTGATGAGAATAGTAATACTAGAATTACTAGTATTAGTAATTCTAATGCTGCACAATGGGAGAGGGTAGGATAGATTTAGGTAAGACTCTTTAGGGGATTCAAAAGGAATAAAAAGCATGAAACTATCAATCCAGTTGCAAGACTATACTAACATATATGGGAAAAAATCTTACAATAATAGCATAAAACACTAGATTGTGGGAAAATTGCACAACATAGACTATAACTATAAATATAGTAAAAGTTCAAAGATAAATGGAATAAATAAGAACTGGTGACATCAAGACAGGTTTTTATAAAGAAGGTAGAGTTACTGTGACACTTTGAAAGATGAGCTAGGTGTGATAAAGTAGGAAGAGAAATTCTTAGTCATCTCTTTAGGACAGGACCAAAAGCTCTTTAACAGAATAGATGATTGTTGCTCTACTTGAGGTCATTGCATGTAGAAAGATTATTTAGGGTTACTATAATTGTAACATTAATATTCAATGTACTAAAGCTATAAATTCAAAGGCTTAGTTTTTATAAAGCATTTAGATTTAATTTACAAACGTGTTTCTATTTATAAATTCAGTAAATTAACTAGGACTTTTAAAGTGATTTTATAGCTTAGTTAATTAAATTTTGCTAAATATTTTAAACAGCATTTAAATATTTAATATATTTGATTTTCTTTTATATGCAATTCAACTATTTGAATATCAAATGGAACCATTGCAGGAACTTAACTGATTCCTATAAACCTAATAAATTACATATATAAATACAGTAAATCTTAAATGATCTTAAGTATTCTAATATTATTTGTAAAACCTTGAAGAATGTTTTACTTAAAATTATAAGCTTAAATCAATTATTCAAGTAGACATTTTAAACTAGAAACACAACATCTGTCTGTAGATCAGTGCTATTTGAATATGTTTCCCAAATTCATATGTTGAAAACCAAATTGCCAATGCAACAAAGTAGAGAGATAGGGCCTTTAAGTGGTCATTAGGTCATGAAGGCAAAACCCTCATGAATGGGTTACTACCATTATTGATGGAGTGGTTAAGTTATTTTGAAAGTTGGCTCCCAAAAAATGATGAGTTAGGCTCTCTCTTTCCCTCTCATTCATGTGGTGCCTTCTGCCATGTATGACTCAAGAAAGACCTCATCAATGTAGCCCCTTGATTTTGGACTTCCCAGCCTGTGGAACCATGATTCAAAAACATTTCTGTTCATGATAAATTACGTGGTCTGTGGTATTCTGTTTTACCAGCACAACACAGACTAAGACAATCAATGATTATTAGCTAGAGGTGGTATTGTTGCCTCCCTGGGGGCTGGGGGAGCTTTGGAGGTGTGTGCAGTTACTTTGGTTGTCACAATGCCTAGGGAGTACTTTAGGCCTTTAGTGGATGGTGATTAAGAACGTTAACGCTTCTGAAATATATGAGAGCCAAAAGCATGCCCCTTGAGTATATTAGATAATGCTGTAGTTTTGACTCTTCCAGAAGCTAACTCTGACATGAATCAAGTGTAAGTCATCTATTTGGGAATAAAGGAAACACTGATTGATAAATGAAAAGCAAGACAGAAAAGGAAAACGATCAATAAAGTGTGTATTACTAAGCAAGCTACCACTGAGGGCAATGAGGATATAATTGAACTGAGGAAGCTTTAAGAGTAAATGTAAATTTATGTCAATGTCTGAGTTAATTTTGCCATAGTTGTAAGAAAACTGGGATAGTGATGCACTAACTTTCATCAGACATTGACTGAGGGCTGCTTCAAGGGGTAAGTCTCCTTCACTTCAGCCAAAGTGAAGAGGATTTTTGCAAACAGAGAAATTGTCTAAGGCCAGAAAAAAAGTAAATTATTTCTGCTTTCAGGGAGTGTAGCAAGCACGCAGAATAGATATCAAATAACTTTAATTTTGGGATTTGATCAATTGACTCTTTAACTTCGCTTTGGGTAGAGGTATGAAAATCCAAAGGATGCTGTTAATTTCAGCTGTGAGGATTCAGAGAATCTGATCAGCAAGAATTTGATCCTCCTTTTCTTTCTGGAGGTAAACTGTGGTTGCTTTGAACTACTGAATCCCAGAAAACTGGACGCAAAGAGAATAGAAAGGCAATGTTGGTTTCAGTCTTCAAGAAGTCACTTCAACTCATTGGTGCCTGTCTTGTTTTGTTTGCTGGTGGATGGTGAGAGATTTCACACTCTTCATTATCAAACAGTGCTTTGAAAAGACTCTAATATTTAAATCCCATGGGAGAGTCTATCAAAGAAAAAATGGAACTGAGCTGAAATTAAAAATGTTAAGCAATGTTTCTTAATGGATGTGCCCATGGAGGTATTTCACGGGAGTACATGAATAGTATGAAATCATGTGTCAACTTTTGTGCATGGGTATATCTTCCTGGAGAGAGCATCTTTAGCTTTCATTAGTTTATCTAATAAAATATTGCCCTTTGTAGGAGAATAATAAGCATTGATTTGACACCAGAAAATCAGTAGTAGAGGAGGAAAGAGGAGGAAGGGAGAGAAAATAACTAACATTCATAAATACCAAGTATTAATTGAGTCTTAAAGCCTCATAAGAACACTGTTTTGATGATGAAAAGCTAAGACTTTGAGAGATTAGATTTTCATAGTCAAGGACGCAGTGGGCAAGTGGTGCCATTAACAGTACAACCCCAGTGCTATTCTAACTCTAAAGCTTGTGCCATCTCTATCATGCTCTGCTGTTGTATCCAGAGGGCTCTGGAGTGAGACCTTTGAATGTGTATTTTCTAATTATTCTTAATAGTCAGAAGAGAGAAGGAACCCAATTTTATCCAAACTAAAATGATCCAGGCAAAACTTGAAATATACAGTGTTTTAGCACAGATATCCCTTCTACAATCCACAAATGTCAGCCTCATGGCTTCTGTGACTACCGAGACTGTACCTGGAATGACGGATACTGACAGCAAATTTCTTCATCCCCATGGAGAAAGAAGAAATAAAAGCAAAGCTGTAGCCCATCCCTGGGAAGTTCAATTAAACTCATTAGAATTACCCTGAAACTGTCAACATATGGTAGTTTTTAAAATTTAAATTGAAGTTCATCTCAGGAGGGCAGGAAGTTTTAAAAGTTCCAAATTGTTACATAATAAGCTTAGAAATCTTACCTTTTTGCAGTCTTATTTCTTCCTTCACTATTCCCCTTTATTTTTACTGGAGGGACAGTGGAGACTTCCTTATCACTAAATCTAATAACTCATGTTTCAAATACTTTAACTATTATCTTCCATAGAGAAATATTACATTTTTTATTATAAACAATTTAGAAAACACAGATAAAGAAAATAAAAACCATACAAGCCACACAAATAGTGCCAAATTCTGCAAAATTCTGCATCATAACACATGAACTCTGAGCCATTTGGTACCTAGCATACCTTATTTTGAGATGCTAGACAAATATACAATGCTTAAATAAATATTATAGAGACTCAAATATGCATATATGGAGGATAGGTCATAGGGTCTCTACACCCTCCATGATGTCTCATGGAGATAATGCACAAAGGCAGAGTAGGAAATGCCAGAAGTGGGATTGGTTTCTATTAAGAAAGGGCAGAGAAGATGAGGTAGAAAAAGATTGATCCCTAGAAGGCATAAAAGGGAGACTAGCATAGAATGACTTATGGGGTAAATTTTCATGGGTCTTGTAACTGAAACTAAAAATTAATGAGTCTGTTTATGCTTTCTTTCCTTTATTGTACTTTCAACAAATGTAAATCTACTCTGCACAGTGCAAGGTACCAGGGCAACAGAGATGGGAAAGAACTGCCCTCAGCATTTTGATAACCTAATGAGAAGCCTATATGCAGGTCAACAATCAGTTCCAAAGCAGGATGATATGTCTCTTGAAAAGGGTAAGCATAGGATAACAGAGGGCAGAAGCACTCAATCTAGATTGGGTCCTGGGGGAGATTAAACTCAGGGGAAATTTTCAAAAGATGCTCACAGGTAGCCGGGAACAGCAAGCAGGACAAAGAAAAGTTAGTCAGACAAGGGGCAGCATGAAGCCTTGTTAGTGGAAGAGGTTCTATTAAAAACAGCATGGTCTCACAAAATGGCAAACCAGTAGGCTCGTATTTATACAGGTTGCAGGAGCCTAAAGGAGACAGAAGCTTGGAAATATTTTCCTGCCCTCTTCACCCAAACATACACACATAGTGTGAATATAAATTACATATGGATGTCCAGATAGGTATTCTCAACAACATACATTTAGTTTATCATAAACATTCAAATATAATTAAGACAAAAGAGTAAAATTTAAAAGCAGACAGATTTAAGGAGGCACACAATAAAGAACTCTATTACTCCATTCTTACATTACTATAAAGAAATGCCTGAGATTGGATAATTTATAAGTAAAAGGGGTTTAATTTGCTCACAGTTCTGCAGGCTGTACAGGAAGCATGATGCTGGCATCCAATTCACTTCCGGGGAAGCCTCAGGAAGCTTACAATCATGGTGAAAGGTGAAGGGGGAGCAGGCATGTAACATTACCAGAGCAGAAACAAAACAGAGAAGCAGGAAGTGCCACACACTTATAAACAGTCGGAACTTGCAGGAACTTACTCACTTTGGTGAGGACAGTACCAAGAGGATGGCACTAAACCAGCCATGAGAAATTCACCTCTATGATCCAATCACCTCCACCAGGTCACACCTCCAACACGGGGGATTACATTTGAACATGAAGTTTGGACAAGAACAACATCTAGACTATATCAAGCACCATTCTACTATGATAGTTATTAATAGAAAAAAAGCAAAGAAAGGAAGAAAAGTGAGAGAGAGAAAGGGGAGAGAGGAATAGAAAGAGGGGAGAAGATGTACAACTTATAAAAGCAAAGGGTTCTCAATCACTGGATGTATTTTAGCAAAGGAAATTATTGCACTGGGCTCTGTAATGGTAAATATATCTTCCTTCCCAGCATTCTGTGATTTTATGATTTAGGGTCAACTAGTGACAACAATATTTCTGGGATGTGGGATCCTTATTTTACAATTAAAAATACTGTATAATTCTTTCAAAGCTTTTTCTTGCCTCCTACTTCAATATTTAAGACTACAATAAGTACAGAAAGACGTATTAAAGTATGCTACATTAAGAAACTCAAGTTACTACTCATTTTAAGATAATTATTATCCTTCATTTATTATTTATGATGCAGTCCCTTGCACAGAGTAGGTTTTCTATAAATCTATTGATTTTTGATGTCTTCACAATAGGCTTTTTTATGTAAAAAGTACCCACATCCATTTGGGAACTATTTTAAACTGATTCCTATTGGACAAAACACATATCCATCACAAAAATCACTATAAACGAATAAGGAGATAAATGAATTGGAAAAACAAGTTTGCCCAAATTACAAAGAAATGGGATTAATATTTAGAATACTTTAAAGTCTTACATAAGTTGATGTTTAAAAATAGAAAGGCTAAGCGAAGAATTTAAACAGAAATGCAGAAAAACAATAATCACAAGAAGAACCTCATTTTCACTAGTAATCATGGAAAAACAAACAAAAATAATGAGATGGTGGATTTTTGGCCAACAGACTGGCAATATCTTCAACATGCACATACAAGGAATTATGTTATACATGCTGCAGCTTTTTGGAAACTTTTTGACAATATTTGTTAAATTGTTTGAATGTGCTTTACTCAGATGCAGCCATCATTTCACCTGTTAGTTTTTCCCCTCTAGAATTAATTGCAAATATGTGCAAAGAGCACTTTTATTATAATTATTTTAAAAGATAAGAAATAATATAAATATCCTGTCATAGTTATAATGGTTAAATATATTATGGTACATTCACAAGACAGATGCTATACAGATGTTTAAAATATAGTTTTATAATTTTAAAAGAATATATTTATGTATAACTAATATAAAAGAAGCAAAAGCATTCACATTGAAATGGAGATTTGTTTCTTCAGGGTCTGAAACAGAGACAGGGAAACAAAGGGTAGTTCAAAAAAGAAATGTTTATTTGTATTGTGTGATTTATTTTACCTTATATGGAGACATGTCTTATGTGTAAAGTTAATCAATGTTTTAAATCTAAGAAGGAAAAAAATAGACAATGTATCGCCTCTAAAATTTTGGATGAAGGGTGGAATGGAGATATCGCTTAGTTCAAATTCCCAAACTTAAATATGAAGGACTTAGGCCCCAAAATTTGAGACGAGAAAAGGACATGCTCCTGGTGCTCTGCTGACTTAATTCTACTGATTCAAACCCAGTGTTCTTCCATGCCCTTCAAATGCACTAAAAGTATTCTTTAATTTTAAGTACAATATCAGTAATTTTTGTGATTTAGATGACCATGATCCTGAGGTTAGTCTTCAATAAGTATAAACAGATGGGTACATCCCCACTATAGGAAGCAGAATTGGGTAGAAATTAATTATAATCACATTGCTTCCCCTAGATTAATCATAATGAGCTAGTTGTGATGCTTCTACATGTACTGCATGATAATAGTCGATTGAAGAGTTTATGGTCTTAATTATTTAGTATTAAAGGGCTCATTTTGAGGTACACAGTAACATTCAATTAGAACAAAAATAGAGTACATGCATTTGTTTAAACCAGAATTTACAAGGCGGAATGGTTGCAGTCCCAGCAAACACTCAAAAGATGACCTCAGGAATTGGAATTTAGTGATGATATAAGTGATACCAGTGATAATATAAGACAATGTGAATTTTTAATTTTTGGAGTACATAGTAGGAGTATATATTTATAGGGTACATGAGACGTTTGGATACAGACATGCAAGGTGAAATAAGCACATCATGGAGACTGAGGTATTCATCTCCTCAAGCTTTTATCCTTTGAATTACAGATAACCTAATTACACTCTTTAAGCTCTTTTAAATTGTACAATTAAGTCAAGATTGATTGGAGACACCATGAATTTGTGAATGCGGATGTTGCCTGTAGCTTCTAAATAGTTTAATCAAAGCAAAAATCCACTCCATCTGCAGATAATTCAGCATTGCAATGTTGGGTGGGATCGACTACTTTACCCCAATACTATTTCAGCAGAAAGGTTTTCTGCCGTTCACATTTACTAAAAGGGACCTGAATCTTTGATGTTCAACGTAAGGCTCAAGTAACAGCCAGAAACCATTTCGGTGCAGGAGGGAAAAAACAGCATTTGGCCATGTCTAAATTCTACTCTATTGTTCATTTACCAAAATTAAAATTATAATAAAAACAAGATTATGGACTTTATATAGACCCACAACATAACTCTGGAAAACTGCAGATTCAGGAAAAAAAATAATCAAAAACTTCAATATCAGCTGTAAAACTTTCTAAAAATGAAACAATATAATAAAGAACAGAGGTAGAATTTGGCTCTAAATTGAGTTGCCCACCTGCAAGTTATTTTTAGGCATCCCCAAGATGAAAAGGAAAACATTCAAAAAAGCTTTCCACAAGTTCCCATAACAAGTGCTCTGTGGTTGAATCTTCACTCTGAATCCAAACCAAGCCTGGGCACAGCTATGCAAGCACTTTGAATAAACTAAGAATAGAGGCAAATAAACAAAAGAAGATAAAAGTAAAGTCAAACATGTCCACGTGTAGAAAGAAAGAAAACTGTTTTAGCGAATTATTTTAAAGGTTTTTTATTTCCTCCTCATTCACACTGGAGGATAATTATTATGCTCACTGACAAACAGGCCTTGAGATCGGTTACTTGGGAGAAAGATTTCTCTCTCTTTCTGGCTTCCAGAAAGCACCAAGATTGGGCAATAGTAATTTATTTTTCAAATTGGGTGGAAAAAACAGAAGAAAAGTAACTGTGATGAGAAATGTCCTTTGTCTCTTCTAATACATTTTCTGTAGCAACCCTGTGTTATTAATGAAATGGCAATGAGATCACAAAGGGAGTGCCCACTTATAATGATTGTTCTATTGGGAGGATGACACATCCCGAATTGTCCAACAACAACAACATACAGCCTGAAAACCATTATCACTGGACCTGATTGCTTTCCCAGCGAAAGCTAAAAACTGCATTTCACGTTACAGTAGGCTAACAATTCAACATACAAGCCCCCTTCAAGACTAACTTTTGGGGTAAATGGAGTATATTCAGAAAGGTGCAGGCTAGGTGTAAGTACGATGTAGAGGCTTCTGGTTAATTAACAATAGAAAGAAACTGTGAATCTAGGAGTTTTCTCTAGAGCCCTCCCCAGTCTGGCTTCTGTCACCACCACCCTCACGGAACCATTCTTGGAAGGTCATCAACATCCCTTTGCCAAATGTTGTGGACACTCGTCAGCTCATCTCACGCAGCCTCTCAGCTGGGCTGCTCCTGCCTTGACATGCTCACACTCTGCTCCTTTTCCTCCACCACTTCTGGCCACAGCTTTTCTGTCTCTGCATTGTGTCATCTGCTTCTATCTCTTGCCTTCGATCTACAGGCACACAGGAGGCTTCAGTCCTGGTCTTCTTTACTTCCTGGTCTTCACTCTTTTCTGTTTAATCACAAGTCTTAGTTTTAGATATCACCTCAAGCTTCTGCCCCACTTAAAAATCTGTGCCGAGTTTCATCCTTCCATTTTCCAGTGTCTATGTGATTTTTCTAAAAAAATAATTAATAATCATTAAAAATTTAATATGGTTCACAAAAGAATTCTATTTTTTCCTCTCAAAACCTGTTCCTTTCCTTCTCTTGTAACTTTTTAAATGACAACACAATAAGGACATAAAAGTCATTTTTAAGCCCTCCTTTTTCCTGAGCCCTGACATTCAATCTGTAATAATCATTATGTCTGTCTCTGAAAACATACTTCAGATGCATTCACTTCCTTCCCATCTGCACAGCTACAGGTTCTCTTTACCTTCACCTGGAGTATAGCAATTGCTTCCTAACTGCCCTCACCCCCCCCACTTTCTGGAAATGCTCACTTGCAATCTGGTTTGCACACAGCAGGTCGAATAATTATTTTAAAAGGGAAATGCCAGATATAGGGGACGGGGAGATGGAGGCAGCAAACCACATTGCCATATATGTACCTGTACAACAATCCTGCATGATCTGCACATGTACTTCAGAACCTAAAATACAATAAAAAATATATAAATAAATAAATGAAGTGTAAATTGTGTCTTGCAATTGAACGTGTAGATATAAAATGTCTCCTTTAGTTAACATTCTTTAATGGCTTTCTCCTTTAGCAAATCCAAAGTTCTCAACATGATCAAAACGTCCAACCTTATTTTCTCTCTCCAATTCACATACTATCTACCAGTCATGCTGACATCCCTTTCTTTTCCTCAATAATATCTGGCTCTTTACTTCCTGCAGGCCTTCGCATTTGCCAGCTTCTGGCTCCTCACTCATCTTAATACTGACTCCCTCTCATCTTGAGGACTTAACTTTCCCAAGCACTGTCCACAGTTTGTGTCTCCTATATTAGATAGCTTTTTTCCTGCGAACACTTATCACTGAAATAATCTGGATTTTGTTGTCGTTTGTTTCTGTATTGCTTGTCTCCCTTACTTCAAATGCACAATCACTTCACTGCTGTCCACCAGTGCCTGGCACTGTCACTGGTATCCTGTCGGCATTAAAGACAGAAAGGTGAATGAGTAATTGATTTGGTGAATAACTGAGTGTCGGCAGCAGAAAGGGAAGGAGTGATATACAACCTGCACAGTCAAATGCATAGTCCAGTAGTTGAGGTAAAAATGAACTATTATAACATATTAGTATAGGTGAAAGGAAAAATAAGAACCAGATGAGATGGAAACACAGACAGGCTGTAACTAAACATTTGGGCAGAAAACAATTAAAGGTGATGTTTCTGAACTGTTGTTTCCAGGGATGCTTATGGCACCAGGGTTTGCCTTCATGCCTGTCTTTACTGCACAAAGTCCTTATTTTTCTTTTGCATTTACTTCCCATAAGAAATTGTAAAAGGGGCTTCAAGCCACATATCCTAAGACATTCTACAAACACTCTTAAGTCCATGGAAAGAACACAGGCATCATTCAGTCAGGTTACAGAAATGGAGAACAGTATTACACCCTGGAACGTCATTGTGGAAGAGCAGTAACGTTTATGGAAATTAACTAATAGCATGCATTAATACTATTTGTTGAGTACAAAAATAGTTTTAATGCAATAGGGTGAGTGAGAGGCTTAGAAGGAACAACTCTGTGGCAAGAAATAAGCATCAGCAAATTCCAGGAACTTTCCCTCAAATGCACTGTTACCAGCACTGCCTAGCAAATCCCTACTGATCCCTTGAGAACAAGGATAAATATCTTCTCTTCTCTGAAGCCTTTGCATCTGAGCAATCACTTCTTCTCCTGGGCCCCTATAGACTTCTGTCATGGCACTCACTACAGTGGATGGTGATATGTAGTTGGCATATTGTATTAGTCAGCTCAAGCTTCCAGAACAATATGCCAAAAACTAAGGGCATTAAACAACAGATATGTTTTCCACATTTCTGGATCCTGGGAAGTTCAAGATCAAGGTGTCAGCCATTTTTCGGTGAGAACCTATAAATGGCTGTCATCCCACTCTGTCCTCGAATAGTGGAGAGAAAGATATCTGAGGTATCCTCCTCTTCTTCTAAGGGTACCAGTTCTATTGGAGTACAACACACTTAAGATCTGTTAACCCTAATAAGGTTAACCTTCTCACAGGCCCTATCTCCAAATACAGTCACATTGGGGAGTAAGCTTTCAACATATTCATTTATAGAAGGACACATTAAGGCATAACACATCTATTTCAGAAGATCAATTCCCGGCCATGTTTTAATCCTAGCACCTGCCATCATACCTTGAACAAATTAAGTCACCAAAAGACAAATTTTCAATGCACAGATGAATGAGACAATGTATAAATGAAGAAATCCTAGATAAAGTTGATACTGTTTTAGAATATAATTCAATTTTTATTTTGTTGTATAGCTATGCCATTTGATTATTTTTGATTTATCAGAATCATCAGCTTGCAATGGAGAATACCACTAATATAAATTTCCAAGAACCAAGAAAATGAGGCTGGCTATGTGACACCTAACAAATTTATTCCATTATTTTAGTCAGATGAAAGACAAGCTCCTATATTTCTACACTCTAAGTAACTTGAATTTCATACATTGTAGAATTAAATGCATTTCCCAGGGTGGAAAAATCAGAAAGAACATTTTAAACATTATAGCATGGGGAGAAATGCCAAATGTGGGTGAAGGGGCAGAAGGCAGAAAAACACACTGCCACGTGTGTACCTATGCAACTATCTTACATGTTCTGCACATGTACCCCAAAACCTAAAACGCAATAAAATTAAAATAATAAAAATTTGTAAAAAAGAAAAGAAATTGTTTAGGATCTATTTAACAAAATAAAAATAAACATTAGAAAATCAACTGCTTCTCTTATATCTCATTGTACACTTTGAGCCTTGACCATGATATTTGATTAAGAGCCAATAAACTAAAACATAGAGTTTATGAGCTCTAACTCCCTTACTTGATGTTCTCAATAACTATTTTCTCATTGCCTCTTGAACATGCTGATTTTTTTAAAAAATGAAAAATAATGCCCAGTTTTGTAGTATTGTCTGTGAATTAACCCATTGTATTAATAAACCCAAACCTCCACGAATTTCCATTGGTGAAATATAAGAAGGAAACATCAAAAGCATACACTAATAAGAAAGCAAGAAAGCAAGAAAGAAGGGAAGGAAGGAAGGAAGGAAGGAAGGAAGGAAGGAAGGAAGGAAGGAAAAGAAAGTCAACCCATAGGCTTATTCAACAAAAAAGAAAAATACTTGTATTTCTTTCATTTATAGATATTATCATGGAAAATACTTTTTCAAATTAGAAATAACATAAACCTGTTAATCTTCCATAAACCTGTTTGCATTTCATTTTAGGAAACAGTATTTACATGAAATTAGATATGGATAAAAATATTAAATATATGTCTAAAATAGATATATCTATATTAACTTTCTCTCATTCTGACCATTGTAATTTCATACCCATGCTTTTTGTAACACCATCAGCCAATTGGCATTCTTCATCCCCAACACCCTGCTCTACTTCTTTTTCCCACAGCACTTACTGCCTTCTCACTAGGTAGTTGACTATGCGAATACAGTATGCTATATAGTAGACTTCTTTATTATACTTATTTTTTAGTTTATGATTTGCTTAGTGTAAAAATTTATGCTGCACTAAGACATGGGTTTTTGTTTTGTTTACCAATGTTTTCAAGCTCCTAGAACAGTGCTTGGCACAGAACAGGCACTGAATAAATATTCACTGAATTTGTAAGGTATTTAAGCTGGTTATCATTTTTAAAAGATGAGTAACTCCTTAGTTATTATTGATTTCATCATGCACAAATTAAATTCACTGAAATTTTGTCTGCCTTTATAAATGGATGCCTATTTAATGTCTACAGATTCTCTGGTTTCAATTGTTAGCATTTTTTTTTGTTTAAGTTTGATCTAAGGGAGAACTAAATTAAGGTAATTAACAAATAGACCAAAAAGTACCTGATGACTCACTTTCAAAAATATTTTGATGGTATAAGCTACATACATTTCAATTAGTGATTTCTCCCCTGTTACTTTATTTACCTCGTGTGTTCTACTTTTATATCTATTATTTACTACTGTGTTTTCAATTAATTATTACTCTATTGACTTCATTCATTTAGCTCACATCAACCCATACATTTCTTAGTTGTAGGAATACAACTACAGAATACAAGCAAAGCATCATATGATCAGGCAAATTCAAAGCCCAGCAAAAGCACATTTGAGCAGTCTGTGTTTTCTATGTTGTTTTCTTCCTATCCATTGCCTTTCAGCAATTCTAGGGTCAGATCTACCCTGTGCTCCATCTTCATACGTCTTCATTCAGTCATTCAGTTCTATCTTCTCAATTGTTAGCACTTTCTAAAGAAGATTCAAATGTTAAGTTGTGATACTTACAGAAGGTTCTTCATTACTCAAAGTACTTCCAAAACCTTGAATGTGTATCTGTTTATGATGACATGATTGTTCACAGGATTGATACTTCAGTCAGAGAACAAGACTTCTCCAAGATCTCATGAATGAAATGAAAGTGGTATTTGAACAGAATAATGAGTGTAAGACCTCATAATTACCAAATATTTACCTGATAATTACCAGATATCTGGCTTGGGTTAGATATTCTTTAATAGCAATAGCCCTGTCTACTCTCACAAGATGCAATGCTCCTGAGAAAAGCTGTGCAAACTCTAAGCTGCCATTCCAGAGTGTTCCCAATTCTCTTCTAAAATACTCTGGGAGTTCATTAATGTTAATATATGTTCTATAAAATATGGCCAAAAACCTAGAATGGGTGTCTGAGCCTTTAATTTGCTACTGCACATAATTAATTTCTAAAAGGAAAATGTAGTGTGCTTTATTTTCTCAATTTATTTTCTTAAATAGAAAAGCTTTTTCTCAAGCTTCATCAGTTCTTCTGAACTGCAGAATAAAATATCCATTAAGTATTTGGCCATAGAAGGGTTGATTATTTTCATACTATATAAGTAACTGACTAATACTCAACCTGTTTAAAAGGCTGATCTATAGTAAACTGAAAGTTATTTGTTATGTATAGCTCTCTTTATTTACTTAAATACAAATTTTGATTTTGAAAAGTTTTAGTAATCTTTATCAAAATACATTTATTCTAAAATTTATTTTATAATAGCAATTAAAAGGATAAGATACTAATCTAACTTTAATAACGGAAGTGTAAGAATGTTGCAGTGGAAATGATAAAATATTGTTGAGGGAGATGAAAGAAGATCTAAGCAATCAGAGAAGCATTTCACATTTATGGATTGGAAGATCCAGTATTATACAGATGGCAATTATTTTCAACTGATCTATAGATTCAACACTAACCCTATCAAAATTCCAGTAGGACTTTTCACAGAAAATGAAAATCGGTCCTAAAATTTATATGGGACTGGTGATGCTTAATTTTCTGTGTCAACAAGACTGGGCTAAGGAATGCCCAGATAGCTGGTAAAATATTAGTTCTGGGTGTGTCTATGAGTGTGTTCCTGGAAGTTATTTATTATTTGAATCAGTAGATTGAGTAAATAGGTTCTGCCCTCACCAATGTCGCTGGACACTATGTAATCTGTTGGGAGGTAAATACAGCAAAATGACAGGGACAAGTGACTCCTCTCTGTTTTCTTGAATTGGAACATCCAAATTGTATTGCTTTCAGACATCAGAGCTCTTGGTTCTAAAGACTTCCGGTTCTGGGACTTAAACCAGTTCTCCTCTCCTCTACTCCCATTTTTCAGTCCTTCAAATTTGGACTGAATTATACAACCATATTTCCCAGTTTTCCAGCTTGCAGATGGCATATTATAGAACTTCTCAGCCTCTATTATCTTGTGAGTTGATCCTTAGAATAAATCTTCTCTTACATAGCTACATATATCTTACTGATTCTGTTTCCTTGAAGAACCTTGACTATTATGAGATTGCAAAAAAACTAAAACAGCCAAAAAATTTTTGAAAAAATAGAATGGAGCTTGGAGACTTTACAATTTCCAAAGTATTGTAAAGCTACCATAATTATGACAGTGTGATCCTAGCATAAGAGTAAATATGCAGGTCAACTGAACAGAATTAAGAGTTCAGAAATAAGGCTGGGCATGGTGGCTTACGCCTGTAATCCCAGAACTTTGGGAGGCCAACGCGGGTGGATCACGAGGTCAGGAGTTCGAGACCAGCCTGGCCAACATGGAAAACCTCTGTCTCTACTAAAAATATAAAAATTAGCGGTAGCGCGTGGTAGCGCGTGCCTGTAATCCCAGTTACTCTGGAGGCTGGGGCAGGGAATTGCTTGAACCCAGGAGGCAGAGGGTACAGGAAGCCAAGATTGTGCCGCTGCACTACAGACTGGGTTACAAAGCGAGACTCTGTTTCAAAAAAAAAAAAGAGTTCAGAAATAAAGTCTTACATTTGTAGTTAATTGACTTTTGTCAAAGGTGTCAAGGCAACTAATTGGGGAAAAGAATAGATATTCTAGAGATGGTACTATGATCATGGTTCATCTATGATAATACGAGCTTAGATTTTTACCTTTCACTAAGTGAAAATTAACTCAAAGATTATTATCATCTTAAACGTTGCAACAATAAAACATTTGGTAAATAGGAGGAAATCTTCTGAACTTTAAGTTAGGTATTGAAGTTTTAGCTATGACACCAAAAGCAGAGTTCATATAAGAAAGAAAAGGCAGTGCCGGGCACAGTGGCTCACGCCTATCATTCCAGCACTTTGGGAAGCCAAGACAGGTGGATCACAAAGTCAAGAGTTTAAGACCAGCCTGGCCAACGTGGTGAAACTCAGTCTTTACTAAGAATACAAAAGCTAGCCGGGCCTGGTGGCACGTGCCTGTAATCCCACCTACTCAGGAGGCTATGGCAGGAGAATTGCTTGAACCCAGGAGGCAGAGATTGCAGCGAACCAAGATCATGCCACTGCACTCAAGCCTGGGTGACAGAGCAAGACTTTGTCTTGAAAAAAAAAAAAGAAAAAAGAAAAGAAAAGTTGATAAATTAGATTTAATCAAAATTCAACACATCTGTACTTCAAAAGACATCACTAAGAAAATGAAAAAAAAACATGTAAAACTAGAATATACTATTTGGTAAAACAATGTATCTGATATGGGCTTGTATCCTGAATATATAGAGATTGCTTATAGGTCAATAATAAGAAAACGAGCAGCTAAATAAAATGGGCAAAATACCTGAATGGACATTTTAATAAAGAAGATACAGAAACGGCTAACAAGTACAAAGAAAGAAGCTCAACATAATTATTCATCAGGGAGCTATAAATTAATGCCACTATGAGGTACCATTTTACGTCTACCAGAATGTCTATAATAAAAAAAGACAGAAAATAGCAAATAAATTAGAGAAATGGGATTCCTCATATGTTGTCGATTGTGGCATACACTGGTGTTTCCACTTTGGAAATGGTTTGAGAGTTAAAAATACATTCACCCTACAACACAGGCTTTCCACTCTTAGGTAGCTGTACCAGAGATATGACAGCATATATACATATAAACACGTTGATACAAGTGTTCTTAGAAGCTTTATTTTTGAAGGCCAAAAATTAGAAACAGGCCACATACTCCTAAACTGATAAATGGATAAAGTAGTCTATCCATGCAATGGAATACTATCCAGCCGTCGAAGGAAGCCAGTCACTGATGTGTGTTACACCATAAACAACCTGCAAAACACACTGAGTGAAAGCTGCCAAACCCAAGACACCAGATATTACACGATTCACTTGACGAGAAATGTCCAGAAAGGCAAGTCTGTAGAGACAGGTAAAAGATTAAATGGCTTCTGATGTGGTAGAGAGTGGGAGAAGTTGGAAACAGAATGTGACCCTTAGTGGATATGAGGGAGCTTCTTGGAGTAATGGAAATGTTCTAAACTGATTTACTCTGATGGTTGCACAACTTATATATTTACTAAAACTCTGAATTGCACCCTGCAAGGGGTGAATTATATGTTATATAAAATATGGCTTGCTAAAGTTACATATAAAAATGTATTTATTTTAAATCAAAGATGTGGTTGTAAAATGTTCCTCTATCCTGACGTGATTTTTCTCCTTTCCTAGCTTAAAACATTTCCATTTAGGGGGATAGCCCAAAGCCTATAAAAGCTAGCTTTTAATTCCATAAAATCTAACTGGGAGAGCTTTTCAGAAATACTTCTGCTTTGGAAAATGACATATAACTGTGAAGTTATCCATTTTGAAATCAGTTTATACAATTTACTGACCATCCAATGTTGACAACTCACCTACACATTTTCATTTCTTTTAGAATGAATTTTTATGAAGCTTCTATTTTAAAATAAATGGAACTAAATATTAAATGACACAAGAGCTTTATTATCTGTCAAAGAGAAAATAAAATAGAAGCAGGTTGAAAACATCATCCTGAAGTCTCACTTGTCATTCATATGGTAATTTATCAAACAGCAAGGATTTAAAAAAAGATACAATTTAAATAAAATATTTATTTTATAAATGTAATTTTTGAAAATTCTTTATTTAATTCTTATTGGATTATCACTAGTCACCTCAATAACTTTTCCAACAAGGTCCCTGCAGTTTGAATTTCTGATAAAAATGAAGATATAATGTATAATTTGCTACATTTCATGCAATGAACTATTAAGCAACGGCAAAATTTGGATTTATTTTTATTATTATTTTTAAATAAAGAACTTCTGGGACAGATCTCAGACTCCACATCCATAACAGAAATTAAAGCAATTAAAGTATCATTGAGGATTACCAATAATAATATAACATAAACAGTGGGCCTCACATTCTGTCTATGTAAGTTACCATAGTTGAACAAACTGAAGTAAGTAGAAATTCCAAATTTCTTAATTTTAAGTTAATATTAACAATGTTTGCCAGGAGTTAAGCCAGGTTAGGGAATAATCAAGAAATAAAGAATCCAGAAAAGTGTGGATATTACCACCTCTCCTTCCTTTTTCTGGTATATAAAAACCAATTTAGATTTACAGGAGACATAATATCTGCAGGGAGTATATTAGTGACATTAAATCTATTACTCATGGGAAAAACTGAAACTGAAAACCATTAAAATCATTTCATAAATGTATGATTTTTTTTGCTGTTTTGAAATGTATGTAGACAATAGAATTTGTTAAGTAATTCAGTAGACAAAAACTTATAAAAAAATAAAAGCTACACAGTCTCTTTGCTATTATTCTATCACTGTTGAAGAATAAACTAGTGGCCAAAACACATGAAAAAAATGTTCAGTATCACTCATCATCAAATAAATGAAAATCAAAACCACAATGAGATGCCATCTCACACCAGTCAGAATGGCTTTTATTCAAAAGTCAAAAATAACAGATGCTGGAGAGGCTGCAGAGAAAAAGTAACACTTAACCATTATTGATGGGAGTGTAAATTAGTTCAGCCACTGTGGAGAGGTGTTTGTGTTTGGAGATTTCTCAATGATTAAAACAGAGCTACCATTTGACCCAACAATCCCATTACTATGTATGTATCCAAGGGAAAATAATTCATTGTAACAAAAAGATGCATGCACTCCTATGTTTATCACCATGCTATTCACAATAGCAAAGACATGGAATCAACCTAGGTGCCCATTAATGGTGGATTGGATAAAGAAACTGTGGTACATAAACCCCATGGAATACTATGCAGTTATTAAAGAGAATGAAGTCATGTCCTTTGCAGCAACATAGTTGCTGCTAGAGGACATAATGTCAAGTGAACTAATGCAGGAACAGAAAACCAAATACTGCATGCTTTCACTTACAAGTGGAAGCTAAATTCTGAGCACACATGAACATTAATATGAGAATAAAAGGCACTGTAGAGCGGGGAGGGCGGGAACATAGTATGGTTTGAAAAACAACCTATCAGGTACTCTTCTCACTACCTGGGTGCAATGTACTCATGTAATAAACCTACACGTGTACCCTCTGTATCTAAAATATGTCAAATTTTTTTAAAGAATAAAATAAATAAATTTATTATTCCATTATAGATTCTTAAGTAATTCAAATAAAAAACAGCAAATTCCCTAACAAAAAATGTTTAGTATTAGTTAATAATTTCAAAATATACATTGTATTTTATAATAATATTATTTTTCATAGCCCATTTCCAGAAGCCAATGACCTAAATTTTTAAAAGTTTTTGTTGGTTTCAGATCTCACAAAACAAATATATGCATATGAGGATGGCTCTTACTTTTAGAGAGGGTCATAAAATATCTACTTAACAGCCATTCTTAAAAGTACTGCAGTATTATAAATGTAAACACAAAATTCTAGTCAAAATTGTTATGAAAATCTACTTTAAAGGTGGATCGTGTTCTACTAGTAGCCAAACATCAAATCAAAGTACACTGTCATATCCACAGAATGAATGCATGTGCTAAATTTGTATGTTAACACACTTAATAACTTCCTTTTCACACTTGGGAATTCACATGTAAAATATGCCCCCCATTACAGGTATATGTTCTCCCAGTATTATAAATCTCAAGCATTCCAGCCACAAATTCAGACACAAGAGCCTCGATAAAGTAGACCATCTTAATCTGTGCCCATTCCCTTTCAAAACTCATAATTAACTTTCTTCTGGGTCCAAAACAGTGGCTACTGTGACTTGATACCTCATTTAATCTTTTGAGGACATGTTAATTTTTGCCAACTGTGCCACCATTGAGATTGCTAACAACCAAATGAATGGAATTTAAAACTAAACGTGCAAAAAAGCTAGGTTAATAATAATAAATAATAATATTATATTAATGATAATAATACATAACAAGAATAAATAATAATATAATAATAATAATAAGCAACAATAATATTAAATAATATAATAATAATATTAATGATAACAATAAGCTTAGTACCTCATTAAATGGGTGGATATGTGGTGTCATCAATCACATCTACAGAAAAGATTAAATTTATCGAGATTTACTAACACATAGTCAGTGGCAGGTTTCTTTGTATAAGGAGATCACTTGGTTTTTTGTTTTCTCTGAAGCTACGTTTTCTTACTGTTGATATTCCCTACCCTTTTGCCCTGGTTTGGTTTTGAAGTTAAGACAAAGCAGGTAGAGAGTCTAATATGTAGAAGGAAAATATTGTACCCATTTATTTTCTCCAACTAGCTCAACTCCCTAAAAAGCCTCTACTCCATCTGCCAGATTGATATTTCCTTCCACTTGTTACTGAACATAGTTCTGCCAATGATTTCCAAGTTTTACCTGAACCTTTACACTGCAGCATCCTCTGCCAACACCTCCTCCCTATGTGGTGCAGGAAGCTCCTGCTCTTGCCTGCCCTTTCCACAAAGCTTGCATTGTCTGCCACTTCCTCCTTCCATTTTCCCCTCCCCACTGATGCTCATAATTCTTTAGGATACCCCAATTTAGCTGGTTCTCAGAGTTTGAGAAAGACTGTTTCAAATAATCCTAGGAACCTTTTAAGTCAAATGTTGTCTACTCCTTTCTTTTCTGCATATTTCTTTTATGTATGATGTATAATTGTGTTTAATTGATAAAAAGTCATTTTTGTGTAATTTTAGAAGATCATTGTGTATGCTGCATTCCATGTATAATTTCAACTACATAGTATTTTAAATCTTGGCTAATATGATTAACAAAGTGTCATTCTCATCTTATATATGTTTCTTATCTCTTCCTCTAATGCCAAATCCATTAATTAATTTAACTTATGTATGCATTCAACATATTTATGTTGTCCACAGAACACCTACTTCCCACTTCTTCTATTTCCAGATGAAGGGATCCCAACTAGAGAAATACATTTGTTCTCCTTCTCAACTTTTACTACTTTCCAAAGAGAAATGAGTTATTGATTGGCAGCTGGACCAATGGACCACATATCTTGAATATTATAATCAGACACATATCTTTGAGCACTAGAAATTGGCTTCTTTTTTTTTCTTCCATCTTTCCCCTGGAAACTGAGGAAGACAGAAATCCCAGGAAAACATACACTTTTCTTTAGATGGGCCATTTCAAGATATCTATAGGCCTGCAAAGGGCTAATTAGTGAGTCCGCTTGACTAAGACCTATGCTACACCTTTCGATATATGATGTCAAGAACAAAGATGATATTTTAACCTCTATTTGCCTGACTCCTATCTACCTCTAAATTTGATGAGAAAACAAGGCATCATTTCCCCCAAACTCCAATGAACTTCAATGTATCATTCACTCTGCTTGGCACTGAAGATGTAACTGTGACTAAGAAAAAGTCCCTGCTAGCAACACTACCACTAAAATATTTGCCTTATTTTAGTCTTTCAACCAGAATCTTTCCAGTCCGCTAACTTGTTTCTACCTTCCAATATCCTGATACCAAAATGATTCCTTAAATTATATTATTGGCAAAATGGGGCTGGGTTTTGGCCAACTGTGGTAGCTGAGGACTTTTTCTTCCAAACCACCAAAATTACTCTCGTGTCAACAATCTTACCATCAACGACTAAGGTTTACAAATGTACTTGGACCATTATAATGGGAAATATGTGTGTGGTTCAATACCGATGGGATCAGAAAGGAGGCAGAGAACAAAAACTTGGATAGGAAAATACACAGAAAACACTAAGTTATTTTTGGCAGGTCGTCCACTGAGTGGTGGGAAGGTCAACTAGATGTCTCCTCAGCACAACAGACATTCTACATTCACTTTGTGAGCAAAGATGTTTGAAAAAGATGTCTTTTATCATATTCCCTGGCAATTGCAACAGAAGATACCAGGCAGTCATTCTGCTGGTGTTGAACTGACTTTCAGCAGACCCCTCAGGTACAATTCCCTGTCAAGGCCCAACAGGAACTTCTTAAAGACACACCCCAACCAGTTCTCCTCTACTTTCCCACACAACTCACATGAAGTTGATCTTGCCTTCTGAGTATACGCAATGCAGTTTTCCTTTATCGTTATTCTAATATATTGTCAAGAAATATGCTTTACATCCTGGTTCTTTGGAGCATTCTTTTATTAATTTTCAAGGGTCTTTCTTCTCCTAACAAAATCCTCTTCTAGGAAATGAAAAGTTATATATTCTAAACTACTGTTTTAGTTGACTTTAATAGTATATTTTGAAGGCATTTGTTCCATGACAATTCTAAATATTCCAGAAGCAAATTTGATGTATCTGGCTGACTGGGGCAAGAGTCTCATAGAGAAAAGTGCCAAATAGAAAGGGCAATCATAATTTATGGATTATATTTTACTATAATGATGAATATTCATCAGATGATGACCACATGTCAGGCGTTATACCAAGAAGACTCACTTGCTTTATTATAGTTAAACACCATGAGATAACCTTATATACTGTGTACTCTTACTATTCCCATATTACAAATTTGTAAATTGAAGCTAAGATGGCATTCCCAAGTCAATGTAGCTCAAGTGTATACTGACTTCTATTTGAAGTCATTTAATGGCCCTTTATTCCTAAAGGGCAAATGAAAATTCCTTAGTGTAAAATATGTGCCCCTTCATGCCTACACCAAACTTGGTTTTTAGCATAATCTCTCCTGCCCCCATGTGTCTTTCTCAATTTTTCACTCTTCCCTACCAAGATGCACAAGTATTTTGACTTTTGCATGACCTATAATTTTGCAAACTTTAACATTATTTTTCATGCCTCAAATATCTCTCTTCATTTCTGCTTCAACTTGAGAAATCTTAATTTGTGTCTTAGCTCAAAGACCTCCACCTTGATAAGAAGCTCACCAATTCCTCAAGCCAGAGCTAGGCATCTCTTCTTTGTATTCATTTGTCCATTCCTATGTTTCAGCTCTAACCACATTGCAATTCTCTATCTCTCAATGTGTCTAACATATCAGAAATTGGGTTACCTCAGGAAAAGAAAAAGTAGAAAGAAGGAAAGACACAAATATTAAGAACCAGATGTATATCAAACACACTGGTAGATATATTCTCATACATTCTATCCCAATTTTCACCTGCTATTTCATCCTTTAAAGCCTTGAAATACATATCATGGTACATATTTAATTTTTCAAACGTGCTATCTAGTAAGGTAAATCCAAGATGTATACACATGTCTCACCCAGGGTGTATGTCCTCTTTTCTGTATTCCATTTCTTCCTCTTGGCACCTTCAGCCCATTGAACAATGCTTGACATGTAGTCAGTGCTAAATAAATATTTGGCAGATAGAAGAATAAATAACATTTATAAATTTAGCTAGCACTTTCAAAGAATCATCTAATTGTTCTTCACAATGAGTCTGAATAATCAAAATTATATTTGTCTAAAAACTAATGTATAATCTGAGGATTAGCAATTACTTAAGAAAATTGTCTTTTAAAAATATATGATACCATTTTATTCACATAAATATAAACTGTATGAGTTCACTAAAATGAAGCCTGTTGATGTCTAGAGAGTCTAGAGATAAAATTATTAAAGTCTATGATCACATTAAATTTTGTATGAATTTTTTTTTTTTGAGACAGAGTTTTGCTCTTGTTACTCAGGCTGGAGTGCCATGGTATGATCTCAGCTCACTGCAACCCCCGCCTCCTGGGTTCAAGTGAGTCTCCGGCCTCAGCCTCCTGAGTAGCTTGTAGTACAGGCATGCACCACCATGCCCAAATAACTTTTGTATTTTTAGTAGAAATGGGGTCTCTCCATGTTGGCCAGGCTTGTCTTGAATTCCTGACCTCAGCTTATCTGTCCACCTTGACCTCCCAAAGTGCTGGGATTATAGGTGTGAGCCACTGAGCCTGGACATTTTATTGTAACAGGGAAAGAACCCATAGATTTTATACAATAATAATTTCAAAAGTTATTTGACCCCCAAATGATTAAGAAATACAGACCATTTTATTTATATATTCATTTTCACTCTATGATTATGTAATAATAAATGAATAAAGTACTCAGATATATATATAGTGTTTACTTCTGAGCCTAAAATTTTATAAAACTGAAATGGAAATTAAACCAGAGATTCAGCCCACTAAAAAACAATTAAAATACTCAGTTTTAAACCTTAATCTACTGGTTCCAGCATTTTCTATCTTTATTAAGATAGCCATATTAGACTAAACAGTTTTTATCAGTTTGTTTGCATGTTTGTTTTCGAAGGGGATGTGTAAGTAGAGGAGATTTTATTTCTCAGTTTTTGAGATCTGCCTGTTTGTAACAAACTGACAAGTATGTACAAAAAAAACCCATAAATATCAGGCTAAACTTTGGTTTCTCTCATCACTTTCAAGTCAATTTGAAGAGCTTATGTTCCACTTATTAATAAGCACCTTCTGGCTTTGGTACTGCTGAGACGAAATCTAGCGTGAATGTATACAAGAACTATGTACCTTGAAGAAAGCATAATTGTAACAGTGCTTTTGTCTACAAGTCCATGTAGGCCCAAGCCAGTATTTACTCAGATATTATTGAAAAAATAAAGAAAAGCCATCTAAAGTAGAAAGGAAGAAAAATTGTCTCTGTTTGTAAATGACATAACCTTATATAGCAAAAACCCTAAAGATTACATCAAACATACTTATAATTAATTAATAAACAAAGTCACTAAAGTTTCAGGATACAAAATCAACATGAAGTAATTATCTGAAAAAGAATTTATTAAAATCACATTTATAATACCTTAAAAATATACGTGGGAACAATTTTGCTCAATGAAACGAAAGAATGATACACTGAAAACTATAAAACACTAATGAAAAAAAATGGAAGACGTAAGAAAATGGAAAGATAGCTTGTGCGGATGGATTGTAAGAGTTCATACTGTTACAATGTCCATCCTATTCAAAGCAATCTGCAGATTCAATGCAATTCCTACCGAGATTCTAATGCTATCTTTTTCAGAAACTGAAAAAAGCAATCTTAAAAATTTTATGAAAGACCCCAAAGAGCTAAAACTATCTAGAGCAAAAAGAGCAAAGCTTGAGTATCACACTACCTGATGTCAAAATAGTCTGAGGCTTTCAGATTCTGTTCAAATGGTGGTTAAATTTTATGATAATTGCAAGTTTCGTTTCACACTGTTTGGGCAATGTTTTTCTACTTATGAAAGTGTACTGCTCCCTATATATCATCTGTAATCTCTAAATAAAATTGAAACATGCAAAAACTAGTAAAACATATATTAAGTCCAATAAAATAAAAAATACATATTTAAAATAATAAAATGGTCATCTTTCCCCAGAAAAGTAAGCATGTAATTAAATAAGCCTGATTTCTCTAGATTAGAAGAAAATTCATTCAAAGACCAAAAGAAGAAAATGAATTATTGAGCATTAAAAGTTGTCTTTCAATAGCAACTGTAAGTTATAATCCAAGTTTTAAACAATCCCAGTAAAGTACAGCACACAAATAAATAAACGAATCACAAAAGAAAAGATGCAGTTGAGATTTATTGAAAGTGAGTTTCAATATTGCATGAAATCCAAATTAGTCTTGACTCGCGATATTCTGTTCGTTCCCAAGGGAAATCAATACTCTTTAGAAAAGAAAGAAATGTGTGTTTTTCCCCTTTTTAACAAAAAACTAAACTCAAATATTCCTTTTAGAAGCTTAGAAGGCACACAGTCCCAGAGTGACTTTAGATAGCTGCACAGAAACAAAAAACACACAAAGAAGAAGGAAAGTTGCCAGAAGTTAACTATATTCCCACTTGAAAGGGAATAAAAATGAACCTTTCCACTGCGCCTGGATTTCTGGAGAAGCTCAGTTTGATCATTTTTCTCCCTCTTTAAAAAGCAGAAGCATATATTTTGAAGTTGTTATCATAGTCTATAAAAGGAACACATTTCAATCAAGAGAATAAGAAACAAATACCACTTTACCAGTGAAATACATTTTGATGATCTTGAATGGTTTTGCCTTTCAATTCAAACAAGTTTCAAGAGCAAATCATTTTCATTTGCAAATTTAATGAAATTGCAAATGTATTTACATTGATCAGGAATTTAACGGCATTTCCAAGTGAACTCTGGGCAGGGGCATGTTTAATGGTACCCAAAGTTCCTGTCACACAATGGGCTGGTCTGTTATGACCATTGCCATTTGTATGGCATCAAGTTAAAATGAGGAGAGCAAAGACCCATGAGGAGTAGCTTCCAGTCTCAGGGGTCTTCCTAGATAGAACAACAGAAAAGGTTTTCCCATCACTATTGGGTTGGAGTCATAGGAAAATTGGCAGCAAGAGAACCTGAGTCTTGTATTAACTGTGTGTTTATAAGCTTCAATTCAGTTTTAACCACAGCTAGCTGTGATGCTCAGGTTCTCTTTCCTTTTTTTTTCTTTTTTTTTTAGAAAAAAAAGGAGAGAAGGAGAGAAAGAAAGAGGAAGAAAAAGAGGGAGAGAGAACAGGAATATTGCTTAATTCTAAGAATGGTTATTAATAATGGCTGATCAATATTTTGTGTATTGAAAGTGGAGAATGTATATTTTGTATATCTAAAGTGGAGAGCACTATACATATTTATTAAGTTTACTTGTTCCGGATCTGAATTCAAGTCCTGGATATCCTTATTAATTTCCTGTCTCATTGAGTCTAAATCTCTTTATGGGTCTTATGTATCTGGGTGTTAGGATCGTTATCTCTTATTGTTGCATTGATCCTTTTACCACTGTATCTTTGTTGCTTTGAAATCTATTTTATAAAATGCGAGAATTGCAACTCCTGCTTTTTGTTTATTTCTTTATTTTTTCTCTCCATTTGGTTGGTAAATCTTTCTCCAACCCTTTGTTTTGAGTCTTTGTGTATCTTTGGATATAAAATGGGTCTGGATGTATTATACCGTTAGGTTTTGACTGTATCTCTTAATTGGGGGATTTAGTTGATTTAAATTTAGGGTTACTGCCATTTGATGTTAACTGGCTATTTTATCCAT
>CM052650.1:17653409-17684623 GCA_028533165.1 Leontopithecus rosalia
AACTCCAGATGGATTAAAGACTTAAACATAAGACCAGGCACCATAAAAACCCTAGAAGAAAATCTAGGCAAAACCATTCAGGACATAGGAGTAGGCAAGGACTTCATGACCAAAACACCAAAAGCATTGGCAACAAAAGCCAAAATAGACAAATGGGACCTAATCAAACTCCACAGCTTCTGCACGGCAAAAGAAACAGCCACTAGAGTGAATCGGCAACCAACAGAATGGGAAAAATGGCTCAATAATTTTTAACATTTATCATTAATCTGAGTGTGAGGAGATGAAATTTGAAATTGTTAAGATTTTTTTCCTCTCATTCTATTTCTAGCTACCTCCATCCTTACAAAACACAAGATGCATGCCCAGACACACACAGAGAAACACACACAAAATATTTGCTGTGCTTATTGGTGAGATTTCTCTTCCTACCATCTTCATCACCATATCCAACTCTACTAGTAATTTGGGCTGGAATTAGTAATTTCACTATTATAGAAGGAAATAAGTGAGTAGTATGAAAAATCATGAGATCTCCTGGGTTACATCAAGTTCTCCACTAAAATTTTGACCAGAGCCTGTGAGTATGGCCTTGGTGGGTGCCAACTGCTGTAGACAGGCTGCGGGCTTTGCTGACATGAAAGTGAAGATTAAGTGCTGGAAAGGTGTGGCCACTTGGCTCTGGGTGGCCAATGATGAGAACTGCGGCATCTGCACGATAGCGTTTAACTGCTGCTGCCCTGACTGCAAAGTGCCTGGCTATGACTGCCTGTTGGTGTGGGGCCAGTGCTCCCACTGCTTCCACATGCACTGCATCCTCAAGTGGCTTCATGCCCAGCAGGTGCAGCAGCACTGCCCCACGTGCCTCCAGAAGTGGCAGTTCAAGGAGTGAGGGCCCTGCCTTGCCCTTGCCAGAGGTGGCGTCCTGAGACCCCCCCTCATGCTGGTGCCGATGGCTGCTGTTCGCTGCTGGGGACGGTTCCCTTGGGTTGCAACAAGGTGGAAACAAGGGCTGGAGCTGCATTTGTTTTTCAATCACGATGTTGACATCCAATAAGTAAAACTCATTAAACTACTCAAATCCTGAGTAGTTTAATGACCAGAAAGTGCCATTCTAAGATGTGGGATGAATACCTAGGTTTTTTTTTTTTAACTGATACTTTTATTTCCTCTGTGACTATTATGTCTTTATATAATACATTCTTGCTCTAGCCGCAAGGATCTTCTTTGTGCCTTTATTATTATCATTCATTGTAGCAGTTTATGCCACTGCTACTACTACACTACCTAGATAAAATTCTCTGGAAAACTTGAGACTCACATGTACAAATAAGGAAAATAATAGGAAATAAAAATGAGAAAATAAGTCATATATTTTCAACAAGTCTCACCTAAATCCCTGAGATCATTGATTTATTCAATTGGCTCACTTTGTCTCAGTTCAAAACCATTATGAAAACTGTAATTGACATTATTATTAATTTTACTTTGTATTTTGTTTATATTACTTGCTTAATTCCTGAAGAATAAAACCTCTAACAAAGAAAAATACTGGCCCAGCACATTGCTATGATAGGAAAAGACAATGGAATGGCCAAAATGGAACTTAATAGTAGACTCAGGATAGACTAAGCTTGACAGCCACCCACTTCAAACCTCCCTTGTCGTTCAAATGTGACTAAGTTTGACCCTGACTCCTAGGTCCCAGTCACTCCCCCAAATTGAGATGGGATCAACAATTGGAGCAGGTTCATCCTGGCACTGAGGAACGTCAAAACCAAACTAGAAGATGACTGGGCAGTAATGCTTTTGGAGAAAGATCTTGATTAAAAAGAAGAAATGGGCCACGTGCAGCAGCTCAGGCCTGTAATAATAGGACTTTGGGAGGCTGAGGGTGCTGGATCACTCTAAGGCAGGGGTTCAAGACGAGCTAGCCAACATGGTGAAACCATGTCTCTACTAAAAATACAAAAATTAGCCTGGAGTGATGGTGCATACCTGTTGTCCCAGCTACTCAGGAGGCTGAGGCAGGAGAATCGTTTGAATCCAGGAGATGGAGGTTGCAGTGAGCAGAGATTGTGCCACTGGATTCCAGCCTGGATGATGGAATGAGACTATCTCAAAAAAAGTGGGGAGTGAGATGTAAAAATTTTCAGAATGAAGATAAAGTCACTAACGTTAAAAAAGAAAAGAAAACCTGACAAATAGGATAGAGCCAGAAAATGCCAGGGTTGTCAGGCTTCCAGAACAAAACTATCACAAACGACTCTTCAAATGCCGCACCCTTGCACAAAGGCCATCACAATCTCACACGCAAAATACTCCTGCAAATACATCTGCCCAGCAACTGCCTGTCCAACCTCGAACTTGCATCACCCTTGTTATTGATCTTTGTAGCCAAGGATATTTCTTTTGGAACAATTATATAATCCCCCTTATTTTTTCCCTTTAAATACCATTGTCTTTTTCCTTCCTGAATAGAAACATGATTTACTAAATCTGTTCCCTTCTCTTTTAGACAGTTTTTCTCTATTTGTTATTTAGGTTGAAAGATAAATATTACTCATTTAATTTACAGCTGAGGAAATAAGACTCAGAGAATTTATGCAACTTGCACCAAATCACACTCCAGGTAGGAAGTGGAGTAAGAAATAAAAGTGAAATCCATATGAAACCACAGTTCATATTCTTGGCACTGTTCTACAGTGTTTCAACTGGACCATTAAATAATACATGAATACAGGATGCTCAGGCCTTAGAGAGAGTGTTACCATCATGAAAGCAGTTAGACTCATTAAAAAATTAGCGATTTGGCGATTGGACTGCCTGGCTTCTAGTAACTGGCTATTTTTATGACTTAAGGTAACATATTTAGCCATGTCGCAATTTTATTTTACATCAAATGAAGGTGATGATACCTACGGTATCAGATAAACATGAAAATTAAATGACATATATGATACAGATGATTATGTTAAAGACACGTGTATATATATATATATACCTGTGTTAAATTTAAAACACAAATGTAGATATAATCTCTTTAGCTCTACAAATAAATCAGACTGTTTACCAAATATTAGGGAAAATTCAAAGTTTAATAACACAAACAACTTGCTAAACTACTCTTACTTCTTACATAATGAAAATGACTATGTCATCTTTCATACTTTTATATTAAAATAACTTAATGAAACTACAGAAAAAGATAAACTTTTTCTGAATACTCCTTGTCTTTAATATAAGCCAAATATCAAAAACATGTATACCTTTAGTGTCCTTTCAAAAAAAATTGCAATCTAACTGTGTAAACATAACTGACAACAAAAACTTGGCATTGGGGTTTCCGTAAGTGGTTTATCTAAAATGAACTAGAGATAAGCGATAAAAAATCAGTGTGTTTTACTGAGATAAATACAGAAGATTTCCTAATCCATTGGACATAAGTTTGAGATTATCAGAGTTTATGTTCTGCCATGAGAAATAAAAATGATGAAATTTGTTTTCTTTAAGGTTTTAATAGATAATTAGATTATCATGCACATCATTTTCCGCTCCGCAACTGGGTCCTGAACAGAATTTACTTAAAAGAGTAGTTTGCATTTCATTGGGAAAAGATAATTTCAATGCTATGGTTTGAATAAGTACCTTTCAAACTTCAGGTGTTTTCAAAGTGATGGTATTTAGAGGTGTGGTCTTTGGGAGATGATTGGGTCATGAGGAGGGCTCTGCCATCATGAAAGAGATTAGGTGTCCCTTCAACAAAAAACTGGGCAGATTTTACCTTTTTTTATCCTTCTGCCTCCTACCACATGAGGATATATCTTTCCTCCCAGTGGGAGGATGCTGCATCAAGGCACCGCCTTGAAACTGAAGAGCAGCCTTCCCCACACACTGGTCCCTTGATCTCGGACTTCCCAGCTTCCAGAACTGTGAGAAATAGATTCCTTTTCTTTATAAATTTCCCACTCTGTGTTATTTAGTTCATAGTAGTGCAAAGTAAGGCATCTATCATGTTAATAGGAGGGAAAAGGTAGAGTAATTGTTACAGGCATTTTGGAATTATTTTTCCTGAGTAACTACTTGAACTACTGAGAGAAGATTGACAGAAAGGCTACACCAATGCACCTTTGGTGTCAATGATCAAAAGAAGTTGACATTCCACTGAACACATTATTTTATCCAACAAGGTTAAAACTAAACCCAAAGGACTGCTATTTTTGACTAAGGAGAAATTTTTCAGGAGGCAATTGTTTAAATATATATGTTCCTCTGAGCACATGACACTTCCATTTAATCCCATCCGCAGAATATTTTTACCTGAACTCGTTCTATATAATTTTGTATCTATTTTCGTTTTTTGAAATGATGACTCCATTCCAGGTGAAGTATGGTATATCCACTATATAGAAAGACAAGGAAGAAAATAATGTCTATAGCTACTAAAGCATTGCTGATATTTTCTGAGAATGCAAGACTAACAAAGGTTGATACATTCACAGATTATAAACTATGTACACTTTTATAGACCCATTGAAGGCAAACACAATTAATTATAATTATTGTTGCAACATTTTTGAAGGGGTAATGGATAGATTATTTTCACTTGCTAAATTCATTCTGCTTAAAATATTATTTTGAGAAAATATTGGTTTCACAAATGTGAACTCATTAGCCAAGTTCAGACACCGACCCACACATTTACCTTTATTCCCTGATTACCTTTTCCCCTGATCATGACATTTTCTGTTGCTCTAGTAATTTTGACTGTGTCAAGAACGTATACTGGAAAAGAAACTCTGAATTAAAAGTATGGAAACCTGATTGAAGCAGTTACACTATTTCTCCTTTCTACCCCTTTTTGACTTTATCCATATATTAAAACTTTTAAAGTCAGCTTTTACAAAATGGATGGTACAGTCTAAATTCTATGTTTCAGAACCCAGGGATATAGAATAATGTAAAGGGAGCAAGAGAAAGGGTCAACAGTTTTGGTTTTCAGTCAGAATATGCAGAGGGAGAGAATCATTTCCAAATGGTCTCTAAAGGACTACAAGTCAAAACTGAGAAAATTTTCAGCTCATTTCCCACTCCAAAATTCCATGAAATATATATCTATTGCATCAAAGAAGAAGTTGCTCCAAGTTGATTTTTGAATTAAGCCTTTATTGTAAATGCTATGTATTAAACATGTTATAAATGCACTTTACTTGTTTATTAGAGACAGGCTCTTGCTCTCACTCAGGCTGGAATGCAGCAGCATAATCATAGCTCACTGCAGCCTGGAAGCTCTGGACTCAAGTGTTCCTCCCACCTCAGCCTCTTGAGTCACTGGGATTACTGATATGAGCCACTGCACGAGGACTGGTTTACATTTTTGTGTTCAGAATGTTAACCATAGATGACTAGAGGCAGAGTAGTCCCCACAATACAGACTACATAGCCTTAGGTGGGCACTTAAACACTGGTTTGTTGTCTCCAAGAGATGAAGGCCATTTAAATTTGAATATTACTTTTCATGCCATTTCAGATTTTTAGAATCCATCAGAAAGCAATTAATTAAATGCTCGGACACCAATGAGGCATCAGTTACATTCATTGTACCTCACACAACTACAGCCCATAATAAACAGACAGCTTGTTTATTTCCCCAGCCTGGTTTGCACAAGTCTTACAATTCTATAAGCAATCTTGATCCATATAATCACTATGTGACTGCTATTCTCATGAACACTCCTGAAATTTTGGTTTTCATCCAGCACAGATATTCAGTAAAAGCTTAATGGAAAGTTCATATTTCAAATCTGATCTGTAAAATTTTCCTGGTACAAAAGTACAGCAGGTACGGAGGTATGTTCTCAGAGCTGTCTTCAAGAGAGCCTACTTTGAGTAGCATAGTTAAATGACAGCTTCCATCTATGGCCACTTTAATCATTCAATTTAAAACCTCACATCCTCCTGGCTGCTACCAGCCAATGAGTGAGTATAGTACGCTGCTAGTGCTGCTCCATTTGTTTCTCAAGTGGAAACATTCATAACTTTGGTTCAAGGATTCTGCATCAGACTTGTCGAGCCTTTCTCAGAACTTTACTGCAATCGGAGGCTCTTCTTACCCAATTTTCCTTTCTTCCTCTCCACTTTCTCAGGTGTGAGAACAGCATGGCAGTCTGAAAGCTCTACTTTCAGACTTTTCTAACTCTTTAGAAGCCAAGCTTTAGAAAACTCAACTCTTTGAAGCTAAGAGTTAGAAAACTCCTTTCTAACTTGTCTGACTCCTTCTCCCTCTCCCATTGTCATTCACAGGAGTTGTCTAAATCTCTGTCACTATTTACCGTTATTATTTGGTGATAAAGATCTTTTAATAAATCTCTTGCACATTTAATCATGTCTTGGCATCTACATCTTAGAGGATTCAAGCCAACACAGAAAGTGAGCATTGAAGGCTTTTATTCTATTCAAGAGAATTTTTTCAGTTCAACAATATTATATGACTAGTTATAAATTTAAAATAGTCAAAAAATATATAGTCTGAAGTTCAAGTGTCTTTCCTCAAAGAAAGCATCAAGAGTAAAGACATTCATTTATTCCCTCATTTATTAATCCATTCATTCAATCAATAAAATGGTTATTAAAACAGACATGGGTCACACACAACAGATAAAATGCTATACCAGAATAAGATGGTCTTAGTCATCACAAAACTTACAGTATAATGTAGCAAGTCTTAAATATTTTTTGTTTTTGTTTATGGGCCTCTTCAGGTGTGATAAATACTGTGGACACTGTCCCCAGAAAATTTATATGCATATATGCATATAGGAACATTCTGAGGCTGGCCACAGTGTCTTATGCTTACAATCCCAGCACTTTGGAAGGCTGAAGCAGGAGGATCACTTGAAGCCAGGGGGTTCAATACCAGCCTAGGCAACAAAACAAGACCTCATCTGTACAAATCATTTTTTAAAAATAAGCCTGGTGTAGCAGTGTGCACCAGCTACTTAGGAGGCTGATGTGAGAGGATCCCTTGAGCCAAGGATGTTGATGCTGCATGAGCTATGATCATGGAACTGCACTCTTGCCTGAGTACCAAAGCAAGATCTTGTCTCAAAGAACAAACATTCTGTGTAAATATTGGAGATTTCGTGAACATAATTCTAACAGCTTGATTTCTTCCTTTGTTCTGAGTCCATTGTCTCATGTGGTAATCCGGCTCTGGGAACTAGATTCTTGCCATGTTCTTCCATCCCCAGATTCCTGCTTTTGATAACTCTACTATAATGCAGATTCTCTCAATCAAGCATAGTCTTTTCTTCCTTCCCATAGAGATTAGAAAACAATCTCTAGGATAGAGTCTGGCTTCTCCAGAATTGTTATTTTGCTTTCTGGGATTTCTCTTCATCACTGACAAAGCATCGTTTTTCAACTGTGTTCAATTGTCAACTCTGGTAGTCTCCTAACCCTTCTCTCCAATGTCTCCTTGTTCTGTTCTGTCGTATTCTAAAACCAGATTATTTTAATATTCATGAAGCACAGATTTGCAGATGACCTTTCTTTTATCAATCAGATTCTCCTATCCTCATGTGCATGGAAGAAGACGCACTGAACTCAATAATCAAAAACATCCTCTACATAAGCTCCATGTTTCAGAGAAACTCTAATCTTTGCTTGTCATTGAAGACAAAGCTCATTTTCTTGCCTCAGTGTTTTCTCTCAACTAAAATGCTTCCTATCTCTTTTTCTGATAATCTCTGCCTATGTGTTAAGACCTGAAAAAAATGCCCACTTTTCCATGGTATACAAGCAAGGGAAGTAATAAGAGTTGAAATAAAAGTGGTTAAGTGGGAATGGAAAGTAAAGAATTCATGTAAGACCTATATTAAAGGTAGAAGTAAATGTACTCAGTTTCCGATTTTAAATATGAGGATAATATTAAATATTAATGAAAAATACCAATTTTTAGCACTTTTCCTGTATCTACCTCTACAAATGGTGTTCTACCATTTTAATAAGTTATTTTATGTAAATATCCTAGACAGGAAGTTGCTGTTATTATCCCAGTATGTAGATGAGAAAATAGATGCTTACAGATGTTAGTAAACTATTCAAGGTTTCATAGCTTCAAGAGTAAAGTTGACATTTTAATTCAGGTATGTCTAAGCTATTTTATGGTCTTAACCATGAAGACATGACTTGAAGACTTGTAGCTTGAGGAAATTGGTAAAAAATTGTGAGAGAAATAACATAAATTTTCTTTTTAAAACATTTAACTTTGAACCATTTAAATAATGTGTAGAAGGAGACATTTACCAGTTAATTGCAATCAGAAAAAATGGACTTTGGGAAAGGAATAATTAATACACATATTGATGAAAATTCCAAAAACAATCAGAACAAAACCAAAAATTGACAAGCAAGACCTAATTAAGGAGCTTCTCCATAGAAAAATCAACTAACCAGAGAGTAAACAGGCAAGCTACAGAATGGGAGAAAACATTTGAAAAATATGTATCCAACTAAGGTCTAATAGCCAGAATACATAAGGAACTTAAACAAATTAGCAAGCAAAGAAATAAAAAAAATTAAAAATGGGCAAAGGACATGAACTGTAGACTACAGATATCTGCAGATTTTATAAACACTGTACATTTAGGCTACACTATATTTACTTTAAAAATTTCTTCAATATTAACCTGAGCTTACTGTAAATTTTTACCTTTATAAACATTTTAAACTTTTTTGTAATAACACTTAAAACATAAGTACAATGTACAGCTGTGAATGTGTTTCTTCTTTACCTTCTTTTTCTAGAAGCTCATTCTATCGTTACTTTTGATTTTTTCTTTTTTTACATTTAAAACTTTTTTGTTAAAAATTAAGACATAAACACACATATTAGCCTCAGCCTATACAAGGCCATGATTATCAATATCGCTGTCTTCCCCCTCCACATGTTGTCCCACTGGGTAATCTTCAGGGACAATAACATACATACAGCTGTCATCTCCTATAATGACAATGCTTTCTTCTGGAATTACTCCTGAAGGACCTGCCTGAGGCTGTTTTACAATTAATTTTTATAAGTAGAAGGAATACACTCTAAAATAATAATAAAATATATAGTATAGTAAATACATAAATCAGTGACATACTCGTATATTATCATTAAGTACTTTTATATGACTGGCAGCATAGCAGGTTTTTTCACCCCAGAATCACCACAAACACATGAGTAATGTATTAAACCATGCCATTACAACGACTCCAATGTCACTGGGTGACAGGAATATTTTTAACACCATTATATTATCATGGGACCACCGTTGTATGCACGGTCTGTCATTGGCTGAAAGCTGGTTATATGACACATGACTGTAGATGCTTTTGACTTTTGTCAGAGAAGAAAGTCTTTCCTTCATGTGGACTGCTTACTGGAAAAATGCCTCTTTATGTTTCTTTAAGTAATATCTACTTCCTCTGTGAACTGTGTTTCCCATTCTAAGAAAACTTTCCAGATAATGTGACGCATCCATGTTTTCACAACTATCTTTCCTGCTCACTGAGTAAAATAGCACATTATTCTGGGACAGGATTGCTCTTTTCTGCTGAATTACACAGGCTTGAAGTTGTCACCATATAGTGTCCATATGACTATTATTCTACTGAAAATGTTGGTCTACCACTGTAATTTGATAATTCCAGTACTTGGATGTTATCGTGACTATATATTACAAAAGACTGCAAAGTTTTTGAGGTCAGGGACAATGTAATATTATCTCAAAACCCATTAACTAGTATAACTATCACAAACATAGACACACACAGATACACACACACACACACACACACACACACACACACACACACACCCCTTCACTTCCAGTACCAAACAGAATACATATAATAGGCATTAAAATTTATTGTTGAATGAATTTATAAATGAATGAGAAGATGAATGAATGAAAAGCTTGCTAAGTGACAAAGATAAATAAATACATTTGTAGAGACATAAAGAGAAATTATATTTCATGTAGCAATGCTATTTAACTAGTAAATAGGCTAAAAGGACACCTAGAATCAAACATGTTTCCTAAAGATGAATCCTCTATGGTGAAATGTGCTACTTTATATAGTATAAAATATCCAAATAAAGTTTCCGTCGATATAGTATAGTATAGTCTTTCCTTGGCAACACATTTATCTAGACAATCTCTGAACTACAAGCTCTAATATTACACTTTTTAAAAAATTATCTTTCACTGGATTAAAAATGGAAACTCTGAATTGCAAGTGTTCTTGACATTATTCTCCTCTTTGGATAATGGCCTTTGTACATCTCATTTATGATAACATCTATTTCACAAAAGATTATTAGATTGTGTCAGTCAGAATAAGCTAGGTTAGCTTTTGGTAACAAACTCGAAATGTCAGTAGCCTAAAACAACAAAGATTTGTTTCTTGTTCACATTACATGTCTACATACATGACTGCTCCTGTAGTCTTTCATAAGGAACTCAAACTGGTGGACTCTATTATCAGGTACATCACATGTACCAGGAAAAGGCTCATAGCAAGTCATCCAGCAGCTCTTCACCAGGAGGTGACATGTGCTACTGCCACACAGGAATTTTTGACCAAAGCAAGGGTCATCTGGTTAGGCAGAAGATATTTCTGCTTTATTTTATTATTTTAGAATATTATATTAAAATGAGCTATTTAAGCATCGTCAGTCACCCAAATGGTGTTCTTTGCTTCCTTAATGCAAGGAGTATTCTAGGCAAAAAGTAAATTTTAAATGTGGCAGCCACAAAAAAAAAGAGCCCTCCTACACCTATTCAGATAGCTAGTATAACATTTACAAAACAAACAAACAGAAAGTAACAAGTTGGCAAGGATACAGAGAAATTATTATCCTTAGGCCTTGTCAGCGGAAATGTAAAATGGTGCAGTCACTGTGGAAAAAAGCATAGCAGTTTCTCTAAAACTTAAATATAGCATTTAAATGATCCAGTAATTCCACTTTTGGCACACACTACAAGAATTTAAAGCAGAGACTTAAACAGATATTTTTACGTCAAAATTTATAGCAATGTTATTCACAATAGCCAAAAAGGTAGAAATAACTCAAATGCCCATCAATGGATGAATGGACAACAAAATGTGTTGTGTACATGCAATATAAATCATTCAGTCTTAAAAAGGAGGAAAATTCGGATGCATGTTACAATCTGGATGAACCTTGAAGATATTATGCTGACCAAAATAAGTCGGACACAAAATGTCAAATATTGCATGATTCTACATATATGAGTTGCCTAGAGTAGTCAAATTCATAGAGACAGAAACTAGAAAAAAAATGATTACAAGCGGCTTGGGGAAGGAAACAAATGAAGGGTTAGTATTTAATGGGTACAGAATTTCAGCTTGGAATAATGAAAAAGTTCTGGATATGGTTATTAGTGGTGGTCATACAACAATATGAATATACTTAACAGCACTGAATTACACACTTTAAAATTTGGTATATTTTATATTCTGTATATGTTATTGCAATAAAAACAAAAAATTAAGGACAGAGACATTTCTTCTGCTTTTTCCCTGGCCATTTCCTAGGGCCATTTGTAATATTTTCTATATGTATCTGAATTCTGGCTTCCAATAAATGAGACAGATTTCAGAATTTGCCCCTTGGATACCATTAATAGTTCATCACATAGAAAAGACTTAAGAGACAGATTCTGGTCCATGCTAGTTGGAATAAAGGAGATCCCAATATGAAAATGATGTGAACTTTAGTCTCAAAATGATGAAACAGATCATACTATTTACACCAACATTACACCAACATACTCAAGAGTGAGGGTTTCATTTACCAATGATTCTCCCTAAAAAAAAAACACCTCACTATATGTAATATACGATGTGTATGGGGTGTGTGTGTGTGTCTGTGTGTGTGTGTGTGTCTTTTACAAACTTTTAAAGTTAGACTGCAGAATTAGCAAATCTAGGACGACAGGGCTAGTGAGCAAACATCTGTGCATTGTTTACTCCATGCCGGACTCAGCACAAAGCACACGAGATGAAACACAAGATGCATAAAGCACAACCCTTGCCTTTGAAGAACACTTGCACTAATGGCAGAGATGGGTGAGTAAATAATTTATAATAAAAGATGTCTTTGGTGTTGTGGCAGGCCAATTAATTCTGCATGGAAGGGCCAGAAACAGCTACACTGATAACCTGAGGAATGTTTAAAAGGTCAAATGGGAATTGGTTAAATGAAAAATGGCAGATGAGATGAAGTGAGTTGAGTTGGCATAACTAGCAGAACGAATGGTACTGGGAAAGACATGAAGGCCTTGAAATGTGCTGCATCCCTCTGAGACAGCAAGTAATCGGCTGTGATTATAAATGGAGAACCTGGTGAAGGTGTCCTGAGATCAATCCAAAGGCAAACCAAGGCCGCAGCGTGAAGGTCCTGGAGCAATACGGAATCCTTATGATAATCTAGTTTTTGAAATATCCCAGGGTTTTTCCTCACAAACATCAATGATCTCTGCCCTTTAGATGTATTAACTGTTTATAAAAATATTCATAAATCTTCACATGTCCTTACGATGGCTGAAATACAATATTTTCTGAGTTATCACCGAAATATGGAAAAATTAAAATAGGCTGTATTTAGACACCACATACAACTATTTAAAATATAAGCCATTTTCTTAAACAAAGAAATATCTGTTTTTCTTAAATATAGAAGGAGGCCACAAGATCTTATGAGAAGAAAAAAATATATATATATATACATATATATATATATATATATATATATATATATATATATGCAAACAATGAATTCAACACTTAAATTTCATCCTGTGAAGTCCAAAGGGAATGGTCTGGCAGGATTAAACTCAGATGACCCCAGCTTACACAAATAAACTTTATGCTATATGGACCTAAAAATCTCCACCACCAGGAATTTACACAGTGGAAACTAAATCTCAAACTAAACCTCAACCCCAAATAATCTTCTCCTGAAGATACCAAATTTCTGTCTCCTGACCACATTTTTCCACTGAGTCACTGTTGCGTCCGATGCTGTTTCAGTTGCTAAGGCTACATTGCCTGGCTACTAAAATATTAACTATAATCTTTCAAAAATAAAAAAATAATAGTGATCAAAATAGCTGGCTGGCTCAACTGCTTTGTATATAGTCGATTCTGCTAAGGAAGCCTAAACTAGGTAGGATAAATGTATTAGAATAGTAGAAAAATTAAGAGAAATCCTGTGTGATGCTGGTTAGCAATGGAGACATTATGTAAAGATTTTGTAACAGCAATCCACAAATTAAAGGTTTTCTATGTCTTCCAAATACTTCTCCCAGCAACAAAATTTCTCTTTGAAATTAAATTTTAACAATAACTGCAATATTTTCAAATGAAATTTTTAACATATATTTACTGCATTAAAAGCCTTCTTTCATTAAAAAGCAGACATCATATTTTATACCTGTGATATTTACTTATTTAGGTTATTTGAAAGAATTTTTTCTTTAATAACCAAAAAGTGCCTATGATTGAGAAATCAGTTGTTAAACACATTTCAAAGGGTGAAACTTACTGCCACTTACCAGTGCAGTACAAAGAAAAATTTGCTTGTATGTAGCTTCTATAAAAATTTGTAACAGAATAGTTCTCTCAAGGAATTGCAAATTATTACAGCAGAATATTTCAGCCATAATGACTTATCTTTCAATAAGTATTTCCTGTATTGACAAAAGTTCTGATCTAAGTGACATTGGAATGGAATTGCTATAACTTACTATTCTGTTTACCACAGGTGCTATATGAGTGGGCTGCGGCTGCCACACAAGACACCGTACATTGAATGGCTTAAACAACGGAAATTTGTTTTCTCCCAGTCCTGGAGGCCAGAAATCCCCAGTCAAGGTATTGACTGCTTAGGTGAGGGCTTTATTTCTGCTGACAGACAGCCACCTTCTTGCTAAGTTTTTATACAGCCTTTTCTCTGTGGCTCACAGGGAGAGAGAGAGAGAGAGAGAGCTCTTGTGTTTCTTCCTCTTCTTATTAGGACACCAGCCGTATCACTAAGGTTCCGTCCTGATGATTTTATTTAGCCAGTAACTATGGGGACAAGGGCTTCAACACATGAATTTAGAGAAATACATTCATTTCATAACGTGCTTAACTAGAAGTCTGTATGCACACTGTTTTAAGAAAAAGCTACATGAAACCTAAGGATTTACTATCTTTGTAGAATTTCTCAGATGAAGAACTTGAGACAAGTATATAAATGTTACCTTTCTACCTTTTCATTGGAAAGCAGCTAATATAGAATGCAGTAGTTCTACCCACTATGTCCCTATAATGCTTTGAATGCAATGAAATGTATCTGTCACCGAAATCTCCATGCTGGCCTCACCCAACTTCTCAAATTATGTTATTGGCCAAACTCACATAATTGAGAAGTCTGAATGATGGAATTGTACACTAGTTGAATAGAGATAATATTACTTTACATAGCACAGCAAAGCTCTACCATAACTCTACAAATAGGACTGAAAAAATCAAATATGTAAAAGGAAGGATCATGTTATTAAATGGCTAATAAAATTACTGACTCTTCTCAGCTACCTATCTGAGTATATTAGGTTTCTGAGAGCCAAATATCAATCATGTCATTTCTGAATTTTGATGATCAAAGGGTAGATCACATTTTTACTGCATTTCAATTTGATTACTAGTTAAGTAAAAGTATTTTTTTCTGTGTGCTGTGAGACTGATTCTCAATTAGTTTGGATTCTACAAAAAATTAGGATTCCTTTTTCCCTCTTGGTTAACGCAGTAAGATGGTAGATTGTCAGACTATGCCTTGTTCTTTTCCTGAATTCCAAAGGTAAAATGCAGTAATGAAAGTGGGGATGCCAGTAACAGAGAGACAAGGAGAAAGGAGCTCCAGGGACAACATCAAGAAGCATGATAAGATGTTGGCTAAAAAACTTACTTTTTCAGGCTGTAGCAGATTTCACATTCTAACTTCATCACTTCCTGGTTAAACCATCTTGAACCAATCATGTTTTGAATCACTTAGCACCATGACTTCTACATTTCAAGCCCCAAAGGGCAGGGATTATTATTATTAATGCTATTACCAGTGATGTTAACAAAGGAAAGAGTTTCCACTGTTCAAAATGCTTCATGTCCATGAGATATTTTAAGTGGTTTTCACATTCATGAGCAAGCCTGCAAAGATCTTTGTGCAAATAACTACATAAAGAGAATTAATCTAAATATTGTTTGTCATTAGCTCACATATACTAATTCTATTGGCTCAACTAGTCAAGGATATTTACTGAAGGCCTAACTCCATAAGAATTTGATTGAGGTTAAAATTAGAGGACCACAATTTCGCCACTACTTTACTTAGTATAAATAACTAAGTTCTTACAACAATCCCAATTTTCTAGATGACAGTGTTAAGGATCAGAGAGGTAACCAAATTGTTTAACTTATTCCAGCTCTCAATTAGACACTCTGAAATATAGCCAACACTTTTATAAAGATTAATATTGAATATATTCTTCTTCTGGGGTGGCAAACTTTTTTTGGTAAAAGACCAGATATTTTAGGTTTTGCAAGCTACCTGTTCTTTGTCTCAAAGACTCTCAACTCTGCCTCTTCAAGGGAGCTATTTACAAATGTAAATAAACAACTGTGGCTGTGTTCCCACAAAACTTTATTTATAAATAGGAAGAGTGGGCCAGGTGTAGTGGCTCATGCCTGAAATCCCAACACTTTGAGGGGCCCAGGTGGGTGGATCACTTGAGGTCAGGAGTACAAGACCAGCCTGGCCAACGTGGTAAAACCTGTCTTCTCCAAAAAAATACAAAAATTAGGTGAGCACGGTGTTGTTTGCCTGTAGGCCCAGCTACTTGGGAGACCGAGGCACGAGAATCGCTTGAACCCAGGAGGTGGAGGTTGCAGTGAGCAAAGATTGTGTGACTGCACTCCAACCTGGATGATAGAGTGAGAAGCTGTCTCAAAAAATAATATTAACAACTAATTAATAAAAGAAATAAGAAGAGTAAACAAGATTTGACTCATGAATTGCAGTTTACTGACCCTTGTTCTAGTTAGAATTATATTATAGTTTAATCTTCATAATAGTTAAGTATTAAAGAAAATTATGTTCTGTGTGTCTCCCCAACAGAATGTTTTGAATTTTAATTTCCTAACTCATAGTAAAAACCTTTTCCCACAGTCTATTAAAAAATTATGTTACACTGTTCATCTTTAGCCAAAGACATATATTTAGCCACTCAAATATGTTTTAGACAGATCATCACAGTAGATAGTATGTATTCAATGAACAAATGAATACATAACCCAAGAAATAAATTATTGGTGTATATGGAGGCAGAATATTTTTACCAGAATGTGCTTAATGTTTAGATAAATGTGTCAGATATTTATCAAAGATCTCCAACATGTTAGGTGTTCTAAGAAGTGGAGTTGTATGAAAGAATAAGACATAATCTTTTCTTCCAAATGACTTAACTCTTGGAGGCAAATAAATGACACAAGCATAAGTATTACATTTATGAAAGTTATGTCAACTTTTTCAGAGTGCTCAGATACAGTAAATGGATTGGTCCAGAAGTATTCTCAAATTCAGCTTCCTACAATACCAATCCATATGGTACTACTATTCAAGAAGTGCAAGAATCTATCCTTCACAGCAAAACCACAGTATGCCTACATTTAGCCTGAACTGAATTGATACCAGGATGATCAAAATTAGAAACATAATTCCATATTGGATATTATTTTTGCCTTTTCCTTATTTTATTTTTTAAAGAAGTGATGCTCTTCTCAAATTCAATATTGGTTCCTTAACCCCAACATTATTTTGGAAGAGTGTTATATACAGTCTACCCTTTGTAGCCTCTATGCTTTATTCTTTATCCTCATGCTTAGCTGATTTTCTCCAAATACCTTTCTCTTCATTTTCCCTTCACAGCAGCCATGCAACTACAACAGAGTTGAGCATAGGTTGGCTTTTTTCTTCATTGTTTAAAATGCATGAGACACCATAAAAATTGCCAATGCTCAACTGATGACAATTCAAGGAAGATAAATCAAATGCTAAAATATGTGGGTGAACATATCTGTACATAAAAACAGGGTGGGGGAAGTCTGAAATTATCATGGCATGGCTTCAAAAGGAAAGATACTGAGAAAGAATTTGGAAAATAGTCACATAATCTGGATGAGATAAGTGACTTTCATTTGTCACAACCCTAGGATATGAGTCTTGCCGATCATTGTGAATGATGCTTTGAGTGTTATAACAGAACTAAAAGATGTGAAAACATTTGATTTAATGCAAAGACATCAGTTTTGTCTGCCAAATCCCAAGGAAGACATCTACAAGCCCATCAATCAACATTAGGATCTCTGTGTTGAGCAAATGACATCCAAATCATAAAACCGTCATCATTTAAAATGTATTTTTAAATCACCTCTCCACCACCATTTATAACAGATACATTTTTAACTCCAATAATTAATCAACTCTGACACATTTCCTTCCTTTTCTCCCTTTTCTCCTTAAAATCTTTCTTTTATAAGGAGCCATTTTTAATTTCCTGTATGCAGAACACTAGCCAAGGTATTTGGACCCCAAAGTTTCATCCATGAAGAGGCTTTGGAAGTTTATGAATGAACAAATTTGAAAAGCAATCTTCAGCTTAGATGGTATCTTGACATACATGTGTCATGATCAGAGTGACACTTCCCTTAGGAATAGAATCTCACTGCTCATGACTGTATCTCAGGAAGGCATTGCTGGAAAATTATGTACCTCAAGTTCACAGCCATATCACATTTCCCCACGACTTCAAGCACCAGTCCATCAGATAATTTTTCTTACAGAGATCCCCGTACTGTAATTTGCCTCTGCTTTAATCAACAGTGAGATAATATAGAAGCCGCATTAAATGATTCAGAATCATTTAGTCATCAGGAAACCCATTAGTCTAACCATATTTTCCCATACTTTTCAGCATCATGTCCTGTCATCTGGAAATAATAGATACCATAAAAGCAAATTCTGAAAGGTTTAAAAAAATGCTAGGACAGAGCACATGGTGTTTATTTAGAGGTTGATGTTACCACAAATTAATCAAAATGGGGAATTCTTTTCCAGTATATTTGAATTCGTTTTCTGTATGAAGTAATGCTAAAATGTTACATTTAAGCATGATATATTCACATATTTACTTTCAACAGACTGGAATTTGCCAGATGTGCATATGTAGAATCATACTAACGTGGATGTTTTCATTTCTACATTTCTAGTAAATCAATGCACAAATGTAAAAAAAAAAGCAGAAAAAGAAAAGGAAAGATGGGAAACTGGTGGCTTGAGGGAAGGACTCAGGCATGTTAAACATTTTGAGTCAGTAGTCTAATGGTGCACCTCTGGTTATTTTTAATATGCTGCCCAAATCTTCAAGTACCCTAAATGCATTAGAAATTGTAATTTAAAAACAAAATTATGAAAGTTTCATGCATGTATTTGGAAAGAGTCAAGGGAGTGGCAAGTGGAGATCTAAACATTTAGAATTTCATTGTCCATATATGCTGAGTACCTGCTAGAGTTTCTCACAATCTCTAGGCTCTCCATAAATACTAATTGATAACGGTTTTGCTTTTAAAAATACTGAGATTCCACAGAACATACTTCAATTCTCAGAGTGTATTACCCTAACACTCTAAGTTATAAAAAGGCAACTTTGTATACAGTGGAAAGTAGAGTTTGAATAAATAAGGCCTCAAACGATAGGGTGATGGCAATGTCTGGAATGGATTCAATCATTTAAACTGAAGGAAAACTTTTAGTTACCATATTGCAGAAGGAGAAATTGGTAATATTTTAATAATTAGTAGAAAATGTTAATTCTTAATGAGCATTACATATTCTTACCCCGGACTTCAAAGTTACTAAGTCTTTGCAAGGTGAAGGTGAAGAGAGAAAGTTTATCAAGTAATAACAAATGCCTGTAGTGATTTAACCAGAAAATGCAGATCAAATAGATAGTTTTGTGATTTATTTGTTTGCTACAGTATTTATGACAATATACTCAGTGAAGATTCATGTATTATTTTAGGGAAGTCAATAAAACTGCTTTCCATTCCGTGTCTGCCTTTTAAATTCACTGTAAGAATCACATGAGCTAAGGAAGGTAAAATGGTTAATGTCTGACTTTCAGTAAATAAAAACATTGAACAATTCTTCCCATTATAAATGTGCTGGTTAAAAGGATAAACTAAGAAAATTGGTAACTAGAGAATGGGAAAAAGAACCCCAGCCTTTTTGATATGTTAAAAACAAAAATCAACACTTTATGACACTTATGACATGTGAATTTAATATTTTTTAAATATTAACTCATTTATTATTTACCATATTCTGGTAACATGGATACCATCTTTATTCCCATTTTATGGATGAAGGAAACCTGAGCACACAGGGATTATGTAACTCACCCTAAGTCACAGACCTGGTATACAGCAGACCTGGGATTTTAATTGGACAGGCAAATTGCCACCATAGCTTATCCCCTAGACAATTGACTATACAGCCTCTCTTTTCATTTTTATTCTAGCTATTAACAATGAAACTATTGACTAGTTTCTAATAACTATAAGCAATTTCAAAATGGCATATTTTGTGATAGCTTAGCAATTATGAGACCAAAAAAATCACTGGGAACATTTTTCTCTTTATATTCAAGCCTAAACCAGAGCAGTGTAAGGTTTTGCTAATTCTGCCTTATTATCTCCTCTGAGAATAAGCTGAAAGCTTTATGCTCTGAACAGGAAGATGTCTGTCTTCATGAGAACTAAGATCCCATGCCAATAAAAATGATAAAGAATAAAAGTGTTTTGTTTTGAATTCATTGTTTGACTAAAGCACTTAAACCCCAAATGTATGATCCCAGAATTAACTAGGTGTCTATCATTCTTCACAATGTGAAAGACAATTTAAATTTGATTTTAAAGTATCCAAGGAAACAAAATTGGGTGAAAAATGGAATGAAAAGGAGGGAAAAGAGGAATATCACAAAAGCCTTTCAAAAATATTCTACCCACATTACAGTTTTGGGCAACATTGTCAGAAGAGAAACACTTAACACCCCCTTTATTTAAAGTTCGATTTGTTTAACTGGCCAGGGCTTAAGAAAATGTTATACTTTTTCTGTGGGAACATTTTCTAAGAAAGAATTTAACTTGGCTACTATGAAAGTTGTTTTTGTTGTTTGGAGTTTTTTAAATGTTAGTATTTGAGATGGCTTTGTTTTCTTTGGGTTGTAGGGAGCAACTTTTCGTACAATTTAGTGGTTTCATGAAACCACCTCCACTGGACTCTCATACATTCCACATATTACATATAATATATATTTCAGCTGCGTTTGTTTTCCCAAAATCCAAGAACTTTTACATAAAAGTTGCTCAATTTCAGAAAGATTTAAACCACAGGGAAGATAATTCTAAATGACACTGAACTACAGGGGTTTCCTAAGCAAACTGCGTATCATTTCACCTCGCTCAGCTGTCTTCAGTTCCACTCTTAGGGTCTCAGTTTAAAAGCTACCGTATTCTACTTCAATATATGTCTAATTTAGAAGCCCAGATAATTCTGCTTCTGATGAATGCAACACCACGAAGCTCCTTCCTCCAACTCCACATCTCCATACCTTCGATCCTGTCTCTCTTGACATATACACTCAATACAGGCAAACCTAAGAGTCCAAACATGGTTTTGGACTGTGCTTGGTTTCTCTTTCAACCACAGGAAGATTATGCAACCTCAGAACAACTCTAAGCCAGACTCCTGCTCAGGTGACACAAGACAGTCTGATTATTGTCTTTATTTACTACCTGGCACTTGGAGAGTTCCAAGAAGGGGTGTGATGAGAAGTTTTTTTTTTCTTTAAATTAAAATTAGGAATTAGGAGTCATGCATTTTCTTCCTTTTAATTATCATAAACAATCTGGAATAAGATGTATAATAGATTTGGCATAAAACCATAATTTGTCTTTCAACCCAACTAAAAAATGTAAAGTTGGACTACAGTGTTTTATATGCATGTTCAAATAGTGTTTCAAGAGAGTTTAATGAAGGAACACCTTATCAAAGTGTGAGAAAGGTGAGGAAAAATAAAAAACGAACAATAAGACACAGAGTGGTGCTTACTCTAGACCCAAAAATAAAAGGGGAGTTTATTTGCCATCAGGCAGCAGCTATAGCTTCAGGAAAAAGATTGAGGTCACAGCAGGAGGACATTCACTGTCATCTCTCTCTTTCTGCTTGTTACCTGCCCCAGTCTCTCCTATTACCAAATCCAACTGGAAGCCAGAGGGCTAGGGAATCCTCTTCTACATCCAGGTAGGTCAGCCTCTCAGGGCAGGGCCAAGTAAACTGGTGAATAGATCTGGACAGATAAATGGAACATCCAGCAAAAAGACACTGCAGATTATGTTTAAGACATGATAATCAATTGATAGATTAAATAGAAGTAGTTTATCTGGACCCTATTTAATTCAAATATATTCAAATATTGAACATCCTTTGTTTCAAATCCACTCTAAGTGAAGCCTGAAAACTTTCTCCCACCAAAGCCAAACTAAGTTGAAATTATATAGGCATACCTCTATGAATAAAAACATTTATTAACCAGAGTATTGCTTTCTTTCAAAATAAATCACTTTATACTGTGGAAAAAAAAAGATTGTAATTGGATCTTTCCCATTCTGTCTTTGCTCTGGGATTTTTAAAAGGCATTCTGCAACATATTCAATTCAGATTTAGAAACCAAGACTATGAGATGCTGGGAATTGCAAAATGATCATTTTTCCAAAAAAAATGGTTTTGAGTGATCACACTAGACTGTTTTTGCAAACTGAACTGAGATCAGAGGATAAACATTTCTGTTCAGTAACTGTTGTTATAAAAAGTATTGCCATACTAAGAAATGTTACAGTAGGTAGCTAGCCAGGTATGAGCAGGCAGGAAAGGGCTCTTCCCACCCCCACCAGGAATGTCAGAGGATCAGAGGATGATGGTCAGGAAGCTGTCACACTGCCTTTTTAAAATAACAATTGGTCACAGCCAGTGCCAGAGAAAGGCAGTTTCCCAATAGATAAAAACACGTGAAAATGGTAATCAGTTCCCAATAAGATGTTAGAAATTCGGAGAGTGGGCTCAAGCATGTACATTAAGAGGCAAAATGCTGGAGTTTAACTGGAATATGACCTTCTGGGGGCATTCCACCGGAAAAGGGAAGAACACCTCTGGTGAACATGAGTTCAGCTACAGCAAGCACACCGCACATGCTCCCCTCCCAAGCGCTAACAGATCATTGGGCCTGTGGACAATGTATCCTAAGGGAAGAATCAGGAAAGAAGGGACACAAGACCTCAGAAATATGCCCACATGCAAAACCCCATGTCAAAAGGTCAAACCACACATTTGTCCTTCAAGTGACCCCTTTGGGCCTCTTCCAAGTATGTACTTTCTTTCATGTGGTTCCTGCTCTAAAGCTTTTAACAAAGTCGCTCCTGCTCTAAAACTATCCTTGGTCTCTTCTGCCTTATGCCTCCCAGTTGAATTGTTTCTTCTGAGGAGGCAAGAATTGAAGTTGCTGAAGTTGCTACAGACCTGTACAGATTTCCTGCCAGTAACTTGAAATACTTTACACTAGTATCAGAAATAATGGAGAAATTTTAAAAATAATAATAATAATTTTTAAAAGAACAGCTGCAACCATCTACCCTTGGTGTTAACGGAGCCAGTTTTTTACTCAAGTAATTGGATGTTTTTTCTACCCTTTATTGAATCACTAGCAATAAAATAAAATCTGTAAATATTTCATCTCCCTTGTGCTAGGGTTCCAGTGGCAGCTACCATGAGATTCTAACCTTGCACCAGCTAGACACTTTTTCAGAAGGACCAGAGCAGCTCCCTGGCCATGATGGATCAAGGACTATATGAGTTCTTATTGCCCAACAATAATATCAACACAGTAATTGATGCAATCAGAATCTGGTCCAGGTACCCACAAAAAAGAGAGTGACATTTTTGGATTTCATAGGTAACCTACCTGACATTGAATTATTAAGAAATCTATAACACAAGATGCATGCCTACCACTATCTTGCTCTGGAGACCAACGTAAGAGAGAGAAACGAAAACAGAGTGAAACAAGCACTTACACATAAGGATCCTGTTTGAATTAAACTCCACAACAAGTCCCCAAACCGGTGGACAATTAAGGAAAATACCTTATTATTTACAAATTAAAAGGTGCTCACTCTTCCTCAGGCCATATCAGACATAGAAGAGTATAAGCCCAGTGATACAGCCTTTTGCTCACTCAGTTTCTGCCTTAATTCCTCAAGCCAATTAGTCCTTTTTTTTTCTTACAGCATTTGCCCAGTTGCTTCATTCTGGTGGGGTATGCATTCCCTGTCTTGTTGCATGGTTTCTATTCAAACATGCCGCCTTCCCATTCTGTCTCTCCCTGGAGGCGTGACAGTTTCCTGCATGTTTCCCACTAGATGCAAACCCTGTGAGGACAAGAACCAGGTTTGCGTGTCCGCTTCTCAGTATCTAACACAGGGGCACGCATATAGTAAATCCTTAATAAATATTTGTTCAACATATGAATGAAATTCTCATCCAATTTTAATTATAGAATTATACAGTAACCTGCCTGAAGGTATGTTTCCTTCATCTCTTCTTTTTTAATATGGGAAACTATATCAATACTTTCCCATAGATTTTGAACTCATAAGTCCTCTAAGCAGGTTTCTGGAATGTCATAAACAGAAATCCTTGTTACATCATTCTAACAAAGAATCCTGCAGCCAATAGAGCTGCAAACCTCAGGGCAGACAGAGCTGGGCGTCCTGCATTCAGTTCAGTCTGTGATTGTGCTTTATTTTATGTTGACCTTCTCTTTGCCAAAGCTCAAGAGAGAATGTATTAATCCTCCTAGTATTTTGTGAAGATGGTACTTCTCTCCTATTATTATATACTAAGGAGATTAAAGTGACTAACACAGAAAACTACTGACATTGTTCACTTACCACCAAGAACATTTTCTGGTCTGGCAGGTGTGGCCTAAGAACCCAGCGTCACAGGAGAAATTCCAAAACTGGGGTCTGGTCTGGGTGGCTCCGTGGGTTCTTGGCTTTGTGCAGGAAGGAATTCAAGCGAGCCCACATAGTAAAGTGGTGGCAAGTTCACTAAGAAAGTAAAGTAATAAAAGAGCGGCTACTCCATAGGCAGAACAGATCTGCAGGCTGCTGGGAGGCTATTTTTATAGTTATTTATTGACCATATGCTAAACAAGGGGTAGATTATTTGTGCGTTTTCTGGGAAAGGTGTGGGGAAATTCCCGGAACTGACTATGTAAGGTAACTTCCAGACATTGCCATGGCATTTGTAAACTGTCATAGCACTGGCGGGAATTTTACTTAATATGTTGATATACTATAATTAGAGTATAATGAGCAGTGAGGAGGACCAGAGGTTTCTTTTCTCACCCTCTTGGTTTTGACTGGCTTCTTTATGGCATCCTGTTTTACCAGCATGGTCTTTGTGACCTGTACCTTGTGAAACCAGTCTTGCAGGACAGAAATTCTATCAAACTAGTAGCCAAAAATTCAGAAGACTTAAGAGAGGGGAGCCATAGTGCAGGATATGTTTTTCTATTTTGCTGACTGGCAGAACTTTTTAACTTCTCTGAGGCTCATTTATCTCATTTGTAAAATATGGATAACCCAGAACTTGCTGATTCATTGTAATAATACAGATAATAAAATTGCACATACATGTGCATACTCACACACATGAATACACACACATATTTACATATATACATATATATACACACACACACATGCCCATGCTCACACACTCACATGCATATACACACACACCTAGATCAGTATTTTGCACAAAGGAGGTATTAGATTATTGAAAGTTTATCAGTTTTCCTACTATTACATCAGAATGTTAGAAGGATGTACAAAATACTTAAGATGCCAATTTCCTATGCCCAAGAACTCTATATACAGAGAATTTCAAGATATACAGACCTATCACACAATAAGAAATGTGTTAAGTAAAACATAGAATACAACTGCAAAATAGGCTTTCCTGGGAAAACATCAACTATATTAAGTAAAATATTTATAAAAGGGAAAAAATAGAAGATGAAATTGAAATAACAAACTGAGGCATTCTTTATACACATTTTATCTCTACGATAAGAACCAAGGTCAACTGATAAATGTCTAAAAGAGACAAACACTTTAAATATATTTATAACTTCTATGCTTACAAATACATAGACATGAACTGTATTTATATGTGTACTTTGGAACAACTCCTTTATTCCCAGGAGAAGTCCCAGTGGGAGTCCTGACTATAGGACCCAGCATTCATATGCCCTGACCGTGTTCTGGAGGCTCAGAGGGATAAACCTTCCTATGGTTGGTTTTATACAAAGAACAAAGCAACCTCTTGGGAAAACATTTCTTCTGGTCAACAGGAAGTCTGGTTCTGCACTTATGCTTGTGCTAGTTGTGCAATGTATATATCTATCTCACCAGTAAGAGCAGAAGAGGATGAAATTTTGCCAAACTTCCCTTCATCAAGCTTTATGTCAAGACACAAGGCTGGATACACCACAGAGGGGCACTTTGTTTCATTTCAACCACCAAAAATCCCTAGCTTCAACTCTGAGGAGGGTTAGGTAGTAAAGCTCACTGTTGGAGAGAGGAATAAAGCTGGGGTGCATGCTATTAAATTTCTTCTTTCCTTTCAGTTTTTCTACCAGATTGTAAACATATGAGAAAAAGTTTATGGTGAGAAATAACAAGAGGGGGGATAGTTCACAAACATTTCTACAAATTATCAAGTACACACAGAAATAGTGGTATGAATAGTGTAAAGAATGAAAAGAGAGTTTTTCTTGTGACAACCGCTGGAGTCCCTTGGGACATGAGATGAACATGCTGGTCCCAGCTGTGGGAGTGCTAACTTAATGCTGTAAGGAAGAAGACGCATGGAAGACACTGATCACTGGGAAGAGCAGAAGTCATTAGAATGCCACTGAGAGGGGCAAACAAAGAGAATAAATAAGTGACAAAAGCCTTTTAGCAGCTGAGCACATGTTCTTGAAAAATGATAAATGTCTGGACAGAAATCCAGGGCAATTGCCATTCTGGGAATGAACTGCATCAAAATTTACTAGGGAGCTTCGATAAATAAAATTCCTGGCCACACTCTGACAGATTTGGTAAACTTGCATTTCAATTCTGGAAATCAGAATCTTTAAGATGTCCCCTAGGTACTACCCTGGATTTGAAAACAATGCATGTAGAGGGAGAACAGCAGATAATCCCTGGAGACCTTCAGTTCTTGCTGGGGAATACTCAAGAGCTGATCAGAAGGGTTGAAGTTTCTGCAGAGGAGAAATTTTATTACAATTTATATATCTATATCCTTTTAGTAACTGTATCAGGGTAGCTTAGCATCTTTTTGGTGTTTATGGAAAAGTTAGGAAGTCAATTTTAATAGTAAATATAAATATTTTTAAAGACATTTGCTTAATTGGCAGAGCAATCATAAGAAAAATATGGCTTAAAAATCTATAGAACCAATGGTTGATATTAATTATTTAGTTGTTTTCAATATTTTCTTTCAATAATATTGAAAATTTATAATAAGCAAGAAAAATCAGAAATTTTGAGAGGTTAGGTTCAGAAACAATAGAAATGAAATTCACATTTGTACATATACTGAAAATGTACACACTAGTAGATTATCAATTTGTAAATTCCTAAAGTTACACATTACAGACTTTCCAGCAAAAAAGTTTCATTTTTAATAATTTACTTTCTTTTGTGAACCCAAGATAACTGAATAAGTGGAGGAAAAGAAATGAATAAAAACAGACTATTGATTGATTCTCTGTACTCAGAAAGTCAACATTATAATAATATATTTATTCCTTAAGTACACTGGAATTGCTTTAGTACACAATCTTAAGGTATACAGTATCTATGTCCTCACAACTAGAAATCAAATTAATGTTAGAATTAAACATGTATGTTTACCTGATTCTTGAATAATAAAGTTGAAAAAACTGCAGATAACATTCGTTGGGAGAATAAAATTATTTTTTCTTTATACTCAATGTTTAACATTGTTGAATGCAGGTAACTTTAAAAAGTATAACATCTGCTTACAAAGACTCCTATCATCCAAATTTATAGCAGCCAGTCCTGTTTGCACTTTGGGCTAAATATCTTCTTGTTCAAATAGGACAATCCACCTGAAGCTGTGTACCTGTTCCCACAACAATTTTACTAAAAATTCACTGGTGAAGTCACCAGTGACTACTCTACATCAATGTATCCTAAAATGTCTCTGATGTATAATAACCAATATTTTAATGGGTGAATAAATTGCCATGTTACGTTGGTTGCTCCAGTGCACTGTTTGTGCATTGTGGTGTCTAGAAGATTCTCTATGCAACAACATAGGCCTCTGTCCCATCTGCTGCACAGGTGTTATGAGATTAGGTCTTGACTTTAGTGTACTTCCTATTTTCTTCTCCCCATTCATTGAAAATAGCTTTTCCTTTTTAAGATTTTTCTCTAAGGCAATGTTAACAATTCTACTTACCTGTCACTTAAAAAGGAGATTTCTTACTTTTAACTAAAAAGATCCTTGTCACCATGGCAATGCTATTTATGCTAGGTAAAGAAGAGTTCCAGCTGATGTGGACTTCACAAACTACCAGTCTCTCCAACCACCTTCCAGTTCCTGCCATTGCTTTTGCAGGAAAACATTGTCCAGTTTCCTTAGTGCAACCTACATAAAGCACACCAAGTCTGATGCTCCCAAGGTACACTGAAGACCTTTTCTGTCCCTGATCCCAGTGTCTCCCACAGTGCTTTGCATGGATAACTTTCATTGTTCCTGCAGAACAGGAAAGCTGTCATTCAAAATGGACTCTTGCCTTGGTCAGTCCAAGCACAGGATACAATTGTCTCTGAAACTGTATCCAATTGGTTGGACTTCAGGAGCAACAGGGAAAGTCTGGCATTAGTTGCTGTTATTGCAAAGCCAACTGGCCACACACACAATGACCACGCATGAGGCAAGGAAGTTGAGAGATTGATGTCTTCATTCCTATCCTTGATTCTTTGCTGAAACACTCACCTCAGATCTCTTTAGTCTGAGAATCAGGGTCATTCATATGGTTTAAAAGACTCAGAAGTACAAGAACAAGGTGCAAGGTAGTTGTATCAGCCTTTTTCTTTTACAACTTATTCTTTGAAATGGGCATTGTAGTGTAATGGTGATAGTAGTAGCTCTTTGTAACATAAATTTGTCTGTTGCTTTTCTTAGTCAATAAGATCTGAAGAAGTCTAGTCATTAACTTAAATGATTCTGGGTTCATACACTCTATGACCTGGCCAAAGTGGAAACTTATTAAGCACACTGGATACAGATTTTGATATGACAATTTTTATGTTAGTGTTCTCTGGTTTTATTCCTATTTCTGACACCAAAATTATGTTTGTATAAAACATTTTAATAAACATATGAATATAAAAATGAGACAATGACTATCAAAAAGAGAGAGGATTTAATTCTGCTAGCAAGCAAATAAACAAAGAAAAGATACCTAGAGTCACTAAACTGATGAGGAGAAAAAAAAACCAACAAAATGGATTTTATTCAGATCCAAACCATATTCATTAAGACAGCATACCTGAATACGTCAGTTATACTAAATACTTAATGACTCATGGGTTTATTTAGCTTACTTTGTCCCAGAAAATGTCTAAGGCAGATAGTCTTATCTGGAAAGCTCAGACCCTTATAAAATAGATTTCAATTTAATATAATTTTTAAAAATATTTATTAAATATCTGCCATATACCAGTCTCAGAAAGTATAAGTTTTATATTTCTTATAAATATAAATCTTTATAAGATTTATAAGATCCATCAGAGAATATTGTCAATCATGTATACAATAGCCACAAGAAGATTAAATATGTAGGAATATGTTTAACCCAGGAGGGGAAAGATCTCTGCAAGGACAACTATAAAACATTGATAAAAGAAATTATAGATGACACAAATGGAAACTCATTCCATGCTCATGGATTGAAAAAATTGATAGTGTTAAAATGTTCACACTACCCAAAGCAATCTACAGAGGCAATGCAATTTCTGTCAAATTACCAACATCATTTTTCACATAATTAGAAAAAACAATCCTAAAGTTCATAAAGCCAAAGCAATTCTAAGCGAGCAAAACAAAGCTCAAGTAATCATATTACCTGAATTAAAATTATACTTCAAGTCTATATTAACTAAAACAGCATAGTGGTACTGGTACAAAAATAGATACAAAGATCAATGGAATTGAATAGAGAACCCAGAATTCCAGCCACATACTAAAAATGAACTGATCATTGAGAAAGTCAACAAAAATAAACAATGGAGCAAGGAGACATTATTCAATAAATTATACTGGAAAAATTGGTTTGCCCATTTGCCTAAGAAACTGGACCTCTATCTCTCACCATGTAAAAAAGTTAACTCAAGATGGATCAAATACTTAAATATAAGACCAGAACTATAAAAATCTTAGAAGAAAATGTAGGATAAACTATTCTGGACACTGGCATAAGCAAAGAATTTATTATAAAGACCTCAAAAGCAAATATGACAAAAACAGAAATAGACAAATTGGACTTAATCAAACTAAAAAGCCTCTACACTGCAAAAGAAATAACAGAGTAAAGAGACAGCCTATAGAATGGGAGAAAATATTTACAGATTGTGCCCCCAACAAAGTATTATTAATATACAGACTCTATGAGGAACTCAAACAACTCAGTAAGTAAAACAACAACCAACCCCATTTTTTTTGTTTTCTTTTTTTAGTGTTTTTTTAGGAAGGGAGGAAGGGAGGAAGGCAGGAAGGGAGGAAAGGAGAAAGGGAGGGAGGAAGGAAGGGAGGGAGGGATAGAGGGAGGGAGGAAAGGGAAGGAAGGAAATCAAGCAAGGAGAGAGACATTGCTGACCTGGATCTAGAGGTCTACGAGTTGATTTCTTTTTTTTTCTTTTTTTGAGAGAAGGAAAGAAAGAAAAGGAGTGAAGGTGAGGAAGAAAGAGGAAGAAAAAGAAGGAGAGAGAACGGAAATGTTGCTTTATTCTAAAAAAATGGGTATTAATAATGGCCGATCAATATTTCATTTAAACCTATGAGTAGTTGTGATGTGGTATTGACAAGAATGTATATTTTCTGTATTTAAAGTGGAGAGCCATATAAATATTTATTAAGTTTACTTGTTCCAGAGCTGAGTTCAAGTCCTGGATATCCTTATTAATTTTCTGTCTCATTGAGTCTAAGTCTCTATGTATCTGGGTGTTAGGATCATTAGCTCTTGTTGTTGAATTGATCCTTTTACCGCTATATCTTTGTTGCTTTAAAATCTATTTTATCAGACGTGAGAATTGCAACTCCTGCTATTTATTTATTTATTTATTTATTTATTTATTTATTTATTTACTTTTGCTCTCCACTTGGTTGGTAAATCTTTCTCCATCCTTTTGTTTTGAGTCTTTGTGTATCCTTGCATGTGAAATGGGTCTGGATGTAACATGCCATTGGGTTTTGGCTGTGTCTTTTGATTGGCGGATTTAGTTGATTTAAATTTAGGATTACTGCCATTTGATGTTAACTGGATGTTTTATCCATTCGTTAATGTAAATTCTTCTTTATGTTGATGCTCTTTACTTTTTGGTATATTTTTAGAAAGGCTAATACTGATTGTTCCTTTCTATGTGTAATGCTTCTTTCAAAAGCTCTTGTAAAGCAGGCCTGGTGGTAATACAATCTCTGAGTTCTTGCTTGTTCATAAAAGATTTTATTTTTCCTTCAGTTGTGAAGCTTAGTTTAGCTGGATATGAAATTCTGGGCTGAAGGTTCTGTTTTTTGAGGATGTTGAATATTGGCCCCCACTCTCTTCTGGCTTGTAGAGTTTCTGCTGAGAGATCTGCTGTAAGTCTGATAGGCTTCCCTTTGT
>CM052650.1:17684723-17697853 GCA_028533165.1 Leontopithecus rosalia
GTCTTTTCTCCTTCGTTTCAACCCTGGTGAATCTAACGATTATGTGCCTTGGCGTTGCTCTTCTTGAGGAATATCTTTGTGGGGTTCTCTGTATTACCTGGGGTTGAATATTGTCCTGCTTTGCTAGGTTGGGAAAGTTTTCCTGAATAATATCCTGAAGAATATTTTCCAGTTGGATTCATTCTCTCCATCGCATTCACGTACACCTACCAAATATAAATTAGGTGTTTTCACATAGTCCCATATTTCTTGGAGACTTTGCTCATTCCTTTTTATACTTTTTTCTCTATTCTTGTCTTCTCATTTTATTTCATTAAGTAAATAAAAACAAGCCCATTAAAAAGTGGGCAAAGGACACGAAAAGACAGTTTTCAAAAGAAGACATACGAGAGGTCAACTACCAGGAAAACTGGGCAAAGGACATGAGAAGGCAGTTTTCAAAAGAAGACATACAAGTGTTCAACTAACAGGAAAACATGTTCAACATTGCTAGTCATCAGAGAAATGAAAATTAAAAGCACAATGAGGTATCATCTTATATTAGAATGGCTAAATTTAAAAAGTGAAAAGGCAACTGATGTTGACTAGAAGGCAGAGAAAAGGGAACACGTATACACTATTGCTGGGAATGTAAATTAGTACAACTTCTATGGAAAACAGTCTGGGAATTTCTCAAAGAACTAAAAGTAGTACTACCGTTTGATCCAGTAATTCTACAACTGGGTATCTACTCAAAGAAAAATAAATCGTTATGTTAATAGAACACCCGCACTATATAATTATCACCGCAGTACTATTCACAGTGCAAAGTCATGGAATCAACCTAAGTATCCATCAACTGTTGATTGGATGAAGAATATGTGTGCACCATGGAATAATTTGCAGCTACAAAATAAGAATAAAATTATGTGCTTTGCACATGATTTTGGATGAAGCTGGAAGTCATTATCCTAAGTAAAATAATTCAGACAGAAAATCAAATACTGAATATTCTCACTTATAGGTGGGAGCTAAACAACGGGTAAACACAGACATAAAGATGGAAATAAGAGACACTGGGGACCCCAAATCGGGGGAGGAAGGAGGGTTTAGGGTTGAAATCACCTATTGGGTACAATGTTCACTATTTGGGTAAAGGGTACACTGGAAACCTAAGCCTCATCCCTTGCAATATATTCATGTAAAAACCTGCACATGTACCCTCTGAATCTAAAATTTAAAATATATATTATTAAATGATTAAAGTAAAGGATATTGTAAATATCTTGATTTGATCATCACACTATATATACAGCACCAAAATATCACACTGTACCTCATAAATATGTATAAATACTGAGTATCAATTCTAAATAAAAACTAATCATAAAATTTTTTAAATGATAAGAAGTGTATATCTGTTTATTCACTAGTTCCTCTCATAACAATTGGCCTTGTAAGCAATCAGTAAGTATATATGCATTTATATAAGAATTCACTTCATTCCCTTTCTTCTGGGGACTAAAAACATAGCTTTCCTGATTGGATTGAATTCCTAGTCCAGGACATATTTTCCCACACCTTTTTTCCTGCATGCCCCTGGGAGACGAGCCGGAAAAAATATGATTTGCTTTGCCTATCTGATGTAGCAACTAATTATTGGAGAGTTAAAGCAATTTACCCAGAGCCAGGAAGTAAAGAAGGAGCAAAATTGGGAATACTCTTTCCCCTGTACCAGGACACCTGGGTGTATTAGTCCATTTTCACACTTCTGTAAAGGCATACCTGAGACTGACTAATTTACAAAGAAAAGACCTTTAATAGACTCACAGTTCCACATGTCTGGGGAGGCCTGAGGAAACTTACAATCATGGTGAAAGTGAAAGCAAGCGCAACTTACATACAAGCAGCAACTTACAAGAGAAGTGAAGTGTGAGTACAGGAAAAACTGCCACCTTTAAAACCATCAGATTTCACGAGAACTCACTCACTATCACGAGAACAGCATGGGGAAACTGCCCCCATAATCAAATCACCTCCCATCAGGTTCCTCCCTTGACATATGAGGATTACAATTCAAAACGAGATTTGGATGGGGACACAGAGCCAAACCATATCACTGGAGCAACATACTTGGGCCCTAAGCCATCTCCATGGTTTACTTTCAAACTCACCTGATGGGGAAAATAATCATCAGAATGCTTCTTCCTTGGTTAATGTAAAGAGATTTAATTCAGAAGGTAACCTTCAAATACCTCCATGCTTTGCAGACCAGAACTGACATCCTGAGTTCTGATTATGTGACAGGCACATTGCTCCATTTTTCATGTGTTAGCTTATTTAAACTCCCTAATTACTCTCTAATATAGGTATCATTTCCTATTTGAGGCATCAGATATGGGAAAGTTAAATAACTTGCCCAAGGTCAGAGTTGGTAAGCAACAGAGCTAGGATTTCAACAATATTAGTCTTGTTTCAAAGCTCATTGTCTTTATTAGACACTAATTCCAAGAAAAGAAAATTAGCTACTCTTCACAAAATATCTGGGGACTCCGGCCCTTAGAAATAACTGAGCATGATTGCAGTGAACCCCTCTAATAAGAAGTAACCCTGGTTTCCTTTGATCAGAAAGAATGCTTCAGAACTGTGTGGTGTTTACAAAGCCTTGCTCCAGGAATTGCTTTCTTTCTCTGAGATGTGAAACCACAAACTACTTGCTTTGGGTAATTAAAGATCCTTTGCACCATCTGAATCTGTCAACAGCAAGTGTCTTGGATAAATTTCAAGTAAGTAATTGCATTCTACGCATCTGAAATGCCTTTCTAATTTCTTTCCATTAAAATATCCACTTACTGTACCTTTTACTGTGGCTGTATATACATTTAAAATAACCAAGACTATGCAGTCAGTTGTCCCAAATAAGAATACAAACATTCATTTGATGAATATGTCAAGGTCTTCTATATCGTTGGATAGAAGACAACTTGTAAGTGTTGGGAGCCCACTTTTCTCCTTACATATCAGATTTCCAAGGGTAATTAAAGCAACCAGAAATGAAAGCTGACTATTTCTTCTTTTTCTATTTCACCTTTACCTGTAGTAGTGGGGGTAAATCAATTTATTCATATTATAAGATCTTTCTCTTTGGAGAAAAACATCTATTGAAATATTATGTTTATAATTGCAGGCAGCCTAATACAGAAGGTATTTTTAAAGACCTCCACTCTAGAAGACAAAGTGTCACCCTAAAATCCATCACACATGCTTTATTATAACAAGCATTGTTATGCCCTAAGGGGAAAAAAATCTCAACAGCAAGCCATAATTTGAAGGAGACGTTTCTCATAGGAGTTAGTAGGAAGGATTTCCTTACAGTAGATCACTTTAAAATGTTTTGGCAAATCAACTGGATAAGTAAATAATACAAGTAGAAAATATACATGATATTTCATAAATTAATTTCCAGACCAAAAGCCCTCACATAATTTGCTTTTATAACTAATCCTTCCCACTCAAGATTATGATATATAATAATTTATAAACTAATGGTGTAGCTAATAATTATGTAATTGCTATGAAAGCAAATGAACCAACTGTTAATCCTATCTAAAAGCAATTGAAGTGGTTTTTAAGAGATCTCCCATGCCCATGCAATACAATCACACTAAACACACACACACTTATACAAACACACATAAACACACTCACACAGAGTTCATCTTACTAACAAAAGTAGTTTTGTATTTATGTCACAGAGTTTTGAGTCATGTAAAGGCAGAAAAATGGGTATAGGAATATGTGTCAATTCCATTTCTGTAAAGGCTGAATGATTCTTATTTCTTTATTGCATGAAAATTATCCATTTTTAAATTGTCAAAAAAAAGTCATTATGCAAGGTCGCTAACCACAAAATTGGCTGTTTGTTTCAGGTCAACTTTACCAATTCCTCAAATTGGTGTCCTAGAGTGCATAATTTTGATACTTAGTAATAAGGTCCAGAGGCCACAGTCATATTCCAATGGAAAAAAAAGAAACTATCGGACGATGAGTTTGAAGCCATTCTTCAGGAATGGAAGGTGTCAAGTGACCGAAGAGCAACTTTAGAGTCAATGATGGAACCATTTTCAATCAAACTTAACATTAATTGTCTGTCCCTTTCTAGAGGTCCCTAGTCTTGGCACTTGACAACCATTATATCCAACTTCTGAAACTAAAATACTAGATGAATAGTTTAAATTAGTGAAACAGTTTAACTGTGTGTGTATGTTAATTGACTGGAAACATACCAGGATTCTCAGCAGTCCTCAGACAAACGTTAAAGAAGATTAAATGCAAGAAGTTAAAGAGAATTAAGGGAGAGTTGATCCTAGAATGAAAGCTGATATACTCCCATCTACAAAATATAAACTCCTGGTGTACAGACCTTGACATTCTAACATTAGCACTCTCAGCAGTGTTTGCCTTGACCATGACCTGGCTTGAAAAAGAACCTCAGTGAATGCTAATTAATTACCCTAGGTGCTTTGCCTAGTAACAGAAACCATTTCTAATCTAACTTTCTCACATTATCTTTCTCACATTACTTTTCATTGTGTCCCAACATTAACTCCATATATCTGTCCATGATGACATCTTGCAAAAAGGGGCATGAAGCTCCCTTCTCCTTTAGGAAATTAATTTTGTATTTTTATATCCCTACAAATTAGGTAATGATGAAATTATGAGGACTTTTAAGAAATACTTGATATGGGTTCAACCATCCATTTGTTCCATGGTCATTCTTTAGCTAAGACAAGTTCATAATTTCTTGTTACTGTAAAGGTTTTGACAGCTACATAGTTACTGCGAAAATATGCTGTAGGGCCTGAAGTAATCCATCGCATTAATACCTGACCTTTGACACACAAAAAAAGGGTGAGGAGTTAAATATTTTACATGCTTCTCATGGCAAAATGTTAGTTTTCTGTAAGAGCAATTCAGAAAAGAGACTGGAAGAGATACAAGGTTTCATAGAAAAGGAAATCAATAATCATAAGATAATCATGATTACTAAAGGTTACTAAAAGATCTAATACATTTTCTCCACATGCTTTTAGATGGTCATACACTAGGAAGGAGAATTGAACTCACATGATATCTTGACTTTTTTTAATCAATGAAGCAGAAGCGATGATAAAGATAGATTGAATTTTTATCCTAGCCAAGGCATCACTTTATTACAATTGGCTACTATCTTAGAAGTAACGGGGTAGCAGTACTTTTGGGTTATTTCTTATTGTTATAGAAAACAAAGAGGAGACATTGGCATGTAATAAATGCCTATTTTGTCCCCCATATTCTTCATGCATTCTTTCATGTAATCCTCACAAAATCCCTATTTAGTGAATATTGTTATCCTTATTTTACAAGGGATAATAATGAGCAAAATAAACATCTTGCTTAATGTTACACAAATAATGTGTCCAGTTCAACACACACTAACCTCTATGTAGAACGTTTTAAACTCCTCAAAATAATTAGACAGAGAAGAATCAAAATTTTCTAGAATTTGCAGTGGAATATTTATTATGTTAAATTCAAACACCTCTAATGTATATTGTGTTTTAATACGAGCATACTGTTGGAAAGTAGTACATATTTCTGGAAAAAAATAATTTATTAGAGCATTTCCAATTCAAGATTTCTAACTAATAATTGTATTTTAAGCTTTTATGCCAAAAAAAAGATATTATTCTCTCTATTCTTTATGTCTTATACAGAATATCATAGAATGTTTGATTCTATAATTTAGGGGTTTTATAATGTAAACATAAACAGAATTTAAGTTTCAAAAATATTCAAGTTACTTCATATCCAGTGACTTTAGAATCAAGAAAGATTATTCAAATACATTTTCATTAGATTTGGGGATGAAAAAAGACATGTAGTAAATTTATTTCCATGAATTCCCATTCCCAGAGAAGAGAAAATATTAATAAAGAAAGTAGGAAGGGTGAAGAATTTACATTGACACTTTTTAGTATAATTGGTGGCAACACTTCCCTCAAAAAGAAGGATGGCACAGATCAGGTAAGTTTCCATTACTCTCTCACCAGTGAATCTGGCCGATGAGTTTAATCAATGGATAGCAACATGTTTTTGTCTTAGTCCACTCTGGCTATTATAATAAAATATAATAAGCTAACCAACTTATAAATAATAGCAACATTTCTCACAGATCTGGTGGTTGGGAAGTCCAAGATCAAGCCATAGCAGATTCAATGTCTGGTGAGAGCATGTTTCCTAGCTCAAAGATGGTACCTTCTCACTGCATTCTCACATGGTGGAGGGTGAAATGCAGCTCTCTGGGGCTCGCCTTTATTTGGGTATCAAACCCTTTCAAGAGACTGCCCTTAGAAACTTATTACTTCCCAAATGCTCCACTTCCTAATAGTATCACCTACGGAGTAAGAATTTCAGCATATGAATTTTGAAGAAATATAAACATTTAGTCCATTGCACTTTCCCAGCAAAAAACTACATGGCCTTTGAAATCTTATTAAATATTTTTATTCCTCTTAGCATTTCAAGCAAATGTCACCAATCAATAATTTAATTAGTTTCTGTATCAGTTAGACCCCACTTTAACTGAATGTAGCAGAATCCTCAAATAACGGTGGTTTAGTATATCATATAAATTAAATCCAGATATAGGCAGGCTAGGGATGCTATGTTGTGTCTACAAAATACTTAGGACCTCAGATTTATTTAGCTTTCTATTCTGTTAACCTAAGCACTAAATTCCATATTTAATTTCACCTCATGGTTCATGTTTGATTCATCTTGTCAGTATGTAAAAGTTACAGTTTTATTAGAGGTGAAAAACAACTATAAGGACATAAAAATATTTATTATAGGGATTAGACCTTGTACAATTGTGGGAAATTACTAAGTCACTCATGTTGCTGCTATGTCTGATCAGTCAGCAGGAATCACAGCCCAGGATATGGAAAAGCAAGGAAACATTTGGATGCATAAGGATAAGCAGAAGTGAAATTGCTGTATCAAATTATCATATGGAAGTAGCAGTTTTAATTTTTTGAGTAAACTCTATATTTTCTACAACAGCTGCACCATTTTATATTCCCATTAACTGTACACATGGATCAAATTTCACCAAAGCCTTGCCTTGCCAACATTTGTTAAATAGATAGATGGGTAGATAGAGTCATTCTAACAGATGTGAGGTGATACCTTATTGTGACTTTGATTTGCATTCTCCTAATGATTAGTGATATTAAGCATCTCTTCTTATACCTGGGCTTTTGTATGTCTTATTTGGAGAAATATCTATTCAAGTACTTTGCCAATTTTTGATGAAGTTATTTGTTTTCGTGCTATTGAATTGTAGGAGTTCCTTATATATTTTGGAAATTAACTCCTCATCAGGTACATGCTATATTAGCCTGTTTTCATGCTTCTGAAAAAGGCATACCTTAGACTGAATAATTTATAAAGAAAGAGGTTTAATTGACTCACAGTTCCACATGGCTGGGGAGGCCTCACAGTTATGGCTAAAGGCAAATGAGGAGCAAAGTCACATCTTTCACAGTCACACGCAGGAGTTTGTGGAGGGGAACTCTCCTTTATACAACCATCAGATTTCATGAGACTTATTCACAATCTTGAGAATAACACAGGGAAGACCCAACCCTGTGATTCAATTACCTTCCACTGGGTCCCTCCTATGAGATGTAGAAATTATGGGAGCTACAGTTCAAAATGAGATTTGGTTGGGGACACAGCCAAACCATACAATTCCACCACTGGCAACTCCCAAATCTCATGTCCTAACATTTCAAAATTAATCATGCCTTTCCAACAGTCTCTCAAAATCTTAACTCATTTTAGCATTGACTCAAAAGTCTACAGTCCAAAGTCTCATCTGAGATAATGCAAGTCTCTTCCACCTATGAGCCTGTAAAATCTAAAGCAAGTTAGTTACTTCCAAGATACAATGATGGTACAGGCATTGGGTAAACACAGGCATTCCAAATGGGAGAAGTTGGCCAAAATAACAGGGCTACTGGATCTATGCAAGTCTGTTAAGTCCAGCGGGGTAGTCAAAATGATCCCTTTGCTTCCATGTCTTACATTCACATGACACTGATGCAGAAGGTGGGTTCCCACAGTCTTGGTCAGGTCTTCCCCTGTGGCTTTGTGGGAATACATCCCCACTACCACCTGCTTTCATGGGCTGGCATTGAGTGTCTGCAGATTTTCCAGGCACATGGTGCAAACTGTTGATTGATCTACCATTCTGGTGTTGGGAGGATGGTGGATCTCCTCTCACAGCTCCAGTAGGCAGTGCCCAGTGGGGACTTTATGTGGGGGCTCTGACTCCACATTTCCCTTTTGCATTGCCCTAGCAGACGTTCTCCATGAGGGCCCTGCACCTGCAGCAAACTTCTGCCTGGACATTTAGGCATTTCCATAACCAACTCTCAGCAACAATTTTCTGTATTAGTTCATTCTCACACTGCTATAAGGACATGCCTGAGACTGGGTAGTTTAGAAAGCAAAGAGGTTTAATTGACTCACAGTTTCACAGGGCTTGGAAGACCTCAGGAAACTTATAATGATGGAGAAGGACCTATTGATTAGGTCTGCTGTTGGTTTCCTCTAGTGAAATTTTCAGTTCAGCTACTGTATTCTTCAGCTACAAAAGTTCTGTTTGCTTTTTTTCTCTCTCTCTTTCTAACTCTATCTTTGATAGAGATTCCGTATCTCTTAGTTAACATTCTCATTTACCCAGAAGAGCATCTTTATGGTGATTAATTTGAATTCTTTGTCAGATAATTGAAATATCTCTGTTTATTCAAGACTAGATTCTGAAGGTTTATTTTGTTCCTTTATTTAGGCCATGTTTCTCTGTTTCCCCATGTCTTATATCTTTGTGCTAAGATCAGCATATTTGAAAAAACAGCCATTTCCAGTCTTACAGACTGGCTTCATGCAGGAGAATACCCTCACCAATCAGGCCAGCTAGAGATTCTAGGGGCCTCTGAATCCTTTCATGGGAGGCATGCAACTTCTTTAGATATGTATGTGCAATTTCTCAATTAGAGAGGCGTGTTTTTATCAGGAGTTTATAATCTCCCACCCCCTCTGTGTCTTTCTGCATTATTGCATGTTCTCTGGTTTTATAGCGGCATGCCACTCCACTCCCCCTTGCTTTTAGTAGCCATAGGCATCCAAATTATGGAGACTCCTTATCAGCCCACCGAGTCAAGCAAAACAGATACCAGCCTTTTGATTATCCCTCTAAATTGCTGGAATACCAGATGCACAAACCACTTCTCACTTTCTCTCAAGGGAGAAATCTCAAGTTGTGTCTTCTCCCGATTTCATTGAGCCATGCTGGCCACATCAAGCCACTCTTTACTATTCTTTGCTCTCAGCAGCCCCCAGGCATCCAAACAATGTCAGTTAAGACAACATTCCAATCCAGGTAAGATAGAAACCAGTCCCTTGGGAAGCTCCTCTTAAAGCCTGAAGAATTGGACATATACTACCCTTCTCTTTTTCCCCCAGAGGGAGAAATCAGAAACCAGGTCATTCTCTCCTATCATTATGTTCTGCTGGCTTGAAGGAAGACCTGATGTAGGTAGAGTGAAATTACTCTTCTTACCTATTTAAATGAGGTTATCCTCAGCTTTGTTCTTACCTGGGGTACTGTAACTTCCTAACTGAATCCTGAAATTCTTATGAAAAGTATTTGGGTCTGTACATCATCATTACATTGGCATTTCTGTGGGTGAACAAGGGTTGTGGCTTTCTATTCTGACATCTTGCTAACATCATCTCTGAGCCAATACTTTTTAAACAGCTTCTCCAGATTCTTCCTAACACTTATTGAAAACTAAATGTTCAATGACTTCATCATATAACAAGACTGCCACAAAAGCTGATACGTAGTCTTTAGGTTTGGCAGCTATTTGCTCAACTAAAAAGGGAGTTTCTAGTATCAAGGAAGAAGAAAATAATAGATACATTTAACGACAACTGACACATGCAATGGTACTTGCAAATGAAAAGAGTAACCTGCTTCCTCAGCTGAACATATAGAAAACATTTACATATGTTACTATCATAGCACTTACACCTACCTGATGTATCTTGTTTATTGTTAGCCTCTCCTTGTAGGATGTGTTATTTACTGCTATAAACTCGGAAACCAACAGTGGTACCTAAAAAATAGGAATGCCCAACAAAAATTATAGAATTACATTTGTTGAGTGCAACAATAGCTTTTGCCACCCCACTGAGCATGTCCATGTTTAATTATACCCCAATTAACAGGTATTTGATACTTCCCAAGATATGTCTGCAAATCCCAACTATCTATTAAACTGTACTATTGAAGAGCTTCTGGGAAAAGTTAATTTAGCCAAATTTGGAGTGTCCTTCATAGGACTAAAAACTATTCAACCCAGCTCCAGTGCCTGAACTGACCATATCGGTTTAGATTCCTCTATTATGTAATCTCCCATTACCTTGTCCTTAATAACAGTTATTGCAACTGGAATCCATTAATTACTTTTATAACTAACTATACGGTTTTCTGCTAGATGTGAAAGCAAAGGCCTTGTCTGTTTTATTCATTGTCATGCTTCCATGTTCTATCAGAGCAGGTGCTGAATAAATATTAATTGAATTACTGAATTAACTAATTAATTAAATCTACAGCACCTGCTCTTTTTCTTTAATCTTTACCTGTAATGCATCTAGCCAGCCTTAGGGTTTCACAACAAAGAATTTCAGCAACATGGCCAACCAAGTCATTTTATTATTGAAGAAACAGAGTTCTGGAGTTTACTGGTAAACTTTCTGAGATTAAAGTCAACATGATAATGGCACTAGAACTGGGACCCATGCATCCACTGTCTCAGCTCAACACTACTGATTGCACTCTACTGACCTTTATGCTGAGAGTGCTTCAGGAAACCCATCTTCAAAATCATTTTAGAAGCCCTGAGCTCTCAGAACCAGATACTTTGTTATTTGTAGAACTCTTAATTGTGTAGAGCTTTGGTAAAAGATAAGAGAACTCTTACTACTGAAATTCAGGCATCTAAGGCCACAAGAATGATGGTCCCTTCTTTTGGCAGCCTTAAACATAATCTTGTCTTTCCTCTTTTCTTACTGGCAAAACTTCTCAATCCTTATTAATTTCACTTTATCTTTCTTTATTAAGTTCTCTTCTCCTCTTTTTCTAGATATTTTAGGAGGTCTTGCCCTTTTCCACGGTTTCAGTTACATTGTGTATGGTGCTGGTCCTAAAATATATGTCTATACAATAATGAATACTGTTAGTGCCCTAGTCAGACTGACTTACATCCCTCTGTGTGCTTATCCTCTAGTTTCCATGTGCTTTGCTATCAACAGCTCCTACCTATGACTTGTAGAGGATTTCCCACGGGCACTAGAATTGCCTCACTCACATAAAGTACCAGAAGTACTTTGGGATTTTATGTACTAATTTCTCTATGCTCCAGGGTATAAGACCTAGATCCTTTGAATTTTTTGGGATGAACTCTCAGGTGTGATTTATGCTGTAAAAGTCTCTTCATATATGGTGGAAACCGCATATCAGAAAAACTCTAGTACTTGCCTTCTTTCTTTTCTCTGCCCTGCTTCCTTCACTTCCTTAATAAATCATTTGCATCAAAATTCTTGGCTTACATTATATCCTAAAAAGAATTTCACCACAAAGTCTATACCTACCTTCTAAACTCCAGACATATACCTTTAATCACCTTCTGAGCAACTTCACTTGGTAGCTCACAGACCACCTTTACATGCTTAAGACTGAACTTATCTCCTTCCTTTCCAAACCTGCTTATCTCCCAGCATTTCCTATCCTAGTGATTACATTGTCATCCCTACAGAGCTCAAGCTAGCAACCTGGGATTGCTCTGTTGTTCTCTTGTTCTCTTTCCATCTTAACCTTCAACCTCATTCAAACTATCACCAATTCCTGTTATGCATCTTGCTAAAGTAACAGAGCTCTTCATAGATGAATCATCAAATAGATGTATCTCAAGCTGAGGAGCCTTATTTGATGATTTCAAGCAATCATCAAATAAGGCTCCTCAGCTTGAAATACACTGCTTGAAATCATCAAATAAGTCTCCTCAGCTTGAGATACACTGCTGTCTATATATATTTCACATTGAAATGACAACAATCTTTATAAAAATATAAATCTCATTATAATCCTTATCTTCTATGTAAAGAAAATTAAACATATTCTCTCACCATAAGTCCAGAGGAAACTGTCTGAAAAAATGTATAAAATCTTCAATATCTAGGCCCTTGCTCATCTCCACAATCTCTGGGTTTTCGCCATTTGACATACTTTCAGATTGCCTGACAAACTGTGCTCTCTCACACTGAGACTCTTGCCCAAAAAGCTTTCTCATTTTGCATGTCCTATTCAGCTCTAAATACTGCCTCCATCACCACTACTTTCAACACCTCCTTCTAGTATCTTTACATTTATTTACTCAGTCCACAAATATCATTGCATCTATGTAATGTTCCAGGCACTATTCCAGGTAGTGAAGTAGCCAGATCACAAAATTCATAATACCTCAGAACTTGGTTGGAAAGGCAGATATTAATTAACTACACAAATGTGTCAAACTGCAATTGTGCTAAGAACTACAAAGGATATACACACAGAGCTATATATTCCTTTACAATACAGATTTTTTCTAGACATGAAAGTCTTCCCTGAGAAACTGAAAATGCTTGAGTTGAGATTTACAAAACTCACATCAAATAAGATTAAATAAATGAAGAAGAGTAAAATAAGTATTTATGTTGAGTAAAGAATAACCTGGGAAAGATCTTGCCATGGGCGAAAATACTGTGTGTGAATGAGGTTAAAAATAGGCATTCAGGTTGATGATTCTGACCACAGGGAGGCTTCCTAACCATCCAGCCCCATCTAGGAGGTTGGCTCAAGATCCCATTGTCATGCTACTGTGTATGTCTCCCTGTGAAGAGCTCTATTAGGACATTTACACTATACAGTGTAACTGTTTATATGTTAGTGTCACTCAACACATTGCAATTCCTTTAGAACCAACACTATATCTCTAGAA
>CM052650.1:17697953-17723696 GCA_028533165.1 Leontopithecus rosalia
GAGGAACCTAACCTCTTGGGAGGTGTGAGGCAATTTAAGATATACATAGGAAGGATTTATTCTAAAAAGTGAGAGTTTAATGCACATGTCCATTCATAGGAACTTTTTTTTTTTTGAGACAGAGTCTCACTCTGTTGCCCAGGCTGGAGTGCAGTGGTGTAATCTTGGCTCACCACAACCTCCATCTCCCAGGTTCAGGTGATTCTCCTGCCTCAGCCTCCCGAGTATCTGGGATTACAGGTGTGCATGACCATGCCCCGCTAATTTTTGTATTTTTAGTAGACACAGGGTTTCACCATGTTGGTCAGGCTGGTCTCGAACTCTTGACCTTGCTATCTGCTTGCCTTGGCCTCACAAAGTACTGGGATTACAGGCATAAACCACCACATCTGGCCCATGGGAACTAATTTAATTTAAAAAAATGATGCTTTTGGGTTCTCAGAGATCTTGAAACACAGCCTCCAGGAATAAAGAATGAGTAATTGAGTTTGAATTACTGTAGGGAGTTGTTAGTAGATAAATCCTCCAACATAAGGCCTTCTCAAGAGATCTGAGCTCTGGGGACTAATTACCCAAGAAAGACAAAATTTAGCATGTGACATTGTTTAGGGGGAGTACAAAGCAGTAACCTAGGCAAAGATGTTATGGCTGAAAATTGAACAAACGTTTTTCATCTCAAACAGATTTTTTTTTCAAAATGACAGTAAACTTGAACAAAAGCAGCTCATTTAAATAGGCTGGGCAATTGCCTATATTGACCATTTTTTTGTATTGACAAAAATTGCAATTTCACATGGCCTAACTTAATACTAGACAAAATAAAAAATAATGATCCATAATTTCCTGAATATTTTGGCTATCTCTAACAAGTATACTTTTAAAATATATGATGTAGCCTATGATAAATAAGGTACTCTATCTTCACCAAATGATGGCATATATTGGTTAGGAAAAGGAGAATAAGTTTCAGAGAAGTATATTCACTTATGTAACAACTATTTCTTGTTCTCCTAGTAGGTACTAGGCATGTTGTAGGGCCAGGGCAATATTTAAAAAAAAAAGAAAAGAAAATAGCTACCAATGTGAAAGAAAACATTTAAGAAATGAACACAAATACAAATTTTTTGTTACTATACTATACATGGAATGAAAAGTATAGCACACTTTTCAATAGAGTATTATGGAACAATAGAGAGTATTATGAGTTGAAATGGGTTCCCTCAAGTCTCATATGATGTAGTTCTAACTCCCAGTATTTAATAGTCTAATTTTATTTGGCACCGGTACTTTAAGGAGGTAGTTATGTTAAATTGAAATCATTGCAGTGAGCCCAAATCCTATATGGTTGATATTCTTACAAAAGAGGAATGAATACACAGACACACACAGAGGGGAGACCTTATGATATAATTTGGAAGTTTGTCTCCTCTAAATCTTATGTTATAATGTAATTCCAAATGTTGGAGGTAGACTTTGGGGGGAGGGCAATTGGATCATAGGGGCGGATCCTTCGTAAATGGCTTAGCACCATCCCTTTGGTGATGAATATGTTCTCACTCTGGTAGGGCATGCAAAACTTGGTTGTTTAAAAGACTGTGTGTAATACTCCATTTTCACATTGCTGATAAAGACATACCTGAGACTAGGCAATTTACAAAAGAAAGAGGCTTAACGGGCTTACAGTTTCACATGGCTAATGAGGCCTCAAAATCCTGGCAGAAGGTGAAAGGCACATATAACATGGTGGCAGACAAGAGAAGAGAGCTTGTGCAGGGAACCTCCCCTTTTTAAAACCATCAACTCTCATGAGACTTACTATCACCAGAACAGCACGGGAAAGGCCCACCCCCATGTTTCAGTCATCTCCCACCAGGTCCCTCCCACAACATGTAGGAATTATGGGAGCTAAAAGATGAGATTTGGGTGGGGATACAGAGTCAAACCATGTCATTCCATCTTGGCCTCTCCCATATTTTCATATTTCCAAACTAATAATGCCTTCCCAACAGTCCCCTAAAGTCTCAACTCATTTCAGCATCAGCTCAAAAGTCTACAGTCCAAATTCTCATTGAAGACAAGTGCCTTCCACTTATGAGCCAGTAAAATCAAAAGCAAGTTATTTCCTTCCTAGATACAATGCGGGTACAGGCACTGGGTAAATACAGACACTCCAAATGGGAGAAATTGGTCAAAACAAAGGGGTGACAGGCCCTATGCTAGTCCAGAATTTAGCTGGGCAGCCAAATCTTAAATCTCCAAAATGATCTCCTTTCACTTTGTGTCTCACATTCAGGTCAAGCTGATGCAAGAGGTGGGCTCCCACAGCCTTGGGCAGCTCTGACCCTGTGGCTTTGAGGGTATAGTCCCCTCCTGGCTGTTTTCACAAGCTGGTGTTAAGTGTCTGTGGCTTTTCCAGGTATACAGTGGAAGTTGTCGGTGGATCTACCATTCTGGGGTCTAGAGGACAGTGGCCCTCTTCTCACAACTCCACTAGGCAGTGTCTCAGTAGGGACTCTGTGTGGGGGCTCTGATCTCACATTTCCCTTCTGTACTGCCCTAGCAGAAGTACCCCATGAGGACCCTGCCCCTACAGCAAACTTCTTCCTGGGCATCCAGGCATTTCCATACATTTTCTGAAATCTGGGCAGAGGTTCCCAACCTCAATTCTTGACTTCTGTGAACTCACAGGCTCAACACCAAATGGAAGCTGCCAAGGCTTCAGGCTTGCACCTCTGAAGCCACGGCCCAAGCTCTACATTGGCGCCTTTAGCCATGGCTGGAGTGGCTGAGACACTGGATACCAAGTCCCTAGACTGCACACAGCATGAAGAACCAGTGCCTGGCCAAAAAAACCACTATTCCCTCCTAGACCTCTGGGCCTGTGATGGGGGATGAGGGGGCTGCTGCAAAGTCTCTGCCATGTTCTGGAGACAATTTCTCCATTGTCTTGGTGATTAACATTCACTCCTTTTTACCCAGGCAAATTTCTGCAGGTGGCTTGAATTTCTCCTCAGAAAATGGGATTTTCTTTTCTATTGCATTGTCAGGCTGTGAATTTTCCTCTTTTATGCTCTGTTTCCCTTTTCAAACTGAATGGCTTAAATAGCACCCAAGTCATCTCTTGAATGCTTTGCTGCTTAGAAATTTCTTCCCCCAGGTAACGTAAATCATTTCTCTCAAATTCAAAGTTCCACAAATCTCTGTGACAGGGAGAAAATGCTGCGAGTCTCTTTGCTAAAACATAACAGGAGTCACCTTTGCTCCAGTTCCCAACAAGTTCCTCATCTCCATCTGTGACCACCTCAGCCTGGATTTCATTGTCCATACCATTATCAGCATTTTGGTCAAAGCCATTAAACAAGTCTCTATGGAGTTCCAGACTTCCACATTTTCCTATCTTCTTCGGAGCCCTCCAAACTGATCCAATTTTTGTTTCTTACACATTTCCAAAGCTGCTTCCACATTTTGAGGTATCTTTTTAGTAATGCCTCACTTTACTGGTACCAATTTACTGTATTAGTTCATTTTCACGTTGCTGATAGAGACATACCTGAGACTAGGCAATTTACAAAAGAAAAAGGTTTAATGGACTCACAGTTCCACATAGCTAGGGAGGCTCCACAATCATGGTGGAAGGTAAAAGGCACATGTCACACAGAGAGAAAGAAGACAGGAAAGGGAAGGGAAGAGAAGGAAAGGGAAGGGGAAGGGAGGGGAGGGGAGGGGAGGAGAGAAGAGAAGAGAAGGGAGAAGAAGGGAAGGGAACTTCCCCTTTTTAAAACTCTCAGCTCACATGAGACTTATTCATATCACGAGAACAGGATGGGAAAGACCCACCTTGTGATTCAGTCATCTCCCACCTGGTCCCTCCCAAAATATGGAAATTATGAAAGCTACAAGATGAGATTTGGGAGGGGACACAGAGGCAAACCATATCACTGTGGCAGCCACCTTTCTCTCTTGCTGCCACTCTTGTCATGTGATATGCCAGCTCCTCTTTTGCCTTCTGCTACGCTCATAAATTTCCTTAGACTTTACTGGAAGCCAAGCAGTTGCCTTTGCTATGTTTTCTATATAGCCTGCAGAACTGTGAGCCAATTAAACCTCTTTTCTGTGTAAGTTACCTAGCCTCCATTACATCTTTATAGTCAAGCAAAATGGCCTAATACAGAAAATAGGTTTTGAGAAGTGGCATATTGCTATTAAATTGCTTAAAGACATGAAAGTGGCTTTGGAACTGGGTAACAGGCACAGGTTATAAGAATTTGGAGGGCTCAGAAGGGTACAGAAAAAAGAAAGAAAGTTTGGAACTTCTTAGGCTTGTTAAATGGTTTTTATCAAAATACTGATAGAAGTATGAGCAGTATAGGTCAGGCTGACGAGGTCTCAGATGGAAATGAGGAAGCTGTTGGGAACTCTAGTAAAGGTACCTGTTAATATACTCTATCAAAGAACTTGGCCATGTTGTGTTTATGTCTTAGAGATTTCTGGTCCCAGCACTTTGGGAGGCTGAGGCGGGTGGATCACGAGGTCAAGAGATCAAGACCATTCTGGTCAACATGGTGAAACCCTGTCTCTACTAAAAAATTCAAAAAATTAGCTGGGCACGGTGGCACGTGCTTGTAATCCCAGCTACTCAGGAGGCTAAGGCAGGAGAATTGCCTGAACCCAGGAGGCGGAGGTTGCGGTGAGCCGAGATCACGCCATTGCACTTCAGCCTGGGTAAAAAGAGCGAAACTCCGTCTCAAAACAAAAAAAAGAGATCTCTGGAAGGTTAAACTAAAGAGCGATGATGTAGGGTATCTGGTAGAAGATAGTTCTAAGCAGCAGAAGGGTCAAGATGTAGCCTGGCAGCTTCTAACACCTACAGTCAGAAACAGGAGCAAAGAAATGACTTAAAGTTGGAACTTATATTTAAAAGGGAAACAGAACATAAAAGTGTGGAAAATTTGCAGGGGAGCCCAGCAGTAGAGACAGAAGTCAAGCAGGCTGAGGAGCAACCATTTGCTAGAGAGATTACCTGACTAAAAGGGAACCAAGACAATGGGAAAAAGGCCTTACATATATTTCAGATATCTTTGGGACAGCCTCTGTCATCACAGGCCAAGATGCCTAGGAACAAAGAATAATTTCAGGGGCCTGGCCTAGGGTATAACTGTTCTTCATAGTTTTGAGACATTGCTCCTCACATCCTGACTCTGGCTGTGGCTTTAACTCAAAGGATCTTGGGCCACAACCCCAGAGGGTGCAAGCCATAATAAGCCTTCGTGGTTTCCATGTGGTGTTTCCCCAGATTATTTGAATGCATGCTTGAAGGAGGCTTGTGGGCTTCTAGTTAGATTTCAGAGGATGTATAGAAAAGCCTGGTTACTTAAGCAGAAGCCTGCTGCAGGCACAGAGCCCCAACAGAAAAACTCTGCTAGGAGGAAAAATGTGGGGTTGAAGCACCCACACAGAGTCCCCACCAGGACGCTGCTTATTAGATCTGTGTCAAGGAGCCCACCATTCCCCAGACCCCGAAATGATAGATTTGCCACCCTCTTCCTGGAAAAGCTGCAAGCACTCAACTCCAATCTATGAGAGAAGCCACATGACCTGCACCCTGAGAGGCCACAGGAGTAGGGATGCTGAAGTCTAGGGAGCTCACTCCTCACTCCAGGATGCAGAACATGGTGTTAAAGCTTCTGCTGGAGCTTTAAGATTTGATGTCTGCCCTACTGGGTTTCAGACTTGTGAGACCTATTACTTCCTTCTTTTGGTCATTGTCTCTCTTTTGGAAGGGAAAGGTATGCCTAATGCCTGTTCCATCATTGTATCTTAGGAGTAAACAGCTTGTGTTTGATTGCATAACCTCATAGGTAGAAGGAATTTGTCTCCAGATGAGACTTTGGACTTCGGACTTTTGAGTTAATGCTGAAACAAATTAAGACTTTGAGGGCTATTGCAAAGACGTAATTTTATTTTGAAATGTGAGAAGGATTTGAGATTTTGGGAGACAGGGATGGAATGATATGGTTTGGATGTTTGTTCTCTCAAAATCTAATGCTGAAATGTAATTCCCAATGTTAGAGGTGGGGCATGGTGGGAGGCAATTGGATCATGAGCAGATCTCTTATGAATGGTTTATTGACATTCCTTTGGTGATAACTGAGTTCCCATTCTCATACGTCATACAAGATCTGGTTGTTAAGAGTTTGAACCCTCCAGCATCTGTCTCTTGCTCCTGCTTTTGCTATGTGATACACCTGCGTCCCCTCTGCCTTCTGCCGTAATTGTAAGCTTCCTCAGGTTTCAACAGAAGGTGAGCAGATGGCTTTATGCTTTCTGTACAGCCGATAGAACAGTAAGTTAATTAAATCTCTTTTCTTTATAAATTACTCAGCCTAATTTATTTATGTCTATTAATGCAAACACTAACACACTATGTGGGAACATGGAAAGTGGCCATCTATAAGCCAAAGAAAGAGGCTTCTTAAGAAACCAACACTACTGACACTGTGATCTGGGATTTCTAGTCTTTGGAACTGTGAGACAATTATTTTTGTTTTTATAAGCCCAACAGTCTCTGGTATTATACTTTGCTATGGCAGTTCTAGAAAGCTAATACAGGTGAAGTGGGAGGCAGCAGAATAGATTGAACCCTCTCTATTGAGTAGAGGATTGGTAGGAAGAGTAAAGGATTGGTAGGAATTAGGCATAACATGATTAAAGGGAAGAGAAACACAGACAAAGGAAGCAATGTAACCATGAGGTCAGAAACCTGAAAAGCTCTGCTCCTTCTGAGTATTATTTGGTTCATCTGCCTAAGCCATTAGCAAGACCAAAGAGTGAGGCCTCTATGTGGATGGGACTTTCATTTATAGTTTCCCATTATACATATTTTCAAGGTCAGATTTCAAGTTAGCTGGGTCATTTATTTTTTTCACATTGTTAATGTTAATACTTAAAATGCCTAACATCGATTGAGTAGTCATTTATTTTGAGCGCTACTATAAGTACTTTACTGTCATCAACTCGTTCAAGACTTCAAGCAATTCTATATGGTGTTGTTTCATAGATGTGTTGACTGAGACACAAGGAGACTGACTGGTGAATTCCTTAACAGCATACAGCAAACATAAGAGAAGGAAAATGAATTTGATGAGTTGTTGTGGCTCTAGAACCCATATTATTAACGTAATTGTAGTTATTTTTGGAATCCTGCATGTATATTTTCTTCAAAAATCTTCTAAGGTTTGTATGTTGTTGTTTTGGCTTTTTTCCCACTTTACCAAATAGATGCCTGACCCTAAAATGAGATTATGATGAAAGTATGGAGTCCATTTTAGCACCTGATGACATTTTAAAACTGTGAATGCACCCTGAGCTCCAAACTTCTTGTGAAATAAACAATGTGTTCCCACGTTTTAAAATGCTGCTCATCAGGGTTTTTGTTAACTTGAAGCCAAAACTTTCTTTAAAAATTTAACATATTTTTTAAGAAAAACAAAACAAAAATTCCCAGAAACAAATTATAAGGAAAATGAAAGAAAATATTGTCTAGTATTTCCACTAAATATGCAAACTGTTAATGTTTTAGTGTATATCTCATTATATACATTTTATACATGTAAATTACCAAAACAATGATCATTTTGTCCTAACATTTTTATATTGTACATATTATATGTAAAAAATATGCATGAGAAAATGGCATTAAATATTCTTCTAAAGCAGCAATCAGCAAACTTTTTATATAAAAGGTCAGATAATAAATATTTTAGGCTTGGAGGCCTTATGATATCTGTTGCAACCACTCAACTCTTCTACTGTAACATAAAAGTAGCCTTAGGTTACATATAAAGAAATGGACAAAACCATGTTCTGTTAAAACTTTATTTACAAGATCAAGTGCGGGACCAGATTTGGCAAGTGGGCCAGTTTGCAAACCATTGTTTTAAAGCATTGTTTTGAATCCCTTTATTATATTAATTATGTTTTAGTAAGACTTTCTAAAGGGAGGAAAAATGTATCTGACACACTTGCTGTAACCTATAGCACTGGAAATACAAATATGTTATAAATGCCAATTGCATCAATAAATGAAGAAATGCTGATGGAGTTTAAAATCCAGATTCAAGTTTTGAAATGTATAAGAAAGATACAAATTTGAAAGAAAGAGGGAATGTATTTCAGTAAGTAAAGATGGAGAATTTGGGAAGTTTTTTGTTCAGTGAGCTATACTTGAGAAAGCAGATGAACTAGGAAAACCAGAAACAAGAAGGTTGAAATAGCCAATGGACAGATAGCAGAACCCAAAGAAGCATTCTCAGGAAGAAGGATGTATAGCATCGAAGTGGAACAAAATCTGGATTGGGCTTTGGTTCTCAGACCAAGAGGACTTCTGTCATACTCATTTGAGGTTTGATTTGAGAGAAGCCGCTTCACTAGAGGGAAAATGTTTGTTTTTTTGCAAAATGAGAGTGTTAAGCAGATGATGTCTAAGCCTCTATCCAATTTTTGCATTAATCTTTGGTTGTAGATATTCTTTGTCCTGAAAAGTACAGTTTGGTTCTCACTAGGTTAGCTTAAACATGAGCATTCGTCAGATGGAAATATTAAATCACCAGATAAATATTTTGGTGACTTGAAACTATACTATCTTGCATTATAAAGCAAAAATTCAAACCATGGATGCATACATATTTGCAAGCACTAAGCTGGTTGTATTATTAAATGTTTCCCAGAATTCCACAAAAATCTATAAAAGAAAGCTATGAAAAAACAAAAGAATTCTTTGCCATCTGGCTAAATCTACTTAAATTACACTCTAGAAAGTTGGTACATCTTTCCTTTAAGGATATTATTACAATTTTCCATTAGGTGCTGTGTTCCTCCTCAATAGTTCATAGAGGAGAAAAGATCATACTTCATTCAAACAGAGACTCTATTGGATTGTACAGTGCAGGCCCTGTAATTTGTGAACCAGGAAAAAATTGCAAGCAATCCCTCCAGGTTCACCAGGGGATGCAGGGGTAAGTGCCCTGTGTGGAAACATGGTGATAAATGGGAGTTATTCAATTGCTCAGTAGTTTGAAGCTTCTATTTAGTGAGGCCTACATAATAATTTAACACACTCCGTGAAGCACTTGGAAATGTGATTTTAAAAACCCTGCTTATCCTTGGTAATGCTTAGGGTCAAAACACTCACCTGTGACTCAGCGGATCATTTGTTGATACAGATTGTCTAACGTCTTTGTCAGGAAGAATGTAGAGATTTATCATTTTAGGAGATCTTTCAGACAGAGACCTTGAATATTTTTGTAATGAAAAGTTACTTTTCATTTTCCTAGAACCTTGGGATCATGGGTAGTTGTACATAAATAGGTGAATATCAGTCTTAACTTCTGAGCAGAGTAGAGAGAGATAAAATGCTAATGCTGGTAGTTCAAAGCCCATCAAAAAAAGATGATGAGAAAAATACAGGTGTGTTATCCAGCTTAGGTGATGATAACCTAGTATATTTTTAAGATCTGAGCTATTGTTATTATTCTAGCAATGGCTGTAATCTCCCTTTTCTCCTACTACCACCACTACTTATCATTTATGGAAAATGTAAAATATGTTATTTTTTAGTAAATTCATTTCAAAAATACGTATTTAATTTTTGTGCAGAACACTATGTTAAATCTTGAGCGCACACTGACATGGTATTTCCTTGTCACTTCTAAGCCCTTTCAGAAAGTCATTTTCTGTGTCCACATTAGGTCTGAAAATGTAACCATGAGTGATTTTCCAGTATTTCTGTTTAACAAACATTCTGATAGATGACAAATATTGGAATGTACAGAAAAACATTTACAAGTGCTAATATAGGGCAAAGAAATGCCAAGTAATTGGGAAAAAAAAACCTGGAAAGGGCTTACAAACTTACATGAGATGAACAGAAATATCAACTTCCTTCTATTACATCCTGAGCAGAAACACAGAAATAATCTTTAACAAGGCATGTTTATCAATTCAATGCATTTTGAGCACCTACTATGTGCTAAGTACATACTATGTGGTGTTTTAATTATAGTGCTTATTCTGAGAAAATTGTAGAAAATGTATCACATAATGTTAAGAAGTTATAGAGAGACACTAGGTATATTTTACCCAGTTTTTCTCAGTGGTAACATCTTTCAAGCCTATAGTACAATATCACAACCAGATGTTGGCATCAATACAGTGATGAGTTAGAAAATTCCCATGACTACATGTACCCTTCCTATTGTCTTTTATAGCGATGATAAAAAGTTACACTTTTGTATGTCCAACCCCTTCTTAACACCTGACAGCCACTAACCTATTCTTCTTTCATTTAAAGAATGTTACACAAATAGAATTATACACTCTGTAACCTTTCAGAGGTTTGACTTTTCTTACAGAGCTTGGGAGATTCATGTAGGTTATATTGGGTATCAGCTGCTCATTTCTTTGTATTAGTGAGCACCAATTCCATGGTATAGATGTGCCCCAGTTTGTTTAACCGTTCATCTATTGAAGAATATCTGGTTGTTTTCAGTTTATGGCTATTATTATTAAAGCAGCTATAAACGTTCACATACGGCTTTTTTGCATAAACATAAGTTATCATTTTTTCTGGGATAAATGACTAGAAGGACAATTGTGGGGTAATATAATAATTGCAGATTTAGATTTTTAAGAAAGTATCAATTTGTTTACAATGTAGCTGTGCCAATTTACCTTTCCACTCACAGGGTATGAATGATTCAGTTTTATCTACATGCTGTCTAGTATTTGGTACTGTCACTGTTTCATCTTTTATTTTACCCATTCTGATATGAATGCTGTATTACCTCATTGAAGTTTTATTTTGCATTTTCTTAAGGGCTCACAATGAATAAAATATTTTCATGTGCTAATTTACCATCTATATATCATCTTCAGTGTAATGTCCCTTCATACGTTTGCATATATGGTAATTCAATCTTTTTTTTTTTTTACTGAAAGTTTTGAGAGTTCTTACATATTCTAGATACCAGTCCTACATTGGATATATGGCTTCCAAATATTTTATCCAATCTGTATCATGTTTTTACATTCACTAAAAAAACTCTTTTGCAGTGCAAACATCTTTAATTCTGATGAAGTCTAATTTATCCTTCTTTCCTTTTATAGATGTTTTTGGCATTAAAATTTCGCTTAGCCCTTGATCCAAAAATATGTCCCCATATTATTTCCCAAGAATTTTATAATTTTGCATTTTAAACTTACAATAAAGCTGGAAACTATCATTCTCTATTTCACTTTGATTTAATTTTTAAATAAAGTATAAGATTTTGATCAGGGTTTTTTTAATTATTATTTCTTTGCTTTGCTTTTTTTTGGCCTAAAGAAGTTCATCTGTTCTAGCATCAGTTTTTGAATAGGCAATTTTCCCTCTGTTAAATTGATCTTGTTCCTTTTGCACAAGTCAATGGGGTATGTATGTTTGGACCTATATCCAGGGTTCTCTATTGTGTTCCATTGACTTATGAGCCTAACTCTCTGCCAATACCACATAGACCTGGTTATGGTAGCTATATAAAATAGGTCTTGAAAGTGGGTAAAGCAATTCTTCTCACTTTCTTTATCAAACTTGTTTAACTATTTTAGTTTCTTAGAGTAGATGTAAGTTGTAGGATAATCCTGTCTATATCTACGAAAAACCATGCCATGATTTTGATAAGAATTGCCCTAGACGTATATACCACATTGGATAAAATTCACATCTTTACTATGTGAGTCTCACAATTCATACATAATGTGCAGGTCTCTTCATTTTTCACATATCCTTGAATTTTTAATCAGTGTTTTATAGTTTGAAGCATACAAGACCTGCAAATGTTTGGTTATATTTAAAGCTAAGTATTTAATTTTAAAAATGAATTTAAATGGTATTACATTTTACATTTTTGTTTCTATGTGCCAATGGCTATACATATACGTGTGTGTATATATGTATATACTCCTCTCTACTCCTGATAAGGTTTAGGTCTGTGTCCCCACCCAAATCTCATCTTGTAGCTCCCATAATCCCGTGTGTTGTGAGTGGAACCCAGTGGGAGATGACTGAATCATGGGGGAGGGTCTTTCCTGTGTTGTTCTCACGATAATAAATGGGTCTCAAGAGATATGATGGTTTTAAAAATGGAGACTCCCTCCAGGAACTCTCTTTGCCTTCTGCCATCCACATAAGATGTGACTTGCTCCTCCTTGCCTTCTGCCATGATTGTGAGGCCTCCCCAGCCACATGGAACTGTAAGACCAGTTAACCTATTTCTTTGCAATTTACCCAGTCTCTGGTATGTCTTTATTAACAGCATGAAAACGGACTAACACAATTCCTTTTTCCTTTTTTTCCCTAAGAGTTTTTCCTTATGAGTGTTAAAGCTTGTCAAATATGTTTACAGCATAAATTCATGTGAATATGAGATTTTTATTCTTTAACCTGTTAATATGATATATTACATTGCTTTCTAAAATGTTGAACCAGCCATAAATCTCTGGAATAAGTCTACTTGCTTATGGTGTATATTTTTTTATGTCTTAATGATTTCTGTTTGCTAAAATTTTGTTAGGGAGTTTGTTTATGTAGTCATGAATACATCTAGGTACTCTACTATTTATATTGGTCAGTAGTTTTATTTTTTATTATTTTCCTGGTTGTTTATGCATAGCACAGAGTGTTATTAGCTTCATAAAATAAATTGAAGTGCACTCTCATCTATTTTCTGAAGGAGATTGTGTAGAATTACTGTCATTCTTCTTTAAACATTTGCTAGAATTCAAGACTAAAAGTATCTAGGCCACTAGTTTTTTTTTTTATTATTTTATTTTAGTTTTCTTTAGCTACAGATTCAATTACTTTAACAATTAAAGGCTAACATTACATAGTTGATGAGTTATGATAGTTTGTATTTTTCAAGGAATTGTCAATTTTTCACATGTAAAGTTGTTCATAATATGTCCTTATTAACACTTTGAGGTCTGCAGGGCTATAGTTATATACCCTGCCTTATTTCTGATACTGTTAATTTCTATCTACTTTTATCTTTGTCTTGCTAGAGGTTAGGCAGTTTTATTACTATTTACATAGAACAAAGTTTTTGTTTCTTAATTTTCTATTTTTTTCAAATTTTAATTTTATTAATTTATGCTCTTTTTTAGTAGTTTTTTCTTCTCCATCCTTTGGGTTTATTTTTCTCTCTTTTCTCTGTTTTTGAGGTGAGATCCTAGATTATTGATTTAAATTTTTTAAATTTTTTCTAGCATATGCCTTTAGTGCTTTAAACATTCCTATCAGCACTTCTTTAACTCTATCTCACAAATTCCATTTTACACACACACACATGCATATATATATATATATATATATATATATATATATATATATATGTTTCATATATATATATATATGTTTCATATATATATGGGGTATGGGTTGAGACGGAGTCTAACTGTTGCCTAGGCTGAGTGTAATGATGCGATCACACTCACCACAGCCTTGAGCTCCTGAGCTAAAGTGATCCTCCCACCTCAGCCTTCCAAGTACCTGGAACTATAGGCATGCACCACCACATCTGGCTGTTTATGATTTTGTTGAAATGGGGGTCTCACTAGATTGCTCAAGCTGATCTCAAACTCTGGATGCAAGTGATCCTACCCTCAGCCTGCCAAAGTGCTAGTATTACAGGTGTGACCCACAGCATGTGGCTGTATTTTTTTTTTCTTTTTCATTCAGTTGAATGTAAATACTTATTTCCCTTTAAACTTCTTTGTTGATCCATGGATTATTTAGAAATGTGCTGTTTAGTGTGTAGTACTTAGGGATTGTCCTGGTTTATTTTGTCATTAAATTTTAGTTTTACGAATCTGTAAATTGTATTTTTTCCAAATTTTGGAACTACCTAGACACTTTTTTTTTTTCAATATCCTTTGAGCCCACCTTCTTTCTCCTCTCCTCCTGGGATTCAGATGACTCAGACGTTAAATATTTTCATATTATTCCACACTTGTATCAGACTATTCATTTTGGTTTTTTGTTTTGGTTTGTTTTCAGTCTGTCTCCTTTCTGTTGTTCAGAATGGTAATTTCCACTACTCCATCTTCAGATTCACTGATTTAATCTTTGCTTGTCTCCATTTTGTTGCCTAACCCACCCATTGATTTTTTTTGTCTTTTTGGCTATTATATTTTCAAGTTCTAAAATTGTATTAGATTATCCCTTCTAGCTTCTCTTTCTTTGCTGATACTTTCTTTCATTTGTTTTACATATGTCTGTGATTGCTGACTGAAACATTTTTTGACAACTGTTTTAAAATTCATGGTCAGATAAATTTTTTTTTTGAGACGGAGTCTTGTTCTGTCACCAGGTTGGAGTGCAGAAACTCAATCTCGGCTCACTGCAACCTCACCCTTCTGGGTTCAAGAGATTCTTCCACCTCAGCCTCCCAAGTAGCTGGGACCACAGGCGCGTGCCACCACACCTGGCTAATTTTTGTATTTTTAGTAGAGATGGGGTTTCACCATGTTGGCCAGGATGGTCTTAATCTCTTGACCTCATGATCTGCCCACCTCGGCCTCCCAAAGTGCTGGGATTACAGGCGTCATCCCCCACCGCCCCTGACCCATCGTCAGATAATTTTAAGGTCTGTGTCATCTCAGTGTTGGCATCCATTGATTGTCTCTTCCTATTTGCTTTGAAATCTTTTTGGCTTCTTCTATGACACGTGATTTTTTAATTCAAACCTGGACATTTTAGTATTGTGTTATGAGACTATGAATCTTACATAAATTTGTGTTTAACAGGATTCCTCTGATACAGTTCTGTGAGAAAGTGGAACATCGGCTACATACTGACAGGTGGAGATGGAATTCCAGGTTATTCTCACAGCTTCTAGTGAAACACGGGGGGACGGCTACTTATTTCAGCTAGGCTTGGGTGGGAATTCAGACTGCATAAGACCCCTACTGACACTACCCTTGATGAAATATGGAGGGACCCACATGAGTGCACCCCAGGCCTACACAAACATGACTAGGGTTTGCGTCATTACTGCCGGTTCTAGCGAAAGCCCTAACGCTCCACTAGGTCTCCTCTGATTATAACCCACAAGGAGAGAGAAGTGGTTAACATAACCTGTTTGTGTTTCTGGTAACAGAAACAATAAAATAAAACCCAAGGAACTCACCTGTATGTCATTCCTTCAGTATCCCTACCTGGTCTCTCTTTTTCTTTCCACCTCTCAGAGTGTTATTTTTATTTTTATTTATTTATTTTTTGTTTCATTTTTTGGGGACAGAGTCTCACTTTGTCACCAGGCGCCAGGCTGGAGTGCAATGGCGTGACCTCGGCTCGCTGCAACCTCTACCTCCCGGGTTCAAGCAATTCTCCTACCTCAGCCTCCTGAGTAGCTGGGACTACAGGCATGCATGCCACCATGCCCAGCTAAATGTTTTTATATTTTTAGTAGAGACGGGGTTTCACCATGTTGGCCAGGATGGTCTCGATCTCTTGACCTTGTGATCCTCCCGCCTCTGCCTCCCAAAGTGCTGGGATTACAGGCGTGAGCCATCGCGCCCAGCCAGAGTGTTATTTTTTATAGAATTTTCATCTGTACTATTTTTAAATTTTTTTTGTGAAGAGCTTGTATGTATTTAAAAAAAAGAATGGAGCAAAGAATGTCTATTCTACCTTTCTGGAAGTGGAAATCCTCCATAAATGATGATTTTCTTTCTTTGATTTACTCAAGTAATTTTTATCTACCAATTTCCAGTGACACAAAATGACTAAGATAGTTATGGTTTCTACCCTTAAGGTTATTAGAGTCTAGTGATGAAGATAGATGTTAAAAAAATTGAAGTCAATTACAGCTGAAGTAAATTGTACCACACGGAGTAGCATATGAGCAAATATAAGAAACCTACTTTTTGTTTTCTTTTGGGGGGGTGTGGCAATCTGTCACTAGGCTGGAGTGCAATGGTGCAATCTTCGCTCACTACAGTCTCTGCCTCCCAGGCTCAAGCGATTCTCCTGCTTAGCCTCCCAAGTAGATGGGACCACAGGCGCTGCCACCACACCCAGCTAATTTTTGCATTTTTAGTAGAGATGGGGTTTCACCATGTTGGCCAGGATGGTCTTGATTTCTTGACCTGATGATCTATCCACCTTGGCCTCCGAAAGTGCTGGGATTACAGGTGTGAGCCATGCCCAGCCTTAACTTAGTTTTATACAATATTTTATACAATGCCTTATACATGTGTTAGATGTAAATAATGTTAGCTTATACCAAAAAGAACCATTTTTTAACCCAAAGGTAAGAGACTAGCATGTACCTTTTGAAATAAACACAAGGTAAATAAAAATAGTATTTTACACAGTGCCTAATAAACTTATAATATAATTACGGCCAAACATAATGCTCATGAATGTTGAATCAAAAGTTTGGTAGCTGAGGATACTTCCGAGTGGTACATTCCTATGCATTTTTTTGTCTGTTTGTTTGTTTTTGACACTCTTTTGCTCTGTCACCGAGGCTCCCAAGCTGAATATAGTGGTGCAAACAGTCATTGGAGCCTCAAACTCCTTCTCAAGTAATCCTCCTACCTCAGCCTCCAAAGTAGCTGGCACCACAAGCACAGCTTGCCCAGCTAACTTTTATAGAAACACAGGCTCACAATTGTTGCCCAGGCAGGTCTCAAACTCCTGGGCTCAAGCGATACTCCTACCTAGGCCTCCCAAAGTGCTGGGATTACAGGCATGAGACGCTGCTCCCAACACCATTTCTATGCATTTGACATTACTACAATGAATGACAGCTCTACTCTGTCTCACACACAGATTCTCTCTTATTGCCACAAACAAGATAGAATTCCAGGTAGAGGGAATCTTAGTTACTCTGCAGAACAGTGATTCTTAGGGTATTTTAGTGTCTAAGAATCTCCTCAGTGTCATAGCACTATTTCATTATGGAGTGTTTGGAAACTTTATTTCTCTTCAGATTTGGCTGACTTCATTGTCTACCATCCTCCAAAGAACATGCTGACACTTTAATTTGATGGACTGCTGAGAAGCCACAGCAGGATATAGAGCAAGCCATCAAAAGTGAATTGAGGATTTCATTGATGTGTAGAACTAATTAGGTGACTATGGGGAGTGGGACACTGATTGAAATCCATACGACTTTTCAAAGCGCGCTATGTAGGCTGGCTTCTGAGAGGAATAGTAAATTCAGGTGACTTGTTCTCCGCTCTCACCATAGCACTGCCTAGTCCTTCTCTGCTTCCAGTCAGCAGCAGAGATACTGATCCATCTCCCAAAGTGAAGCATCAAAAGACAGGCAGGAATTTTCTCTTTCACTGATCTTGAAGTAGTTTTCAGTTTATCCTGAAAAGATGCTGAAATCCTGCCTTCAGCTCTGCTAACAAACACTTGTCAACTCTGTCTCTATACTCTCTCTCAAGCCCATCTTGAACTTTAAATACTTTAAAAGTAACACCGACCACTGTATGTATATGTAGATATGAACTATTTATATTTGTGTAATTAAAATTAAATAAATATAATATAAAATGATATACACAAACACATAACTAAAATTACATAAATATAAATATTTTTGTATGTTTATTTAAATTTTTATTTATGGTTTGTTTAAACTCCCTAGGGACAGTTCAGTCCTATGTAGTTATGGAAAAGACTACTAACCTTAGAAGACCTGGGTTTGTATAGCTTTCATACCATGTGAGCAACTCATATATTGTCCTGTAAAGATTTTATAGGACAGTACCAATTGCTCTTTTTCTTAAGGAGGCATTCACTAAATGTGTAAATCTAACATTTTTCTGCCTCATATCCATTATTTATTTGAACTTTTAAATTTTTACCCAAGCTGAGATGTCTTTTGTGCACAATCATCTTTTATGTACCTGGTAAGTCTCTCCCTTGGCTGCCACACAACTTTCAAATATTTGGCTTTGATTCATGCTCCTTATGGGATGATATTCCTGAATCTCCACTGCAAATATTTATTTTAGTTTTTTTTTTTCAGAATGACAGATCTTTACCTCTGCTCTTACTATTCTCATTCTTAACTGAACCAGCCCTGTTGTACTTCCAGATCAAATCCTGACATTTGTTCACAGTTAATTAAGATAATTTTAGGAAAGAGAAGTAACATTTTTCTTGGGTATCAGTTAAGTGCCAAACAGAACACTGAATTATGTATTTCGTACGCATTATCTCATTGAATTTCCACAACCTACATAGTATTATATTCCCTTTTCAAAATGCTTAATAGAAACACAAATAAACAAAGCATCTCATATAAAGTCAGATATATGGAGGGTGTTTGGATTAGGACTAAATCTTAGTTTGTTTGACCTCAAAGTGTTTTGAGCTGTTATTCTCTATAATAATATTTCTTACAATTAAATGATGAATTGAATCCTTTAAATGAGGAAAATTATGGTGGGCACCTATTCATGGTTTAAATTATGATCTTCATAGTGCTATTACTGAATACAAAAGGTATAATTTATACACATATAACTTCTGTGCAACCCAAACACTAAACGCATCTCTGGGTATTAAAGAGACTTCATAAACTTATTATTTTCAAAATTGAACTTTTGGTATTCCTTTCTATTTCCAAACTTGCTCCTTCTGCAGTTTAATCTATTTCAGGGAATACCAATTGAATTCTTCCAATATTGCAAGTCAAAAATAATAATGTCATCCTTTATTTTCCTCTTTCTCATTCCCCACCTCTAGCCCATCAGAAAATTCTACAGTCTTTATTTTCAACATAGATCCAGAATGCAAGCTCCTCCCACAAATCCCACTACTCCCACACTGGTTCAGGTCATCGCCACTTCCCTCCTAGAGCAGCCTTCCAACTTGTTTCTTTGCTTCGGTTCTTGATGTGATTAAGTTCATTCTAAACACGGAAGTCAGAAAAATCCTGGTTAAACATAAATCAGATCACAATGTTTCTGTGCTACAATCTGTCCAATGGCTCTCATTGGACTCAGGAGAAGAATTAAACCACTTCCAATGATTTACCAAGCCCTACATAGTCTGGTGCATGTTTTTACCTCTATAGCATTCTCATTTTATTCTCTGCCTTATTTATATCTTTCCAGATATAAATGTAGACCTGATCACTCTTGTCAGCTACACAGACATGCTCTTGCCTTACGGCATCTGCACCTGCTATTCCCTCTGCTAGAAATGCTGTTTCCCTGATTATCTATATGGAAAGCTGCATACTCCCTGAAGATCTTCAGTGTAATTCTACCTACTCAGGCCTTTCTGGACCACAATACTAAAAATTGCAACCCTCCTCATCCTCCTTAGTCTCCTTCACTATTTCATTTTTCTTCCTAATCATTAATCAGTATCTCACACACTATATAGTCTACTTATTTATATTGGTGAGTATCTGCCTCTTCTATCACAATTTAAAAATGCATGAGGGCAAACATGTTTACCTATTAATTATTATATTTCTAGTACCTAGATTACTTATTTTCACATAGCAAGGCTTAAATAATTATTGAATGAGAAAATAAATTTAAAATTAATAAAATAACTATACAACTAATAAAACTAAATCTGAAAATATTAGTTGAGTGTAATAGTTTAGTTTTATGATATGTATATATAGTGTACATTTTTTGAAACAAATTTTACTCATATTGCATCCCCTAATAGAAACATGTTTGCACGTTTTTTATTTTTACTTGTTTTTAGATTCATTCCCTTGAATTTGACAGTGTTAAGCCCTCATTATCACTTCTCTTAATTTTCTTGTTAACAATGAAATTGTTCTTGATTTTGATGGGCCAATTAGTATAAGAGGGCACCTCAAGCTATAATATAAAAATAGAAAATAATTTCATTCTTTGCATATTTGCTACCACATTTATTGTCAATGAAGCATGAATAATTGGACTAGAAAAGATGGAACATGTCCTGCAAACATCAATCCACCATGTGAATATGGCAGATAAAGCAGGGATTCTTTGATGATCCCAAATTTTATAATATGCAGAAACTTGCTTTTACCCATGACTCTTCCATACTTGAAATATTGTAAAGCTTGTGTCTTATCAAGTGAACTCTTCTGCCCTTCACTGCTTGTGAAGAAGACCGTAAATACAAATTCATATATGGGAAATAAAACGCATCTCTATACTCAATTACAAGATTGTTATACAGGTGACTGAGAATATGCACATGTATATTTATTTAATTTTTAGATTGTTATGAAGAGAAAAATACAAAAATTCATTAATTCTTACACACATTGAGACTCTATGTCTACAAACTCACATGATCCACAAAGCACAGTTTAAGAAATATTCCTTATACTACAAGGATTTTACAAGGTAAAGTATGATAAATGGCATATGGAAATATTACACCAGATTCAATTGAAAGAGAAATATTCCATTTGTGAAAAAGGACAGTCTTATTTAAAGAAATGACACTTCTACCAGGGTCAATTTAGGAAGGTAGAAACTGAAAAGGATGTTAATTCAGATAGAGAAAATTACATGAGCAAAGAACCAGAAACAAAAAATGACCTTGATTTCTCAAGAAATTTCAAAACCATTAATTTGCTGGAAAACAGAGTTTAAGAAGGAGATTAATGTAGATTAGTATGAAGAGATAGTCTGGATATTAGTTACGCTAAGAAATAATGGTAGCCAGTGGATATATAGTGCCTTCTACACCTACAGGCACTATTCTAAGTGCTTTATCCATAGTGCCTTGATTCATCTGCAGCATAACCCTATAACGTAGATATGTTTTCATATTCTTCCCTCTATTAGTCTGCTAAAGGTTCAGCAACTTTTCCAAGGTCTCAACAACTAGATAGATCTCAGAGTTTGATTCTGGAGCCCATGTTTAACACTCTCTTCTAGACCTCTAAATATATAATTCAGTGCATTTGAAGAATTAGAACCTCCTCCAGGACATGATAAATTATCCACAGTTGATGTAGTACAAAAAGTACAGAAAGCTCTCAGGAGCAAGATGTAATATTTTGAAATAGGAATCTCCTAAAACTTAATAAAAATATCTTCACAGACTCAGTTTTCTCATAAGGCCAGAGAGTGAGAAGAGTTGCTAGTGATCTTTTGTTTTTTAACAAACCACATTTAATTAGGTATGTTTCTCATTTCCTTCCTTCTCTCCCCATCCCTCTCCCTCCTGCAGATTCCCAACAGTCACCTCATTGCAGCACTTCCTTTATTTGCAAGCTGTATAACAGCTCTGACTGCTCATTTATCTTTTTTTGGTACTAACTAAATATTTTAGTAGTTGGTGCCCCATGAATCTGATGTAAGAAATTGTTGGCCTTCAGTGATCTCATAAATGCTAAATCTAATTGTGAAAACTCGTAAAAATTGTGTTAAGATCTTTGTATCTCATGTTCTCTACCCTCAAGTGCAAAGGGACCACTTAGCTAAAACTGTTAAAAATTTCCCAGAAACAAAAGTCAAGCAGAAGAGCTGAATTGGTTTCCTTTTTCTGTCTAGTCAATCATTTAAGTTTCTATGTATGTTCTGTCATCTGCTATCCAGAATGGTAAATGGAAGTCTTAGACACATAAACTAAAATTCATTTTAATCTTAATAAATATGGTAGTCTTCATTTTTCTCTACACATTCTCTTTATTAAAAAATGCAGTCTGATAACGGATTAAACCATTATTTCCAGTTGACTCATAAAATACAAGGACATTTCATATAACCATATATTAATACATATCTGAATTAAGAGGCTTTTTCTCACTTGAAAAGATAAAGTAAATTGTACATTTACTTATCTTTTTATGTTTAAGTGAAGGTGCGGAAGAGGTGTGGGAAATCATAGCGTGGTATCATTTATATGTTTATGATGGTAATTTGCATTCCCAGGAACATTATGTTAAGTATTCTGTTTAACAAAAGCATACTTTGTAACAATTATCACTGGAATAAATATTTTTAATTATCGCAGGAGGAATGAATGTTATTCATCAATAGCATCCACAATAGATGTAATACTGGATCAATGTTGTGTTAGGTTTTACATGCAGAAAAGCTAGGAATGGGAGAATTAGATGGATCATCAAGTATAAGAATAACTCCATGCTTGGTGGGGAATCAATACAATAAAATGTGGCTATTCCGAACTAAAAAGCGTTTATGTCATTGCACTCAATACTTGATTTAAAATGCTTATTGAATCCCACTACATGCCACTATGTTGTGCTGGAGATAACACTATTTGGTTCTGCAGTGAATAAAAAGGCATTGCAGAGAGGTAGTCCCTCATACAACATTTTTTTTTGTGAGGGGAGGCGGGGAGGTGGAGATTGCACAGGCAGTAAGCATACAAACAAATAAATTATATTCAGGTTCTCAGTGCACTATGGCAGAAAATCTGGGAAATTAAAAAATCTAGGTTGTAGTATAAGTATAGAGGAGAAAGCACATGAAAACCTGGACAGCATTAAACACTTGCTTCTAATAAACCTGGGAAGACATTTACACTATGATTTTCTGTCTTTATATCTTAGGTGAGGATATTCCACTCGCAAATCTTTTAAATCCCCCTTCATGTTGTGTAAGTTTGAAATCCCTGCATTGACTTCCTTGGCTGAGAAAAACAAAGAAAGATGTTCCAAAGGGAATAAATTGCCTTCACACTCCAATGGCATCACGGCCTCAATTAAAGTGCTCAACTTCCGTCTAAGTTGAAGAACACCTAATTATGACAAAAGAATAAAATTCAAGATTTCCAGTCAAGATGATAGATTAAAGTTCACTCATTCACCTCTACTATTCCCCGCCAGGCCTTGTTAAAACAAACACAGGCTGAGTGTGGTGGCTCATGCCTGTACTCCCAGCATTTTGGGAGGCTGAGGCAGGTGGATCACCTAAGGTCAGGAGTTCAAGACCATCCTGGCCAGCAAGGTAAAACCCTGTCTCTACTAAAAACTACAAAAATTAGATGGGCATGGTGGTGTGTGCTTGTAATCCCGCTACTTGGGAGGCTGAGGCAGGAAGAATTGCTTGAATCCCAGAGGTGGAGTTTGTAGCCTGGGGAACAAAGTGAGACTTCATCAAAAAAAAAAAAAGTGATTTTTTGAAAGGTATCTGTAAATTCAAAGAGAATGGAGGAGATAACACCATCCAATTTTTCTAAGCTGCAAAGTATAGGGCTTAGCAGACCAAGAAAGCTGACCTCTAAATCAGAACTTGAAAAGCCAATAAGCAACTTGCCTTATGGAAACATACACAGAAGACTCATAAATTGTCATTACCAAGTACCTCTGTTCTGGGGATAAAATGGGGCTAAAATCTGAGGTTCTGAGAAATTCCATTCAGTACTCTGCAATACATCCCCTGTTTCAGAGCTTATTCTCCACTTTCAGCAGTCAGAAGATGATCTTATCATATTTGGGGCAAAAATTTGGGGTTATTTCCCAAAAAAGGTAAAAAAAAGAGGGAGATACTCTGGGATAAGATCCCAAACAAAATTGATAGCAAGTGTATAAAATGAAAAGAAGGCAATTAATTATGAGTATTACTGAATGTAGAGATTTCTATAACTTTCTTCCCCTTTTCTAGGAAATATTGATTTTTTTAAAAAAGGGGAAAGAAATAAGGTACCTCAGTTGGGGAAACATCAAGAAAATATCAGAGGATTGTGCAAAAATGAACTTCAACTAATTATACCACTCATACGTACAATCATTTTAGTCAGATTTTTCTTACCTTTCCTCAAAGCTAAGTATCCCCCAATAAATTTAGGATATCAAATATATCATCAAATAGAAAAAGACAAACGAATGAATCAGATAAACAAATTATAGGAAAAATGAAATATTTCAGGAGGAGAAACTTGACAAAAAATAATATCCTCAGAAGAATAAAAGAAAATATTTTATCCATGAGGTAACTGTAATAAACTGCAGAAAGAAAATACAAAGGCCAATTAAGACTTCTTGAACTTAAAATATTATTTAAAATTAGGATAATACACATTTAAAAATTAGAGATCCATTCTAGGGTTTGAGATAATGGGAGTTTCAATAATGGGAGTTTCAGAGACAGAGAGATTAGAGGAAAGAAAGGAGTGGCCAAGAAAGTAATTCAAGAAAGCTTTCCTAATCTGAAGCTCATGAATTTCCAAATTAAAATGTTCTCCAAAGAGACTACAAAAATCAAGAAAATAGACTCACCAAAGCACATCACCATGAAAATTTAGAACACTGAGAACAAAGAAAGTCCTATAAAGTTGAGAGAAAATAAGTTTTCTTATTTTCTGTGGTGTATCAAAAGTCATATTGGCTTTAGACTTTTCTACAGTGACAAAGGAAGAATGCCTTCAAAATTCTAAGGGAAAATTATTTCCGTTTAAATTTTCTATCTAAGAAGCCATAAAAAAACAAATCTCTGAATCAGCAGTTTCATCCACTATCTACATAGACCTATTGGCATTTGAAATGTGGCTGGTGTGAATTGATATGTAATATAAGTAAAAAATGCACATTAGACTTTGAACACCTGTTCCAGAAAAAGCGTAAAAAATACTTCATTAATAATCTTAAGATATTTAACATGTTGGTAGTTTTGATATGTTGGAATAAATAAAATATATTTATGGAAATTAATTTTATGTTTGTCTTTGATATCTTTGCTGTAGCTACTAGAAAATAGTTTAAGTAACATATTTGGCACACATTATTTATCTATTGGATACTTCTAAAATCGATGGATAAATGAGAGCTCAAGCCAAGATCTCTGGAGCAGTCTCATAAACCAATTGTATAAATTGGAGCAGATCAGAGGATCTAATAGATCTTTTCTAAGTGATGAAATTAACAGATACTAAGATGAAATAGAACCTAGATTGAGGGAATAGTTCCACTACTTGGGAAGAATATTCCATTGAATTAGTAATAAGCACATAGAAAAAAAACAAGCAATAAAGAAATAAGACAAATTTAAAGAGAAAATAAAATATTAGGTAGTAAAGAAAATATTAGCATATTATGACATGGCTCTGCTGTGAATATTATTTACACAGACATGATAAAAACAATGATTACTGGTCCCCTCAAAGTTAGGATATAAATTATTATATCCTAATTTGGTAGGATAAGACATAGGAAGTGTTCATGTTTGTAATAACAGCTGCAGATTATGACACAGAATCACTCATATTCCATGAAAGTGAGAAAAAATTGAATACATAAATGGAGATAATCAAATTGATAATGTAAGAATTGTATTCACAGAGATAGAGGTGGATATCAAAAAAATGAACAAAGAGAGTGATAAGTAATTTATACTTGGAAGTAAAAAATAAAAGAGAAGGGCAGATAGGCAACTACTATTTATTACAGTGTACCATTTGAGTGTCTAAATTATCTGCAAGTTATAATTAGATTAAAATTTAAAATATATTTAAAAAATAGACAAAGAATAACAAGAAATTCATAGAAAGTCCCAATATCAGGATCGAGAGGAAGATGGCACTCTAGAAGCAACTCACCACTGCGGCTCTCAGTCAAGATGCAAAGGGTGAGCAAACACCGGATTTTCAGACGGATCTTTACAGCCCACAGAGCGGGGGAAAAGCCCAGGAGTAAGAGGCACGCAGGACTCAAGCACAGCGCTCTCCGCTGGCACGGCCAGGCAGCCAGCGCCACC
>CM052650.1:17724196-17749311 GCA_028533165.1 Leontopithecus rosalia
ATGTTAACTGGCTGTTTTATTCATTCATTGATGTAAATTCTTCTTTATGTTGATGCTCTTTACTTTTTGGTATATTTTTAGAAAGGCTAATACTGGTTGTTTCTTTCTATGTGTAATGCTTCTTTCAGAAGCTCTTGTAAAGAGGCCTGGTGGTAAGAAAATCTCTGAGTACTTGCTTGTTCATAAAAGATTTTATTTTTCCTTCAGTTGTGAAGCTTAGTTTGGCTGGATATGAAATTCTGGGCTGAAAGTTCTGTTCTTTAAGGATGGTGAATATTGGCCCCCACTCTCTTCTGGCTTGTAGAGTTTCTGCTGAGAGATCTGCTGTAAGTCTGATAGGCTTCCCTTTGTAGGTAACCTGACCTTTCTCTCTGGTTGCCCTTAGTCTTTTCTCCTTCGTTTCAACCCTGGTGAATCTAACGATTATGTGCCTTGGGGTTGCTCTTCTTGAGGAATATCTTTGTGGCGTTCTCTGTATTACCTGGGGTTGAATATTGTCCTGATTTGCTAGTTTAGGAAAATTTTCCTGAATAATATCCTGAAGAATATTTTTCAGCTTGGATTCATTCTCTCCGTCGCATTCAGGTACACCTATCAAACTTAGATTTGGTCTTTTCACATAGTCCCACATTTCTTGGAGACTTTGCTCATTCCTTTTTATCCTTTTTTTTCTGATCTTGTCTTCTCATTTTATTTCATTAAGTTGGACTTCGACCTCTGATATCCTTTCTTCCACTTGAACAATTCGAGCATTTAAACCTGTGCATACTTCTCTGAGTTCCTGTATTGTAATCTTCAGTTCCATTAATTCACTTATATTCCTCTCTAAGTTGTCTATTCTCATTAGGATTTTGTCAAACCTTTTTTCAAAGTTCTTAGTTTCTTTACATTGGGCTACAACATGTTTTTTTAATTCACAGAAGTTTCTTATTATCCATCTTCTGAAGCCTGCTTCTGTTAATGGGATGCACTTGTTCTCTATCAAGTCTTGTTCCCTCTTTGATGAGGAACTGTGATCCTCTTTAGAGGGAGCGGCATTCTGATTTTGAGTATTCTCAGCCATTTTACACTGGTTTCTTCCCATCATTGTAAATTTATCCACCTGTCATCTTTGTAATTACCAACTTTCAAATTAGGTCTCTGAGTGGACATCCGAGTTGTTAATTCCCAGGGCCGAAATATGAGCAAACCACTGCACCAGCCAAAACAGCAGTGTTAAGACTGATGGTGCTTTTCTGCCTGGGAATCTCCTGTCTGGCTTCCTTCTTGAATCCATAATAGGCAACTCTACCTTCCCAGAGCTCCAAACCTTGGTCAGAAGGGGAACCAGTCCCGTTTACTCTGCACCAAGAGCTGCCTTGCTGAGGTGCCAGCACAACCACTGCACCAGCCACAAGAGTCACGCTCGCAACCCGTATGGCTCCTCCAAACCTCGGTCAGAAGGGGAACCAGTCCCGTTTACTCTGCACCAAGAGCTGCTGCGCTGAGGAGCTGGCAAAACCACTGCGCCAGCCACAGGAGTCGTGCTCGTGACAAGTGCAGCTCCTCCAAACCTCGGTCAGAAGGGGAACCAGTCCTGTTTACTCTGCACTGAGAGCTGCCATGCCGAGGTGCCAGCAAAACCGCGGTGCCGGCAAAACCACTGCGCTGGCCACAAGAGTCGCACTGGCGACCCGTGCACCTCCTCCACTTGGAATCTTCTGCTCCGTAAGTGACTAAAATTTGTCTGAAAGTGTGGTGTCCTCTCATTCTCTGTGCTTTCACTGAGAGCTGCAATCCCGAGATGTTAGCGATCAGCCATCTTGGATCGTTCCTTCATATTTCCTCTTTAAACAAACAGTTGTTTATGATGTGAAACTGATGGTCAACTCCAAAATATTGTTTATTCTTTAAATTTTTATACATGATTTCCAGTTTCACATGTCATCAAATATGTGGACTGTAATTTTTCAGCTTTTGCAACTTTGACCCAATATTTTTTTCAATAAAACCTGGTAGCACTTAAGAAAATATATAGTTTTTTTGTAGAGTACCCAATTCAAACATATCTATTATTTGAAGTTTATTTAACTAAAATACTTCAATTTTTATTACATAAATTAGTGATGATGCTCCATACTACCGTTAATTCTTTTCTAAATATCTATAAGTATCACATATAAATTGTGGTATCTCTCAATAAAGAATGCCCCTTTTGGTCATTTTGTCTCAATGACCTTCATTCATGAAGTACCTTAAAAAAAAAACAGGTTTCTAATTATAGGAATATCTTCTTAAAACTTAAATGATAAGAACTGCAAGGATCTAATAGGCCATAGAAACTCTTGTATGTAATTTTGTCCAAAAATGTACCTCCACTCTTTATCCCAGTAACCTTTTACTACAACAAAAATTACAATGGATGAAAGTGAAATGAAGTGGTACTGATTTATGTGCAGTCGGAGGCACACTGAGCTGAGCTGCATAACCACTCTTATAAATTTTATATTTTACTTTGGGTACAAACAAAACAAACAGAGCAATCCTTGATCTTTTTTTGGTATTTGTCTGATATAGTTCCAGGTCCTCCAACTGTCAGCTGGCTTTCTTCTGCATCATTAATCCTTTAGAGAGAGAGAGAAATAAAAGAGTGTGGAAAAGAAAATAAAGATTATTTTGAAAAATAAATGTTTTACATATTTGTAATAGACATGCAAATATGCATATGTAATACACACGAATACATGCATATACATGTGTATGTGCATATACATATGTAATAAACATGCATATACATATATAATTGACATACATATACTTGTAATAATATACATACATAATATACATTCATATGTACATATACATATATATATGTGAACCCCATGTGTATGTGTATGTCTGTGTGTGTGCATATGTCTGTTTTTTGAGAGAGCAAGACAGAGACAGTTTAAAATGCATTCTTCCTTCACTGGAAGAGTGGCCACTCTGCTTATTTCCCAGGCTGTCCAGGCAAACATGGGTCATCTGTTTTTACTTGCATTCAATTTTTGTGATTATTGTTGGAGAGATTAGGTGGAGTACATCATGCAGATGACACTGTCTCACTTGCAGTTTGCTAAAATGTAATCTAATTTTCCTGTCAACCTTTCTGTGGACTTGTCTGTAAACTATACTGTGCTAACATATACATTAAGATATCAATAGGCCTTTGTTATTGCCACAAACATAATTCCAACAACAACTTATCACAGTTAAATAAGGCCCAAATAAATCAAGTGCACGAATGAGTGATTATCTAGAGCACTCAGTAAGGAGGCCAGAATTTGCTATTTTTGTTTTCTGTGCAGTTTTTTTTGTCATAGATTTCCTCATACACTGCTGAAATATCGTGCCTTTAAAAGCAGAAAAACCTTTATCTTTCTTTTCACAGGTGGTAAAAGACTACATAATTTTTCTCTAAAGAAATGGAATCACAGCACAGAAAATTATTTTCCAAGACAATTAACTAAAAAAAAATTCTGCTGAGTTCACACCACAGAAACTAGTCTATCCTGCTCTCCATAATATTAGTTCTTATAACTCTCTCATCATAAAATAAGCTAATATATCTCTTCCATTTCCTTAGCAGTATACAATGTAATATCAATTCACACTTTCATTCACTTAATGAAAGTTGATTATGCATCTTGAATCCGCTGGGCATCTCTCCAGCACTTGAGAAAAGAATGATAAACAGAAACTCCTGCTTTCATGTGGCTTACTGTCTAGTGAGCAATTCAAATATGCACAGTGTGTAAGTCACTAGCAAGTGCTATGGAGAAAAAGCAGTAAAGGGGATGAGAGGGGTCAGTACGATGTCAAATGGCTCCCTCTAGGAAAGCATCAAGGGGAAGGGGCCTTTAAATAGAGACCTGAAGAAGATGAGGAAAGAAGCCTTCCTTGTATCTGGGGAGACGCATTCCAGGCAAAATGGGGATATGAATGAATATTTGGGAAAAATTGCATATTTACTGATACAATTAGGCATCAGTTATCAAAGTGTTTGCAACTAAAAGGTAAATTTAATAAAGTATATTTTAATAAAGATTCCTAACTAAGGACATTCCAATTTGATACACTAAAGCAAGCTTTGATGTGGTTTTCTAGGCCTATCTGTTTCACAGGGACACTTTGATCCTTATCAACTATGCTTTTCTAATCACCTTCTTATAGAAGCTCACACTCAGCACTAAATATGAGAGGTTGATTCACACTAAAATGCATTGAAACTGATAATCCTTCTAGATTTCACTACCAGGCTTCAGGAATATTTGAATTTTTAAAGTACACTAAAATTCAAACAAAATAAATCCATTTATAGCAGCAATGTTTCAGGATTCAGCAAGCAGTATTAATGCTACCAATGCAAGGAACACAGGGGTCAAAATTCTGGACTTGAAGGTAGAAGTCTTCAAGTTCTCTTCTTACTAAATTGCTGAGGATTCTTTGACACATCACACAACCTCTCAGAGTCTAACCTGTTCACTTATAAAGTTAAGGCATTATGTGGAATAACTATCAGGCATCTGCAGCAACATTGCAACATATTTATCTCCATGAGATTCTATAGGATAGATTTATTAAAAGAAAAAAACAAAGGAGGTGATATGGTTTAGCTCTGTGTCCCTACCCAAATCTCACCTAGTAGCTCCCATAATTCCTTCGTGTTGTGGGAAAGATCCAGTGGGAGATAACTGAATCGTAGGGGCAGGTCTTTCCTGTTCTGTTCTCGTGATAGTGAAATCATCACAAGATCTGATGGTTTTAATATGGGTGTTGCCCTGCACAAGTGCTCTTCTCTTGTCTGCTGCCATATGAGCCATACTTTTCACCTTCCACCATTATTGCAAGGCCTCTCCAGCAACATGGAACTGTAAGTCCAATAAACCTCTTTTTTTAAAAAATTACCCAGTCTTCAGTATGTCTTTATCAGTGGTGTGAAAACAGACCAATACAGGAGAAGTATCTTATTCTGCTGTGTCAGAGACTGAATTTCTTTTTTTTTTAAATTTTTATTGCATTTTAGGTTTTGGGGTACATGTGCAGAACATGCAAGATAGTTGTCCAATGACTTCTGGCTCTTAAGTACCCATTAAATTATAACTCTAATTTCAAATGAGATGGCTCTGTAACTAGAATTGGGCAGACTAAGAAAGTCTCATGGCTTTTATGTATTAAAAGTAAAAGAGATGATGAGAAATGTCTTATAGGACCCATGTTGTATACAGTATATATTTTCTCAGTCAACCAATTGCTTCTAAATTTGCTATTTATAATTTACTCAGTCTTAATTAGCAGGCTGCTCCCCAAGTCAACCCTGCTGCAGGCAGAACATGAAGTAGAATATAAAGAAACAAAGTGTTTGTGGTTGCTGAAAGCAAGCCATACATATTCATGGCGAGCACAGAAAGTCATTTGCCAAACTGTGGATGGTAAATACAAATTAACCCTGCAATAAAAAGTATAATATTTGCGTTTTCAAGCCTTAGATCTCTCTGGGATTAATTAGGTGATCAATCGGAATTAAGAGTTATCAGGAACAAAATCTGGCCTTAGATTATGTGTGTTAGTGTTTGGAGGGGGTAGTTGTATTATTCATTATTTTCACTTTCATTACACTTATTTGGACCTGTCCTCAAAGTCTGTTGCATAAACTGATTGATTAAATCCCTTTGTGAAAATATTTTACAAGCTATTCAGGGCTACATAAATACAGTGGGGTTTTATTGTTTCTGTGTGTGCTTAACAGAATAACAATGAAGAGACATACTGATGATCTGGAAGGCTCTCAAATTGTTGCTCTCCTGTCCATCCCCACTGTAACCTCCATGACTTAGCTATTCAACATTTACCTTCTAGGGAAATGCAACAGCTTCACCATTATTCTCTCTGGCTCAAGGTTTTCTTCATTCTGGTCCATTCCCACAGTGCCGTCAGAGCAAATTTTCTGAGACCCAAATATCAAGTCAGATCATTTATAAAGTTTTGCCACGCCTTTGGATAAAAGTCGACTCTCTTAGCTTGCCACAGATTATCTCTGTCCTGCCTACCTCTCCAGACTCATCTCCTGGCACTCAATATGTCAACAATTCTTGACCAAACATCAATTTTATGCCAGGCACAATTCCAAGCCCTACAGATTTCATTCTCTACATTGTGGCTTTATTAAATCCCTTAAAAATACTGAGCTCTCTAAGCCTTCTGTGACTTTTCACATTGTTGTTTCACTGCAAAGAATACTCCCTTTTGCCTCTACAATCTTACTAAATTCTTATGGGTTGAGACATGGATAGGAAATTAAATTCTATGGGAAGTCCTCTCCAACTTCACTTTGTCCAGATTAGTGATACTCCTGTCATGGCACTTACCACATTGCATTATATTTGTCAACTCTCTGTTTGTATTTCTCCTTACTTAAAATTCTTGCACCTTGAAAACAAAGACTGTGTTTGTTATTTCAGTCTTGATAACGCCCAGAAGAATTGCTTGCATGCTGTAAATGGAAATAAATATGCAATGAATGAATGTATGAATGCCAGAAGGGGAAATGTCAAAGGTTCAGGACACAAAAAGGAAGTCAGTAGTGATATCCAATTTCATAAAATACATTTTTATTCATTATGAAGATATTTTGGGTAAAGGAAAACATTTATGGTTTATATTACTTATATCCTGTAAAATAGCCTTGGGAATTTATTTCAAAATTGAATGTATTATTAGGAATATATCCTTTTTGTTTTAATTTACTAAAAATACAATCTTTGAAATCACAAGCTTAAAAAAGAATGGATTTTACCTCTGAATTTGTCTATTTGGGAAGACCATTGAAACATTTTCTGGGGGCACCCAAAAGTATAAAGTGAGGGCCTAGGTCGGTCAGCATGGCCTGAAAACAATTATAGGACCAACGTTTGGAGAGAAGTCAAGTGAAAGAACAAGTTAAGACACAAAAACACAGGTCAAATTGTAGGCAACACTCTAAACCAACTATGGGCTGTAAAATTCAGCCTGCTACTGAATCTAAAATTTTTTACAATTTTTAAACTTTTATTTTTAATAGTAATCTATGTATTTATGTAACATGCATGTTTTTGCCTTTTTGTCTGAAAAGCATATAATATTTACTATCTGGATATTTACAGAACACATTTGCAAGCCCTGGTGTATTAACAAAGGCCAAGAATATGAGGAAGGAATAGAAATGACACAGATTGGAAGAATGCAAGCAGAAGATGGGCATTTTTCTAGAGGGGCCCAATGAATTCAGACATACACCACACAGAAGCCCCCGGAACCACGATTATGTGTTAGCAAGTTTCTTTACTTATATTCAAGAATATAGGAAATATCCACTCTTTATACATCTAATAAACCAACTGGTCTCAGGGAAAGTCTTACTTTAGAAGATCACCCATAGTCCTAGAGATCCTGTAAGGGAGTTAGATGGGATAATGATTATATGAAACAAAGTAGAAAGAGAAAAGATCTTTTCAGTAAAAGAAAGCCCAAGAAACTTCTAGTCTTGAATGCCTCTTCCTAGACATGAATAAAAGTGGATGATTTATTTTTGGCTGAGTCCCCTTCTTAAAAAACACTGTGATAAAGAATGAATGTTTGGTGGCCGTGTGAACTAGGAGTTCAATTCACTTTGGTCTACAAATCAAATTGTCAAAAGCTCACCCTAATCTCATCCATCCTTTTCACTTATGATGTGTGCCCACTTAACGTAGGCTTTAAATTTATCTGCAATGATAACTTCGTGTCAACTTGATACAAGGTACAAAAAGACACCAGACTGAGTCAAAAATTGCTTTCACAAATGGCTTGAAAGTCACTGAGCTTTGTAAACATGAAAAACACATCTTGACTAAAGACATGTTCAGAACTCTAGAGTGACACATTAACAGTTTTAAAGCCTACAGTGCATTCCCTTTTTGTTCTTAAGAAAATGGGAGTGTATATAATGGAGTATATAATTGAAGCAATTATTATGTGTTAAGTTCTAAGTGAAATATATGAAGATAATCTGTTTCTAATAGTCCTTAATTTAGGTACCAGCACTATAATCTGCAAGTAATCCTTGTGGCTCTTAAAAAGTCATTTTTGATGTTGCATTTTTCTTCTCTATTTAATTGCCTCTCTTCCACATCTTTATTTTCAGAACAAAGCCGACAGCGGTCCTCTAGGAGCAGTCCATTAGGGCTGCATCTTATTTATAATGTGAAATTTTTCATGCCATTACTTGAGGACTTACTACATATTAGATTGTGTATAAGCATTTCTTATAACAATTTAACAAATTAGGGTCTTCAGATTTCTGATGAGACAAATGAAGCTAGGAGAGGTTAAGAAACATAACCATGTTGGATTTGTACTTTATCAGCACAGATAACGCTGAAAACTGTGCTTCCCATGATTTCTTTTCTTGTATGGCTCCAGGTTAACATTGGTCAAAATGGTACTTGCATGAGATTTGGAAGGTGAAAGTAAAGCAACAGTTATTTTGCTTGGAAGATGGTTGCAATGGCCGGGTGCAGGGGCTCACGCCTGTAATCCCAACACTTCGGGAAGCTGATACAGGTGGATCACGATGTCAGGAGTTCAACACGAGCCTGGCCAACGTAGTAAAATCCTGTCTCTACTAAAAATACAGGTGTGGTGTCAGTCACCTGTAATCCCAGCTACTCGGGAGGCTGAGGCAGGAGAACTGCTTGAACCCAGGAGGCAGAGGTTGTAGTGAGCTGAGATAGCACTCCAACCTGGGTGACAGAGCAAGACTCCAGCTCAAGAAAAAAGAAAGAAAGAAAGAAAGAAAGAAGATGGTTGCAATTAGACACTATGATAGACACAAAAGCAGCTTCTTTAGCTGTTTTCACTCTCCAATGCGCTGGGTATAGCTCATCTTCCACATGGCTGACCTACTCATCAATAGCAACCCAGCCCCTCCACCACCAGAGAGCTGGCTTCACACCACAGGGGGAGAAACTACACAAATAACAACAGCTCTCTGAAGACCTCTCTACAAATCCCTTTTCTTTGGTCCTAAATAGGCATCCAGATTTGCTTGGCTTTTTATAATTCCCTGAAAACTCTGACTCAACAATACCAGTACTTCAGGAAGAATGGTCAGTGTTACTTTGTCTGAACTTTTGACCTCCTCTTCTAGACTTTTACTTCCATTATGTTTCCCACGTTGGCTTGAGGTCTAATGCCTATAATAATGCCTCACTCTTAAATGCTCACTATGGTTTTACTCCCTGGTCTGAACTCCAACTGCTACACACAACTAAGACCATGAAGCGGACCCTAGGACAGACACAGCCAAAATCCATGTTCTTATTTCCTACAGATCATGGTTTTTGGCCATCTTTATGTTTAAGGGCTGGTTCCAATCCTACTTCCAGCCCTTAAAAGAATGATAGAATACATAATAGTCAGAGATCACCACAACACAAGGCAGAAGGAACTAAAATTTGTAAGAAAAGTGCAGGCAGAGCATTAAGGGCCTTCAAAGAGAGAAGAGAAGAACTGCTAAATGGAGCCATTGGAGATAAATGCAAACCCTCAGCATTCACAGTGAAGAGGAGAGTAGAGGTCCTTAGATGGAGAAGCACAGAGAATGAAGAAGTTATGTAAAAAGATGGCAATATTTTTTTTTCTAAAAAGCCAAATCTGGGTTTCTGTTGGCCAGAAAGTCAGATTAGTAGGAAAAGTGTATGTGGTAGAAATTGAGCAAATAATGTTTCCTTCCCCTCAAGGGCTAGTGTAAAAAGTCTTCCAGAAAGGGGAAAGTACTCTCATAATGAAGGCAGAGGAATTCGAAATGGGAGTTGGGTATGGATGTAAAGCACAGAAAAATCAGCCAGTGGAGGAATGAGAAAGGGACAGAGGCAAGAAGAAAAGGAGAAGGAGGAGGAGGAAAAGGAGGAAGAGACAATAAAGTAAAAGATAGGAAAAAGGTGGAATAACTTGAGCAAGATAGGAAGAAAAAAAGTAAAATAGAAAAAAAAGCAAGAGGACAGAGAGGAGAAAAGAGGAGAAAATGATTCCCAGTGGCAGGAGGTTTTAATATGTAAATGCTCCCATATTAGTCCCAAGGTTTATAGAATAATGTTTTAAACTAAGTACATCATGAGAGCAAAGTCTTGGATGTCAAACACAGAAGAGTTTAACATCAAGGTACAGCATTGCCAAGGAAAACTGATATGTCCCATTGGAATGCAAGAGCTTGAGGGTATAGGGAAGCCTGAAACAAGATCCACAGAGTTGGCTGAAATCATGGGAAAGATTTTGGAACATCACAATCATGGATTGGAGTTTCAGACAAGTTTAATGAGCTCTCTGGAGGGCAGAGGTACCCCATATGTCATCTGTGTTATAATAATTAGAGTTACCATACTTTGAACATTCTAAGTATGTATGCCATTTAGCCATTTTCAAAACCATAAAATATATACTATTATTACCTTCATTTTACTAATAAGAAAACAGAGCAGTTGATTAACTTCATAAGATCACACAGCTTAAAAGGGTCAAAGATGATATTGAAGTCAAGGATTTTCAGATTCCAGAACCAGCAACTTAATCTTAATTCTCAATGAGTTAGAAACCGTTGCATGCACTATAGTCTCCTTTATTCTTTTTGACTTTGCACTACACTGAAACTAGAACACTGCACAAAATGTAGAATCTGCTATCAATTTTTCCAGGGCCACTTCTTATTATTGTTACTTCAAATGAGACAAAGCTGCAAAATCACTGTTTCTTTTCATTAGGCACTTGGTAAGGGACTGTTCAGCTATCACAATAAAGCTAACATGATCTCAACCATTCTTATGAAGACAAGTGTTTTAAATTAAAAATTAACATCTTTGACATGTTGGAATGGTATATATTAACTCGAAGCCAGATTTCTGAATAGGAAAAATATGAGATTAGCATGATCTAATAGACAAGAAGAAAGAACACCTTCTCCCATTCCTATCATCTAAAATGGAAGGAAATATCTCCTGTACTTTTGTTTAAAAATCAAAAAGCAGGGTTAAAAGGTCAAGTAAAAGCAGAATGCAGTTGACAATAAGTTTAACCATACATTACAGGTATGTATTTTTAACAGGTGACTTGATATGAGATTCTTATAAATCAGAAAGAAAATCCCCAATCATAGTTTCTATTACTCTGTCTCTTAACCATTGAGGACTTATTTCTATTGAAAGTCTCTTTTGTATTACTTTTATACAATGTTAGTGTTTGACTTAAAGACTAGAAAGTAGACTGGCACACTCTATAATAACTGTCGAAGTATGAGACATGGAATTCCCTGGATACTCAAGGTGACTCATTTATCCTCTGTGTTAAATCACAACCAACAAGTTGAAAATAGAAAAATAGAGTTACCCATGTTTTGGGGACAGGTTTCACAAAATAAACACTTGGTTTTACGTTCACGTGTTTGTGTCTCTGTTTTCACAATTTTAAGTACACCACCTTTGGAGGTTGGAGGCCCAGTGTTATCAACCTCAGCACTAATGACATTTTGTGTGAGGTAATTATTTGTTGGAGAGAGCTGTATTGATCACTCCAGAATAATTAGCAGTATCCAAGTCTCTTCTTGTAAGAGTCCAGTAGTATTTACCTCTTCAAGTTGCAACAATCAGAAATCTCCACAGATTTTGTCAAATATTTCTTGAGACCTAGCAGATTTGGACAAATATTTCCTAATACCTAGGATGAAATTTTGCCCTGGTTGAGAGCTATTGCTTTGTAATATACAGGTCATATAGTCTTGGTTGCAACTATAAAACTCTCCATAGATGATATGTAAACAAAGGAGCATGGCTGTGTACCAATAAAAGACTATTAAAGGACACCAAAATGTGAACTTGATACAATTTTCCTGTGCCATAAAATTATTCTTCTTTTGTTTTATTGTTTTTCAACTACTTCGGACTTTTAAAACTATTTGTCTCATAGGGTAGACAAAATGGCAGCAGATCATGGTATGCTAATTCCTAATCTAGGGGGTCAAATAATAAATAAGGCTAATTGCTGCTTCAAAATGCTCTTGCTCTACAATAACAAATGTTTCTTTACTTGGTAAATGCTTTCAAAAAGATATGCAAAGATAGTACCAAGGGATTTGGTTTACAAAGAAGCCTGCACTGAGAAGGGACTAAATTATCCCAATAGGTGACCAAAAGTGCACCATGTCAGGGATGATAGATAGACATACATTTTTTACATCAAACTATCAATAATATATTACTTGATACTGATACAAATGTATATATGTATGCATATATATTTTTATTTGTTTCAAAGAAACACCATGGCAAATTAGATTGTCTTCTTTCAATCACTGTTCTCTACACTTTTTGCTCATTGGTTGTTGGTGGTACTAGTTCTGTCTTGAATCCTGTGTTTGCTCATATTGCCACAGGTATTTTCCATATTCTTGAAGTAAGTAATTTTTTCTGTGCTGGGGTAATGATAGCAGAAATAACAATAAATGCAGCAAGCTTATTGACCAACAAATTGATCTGAAGGGGTTGAAAGCAACAAATATTGGCATGGATTTTTATGTGAAGGACAAATTCCTTTGAGTTGTTCTTCTTAAATTTACCCAAAGAAGCTCTTCGGAGTTTTTAAGGAATGAGCTGTATACATTGTGATGAAGGAAACTTAAGAAAATAAAGTACATTCAGTTTTAGGGAAATGGGTATTTTTCCCCTTTATTTCCTGGAGTTTTACCTTCTTTATCAAGTTGCTGCCATCCTCAGGATAGTGGTCTTTGTAACACATACTGATATAAACAACCCAATATCAGAACTATATCTGCCATGTAACTTTAATCCTCAACTTTAGCCACAACTATTCACAGTGATTAATGCCAACCAAGCTATACAGTTTTGTCAGTTGTTGTCAAGAGAAGCATCGGTGCCTCTTGTGGGCATCTGCGGCAACCACTGAAATGGATAAAATTAAGGGTTAAGCTACCCTGTAGTCTAACCGTTTCGAGCATCCAGTCTAAGAGTTACTCATCTGACCTCTTTACTAAATAGTACCCTTACACTGTTACTCCAGGAGATAAAATGTACTGTTATAAAGCAGGGAATGACTCGTGCTGATTAGTGAAACTTTCCAAAAAACTAAATATGTGCATCTTTAAATATAGATAGAGGACAAACAGATACATACACACATGTGTATGTATAGTTATATAGATACATACATATATATATATATATATATATATACACATAAGGATATATGTGTGTATACATATTTTTTGTGCGCTATGTATTCTATTACTAACTAAGGAGATTTCATTTCCTTCTGTTTTGTATTTTAGTTAGTAATTGGTGTTTCTCTTTTACTATATCGTCCATAATGTGTTTGAGGGAAGCAATTATGGCTTGCTCATATCTGGAGACACTACAACACTTTGTGCCATGCTTAATTAAGCATGCAGTAAGTATTTGTTGTATTTCAATTTAACTACTCAAAAACTTAATAGTGTTACTAAAAACACAATGATTGGTAAAGGGGTAGTTTAGAAACAATTATGGTATATGAGTCTTGTTTTAGAGAGATTCTTTACCAAATATTACAGATAAATCCTCCAAAAATAATTGCATTTATTTTTATTATTATCATGAGATAAAAACCTAGTGAAAGATTGAGACTACTAAGTAATGAAAACAGCCTAAAAGATTTTACTTTATCTCAGAAAATCACATGGAGCAACTATCAGCTATTACCTACTATGGTTTCTCAGGCCTTTGCTCTAGGGGAAGAAGTGTCTTCTTAAATTACTTTAAGAATAATGAATAAATAAACAAATGAAATTTGAAGAGAGAAGACAACTCCTCTGTGGAGTAGCATTCATACGAAAGAAAATCTAATAGAGGTGCCTCCAGACTTCAATGTGCATCAGAATCACCTGTAGGACTTGTTAAAACACAGATTGCCGGACTCCACACTTAGAGTTTCCTGCTTGCATAGGTCTGTGTAGATGCCCAGAAATCTGCATTTTAACAAGTTTCAAGGTGATGCCGAAATTGCTGATATGGGACCCTATTTTGAAAGCCATAGATCTAATGTCATATTTCATGTATCCATACTTATTATTTCTCTCACTGAAGTTAGGTAACTACCTTCTTTTATACATAATAGAATTGACAGTTGGAAATCCAATTACAACTTATCTCATTTAGATAGTGTTTCCATGGAGGGTTCCTCTTTATATTTAATGGGAAATTTATGATTTTCTGAATCCTGAATCTCATGAAAAATCTTTCAACAAATCAGAGAAAAGTTATAAATCCCCTATGAGAATTAAAACACAACAAGCAACATTGAATGTTACTAATCTTTCAGAAAATACTGATTTGAAAGCCAGAGCAGGGAACACCAACACTCAAAGTTTGAAGTCAACATTTCCAAGAAACAGGACAGAGCATTTAGAAGAGAAGATGTCCTGATAAATTAATCAGCCTGATGTTTAGCTGTTCCCTTGTTATCAGTTTGTGTACATGGCCCTGTCCATTGCTAATGGTGAGCCATTCCCACAAACAGAAATAAACTTGTATATATTGTATACTTTACACATACCTTATGAGTGTTGTTCTAAGAAATAACAAGTTTAGAAAGCAAAATATATTTTTAATTGCCAATTTCAAAGCATGATTCTGTGTGGTGCTCTTAACCTTGATAGGAAATCTGAATGCTATTCATATAGAGCTTATTAATGTTCACTGGCCTTTTTTCAGTGTTTGAATATTGTCTGTAGGTTACAGTTTCTGGTAAACAGTTTATCAGAATTAATGTAAGGAAAGAAAACCTGAATGTTGTTGTGGAATACTCTGACATGAAATCAGAAACTGATTTATAATCTATTTTAACATTGAAAAAGCAATAATAATTATAACAGCAAATAAAAATTGCACAAAGATTTTATTAATAAGGAATTAAATGTGTTCTAAAGCACAACATATCCTTACAACTAACATGGAGACACTCTGGAATAAAATTTTTAAAACATGACTGATTTCAATTCAAAAGAAAATAAATTTTTCTGCCTCTGAGTTATTTATCACAAAACAGAGTATTTCTATTGAATAGGGTATTTAATGTCTTGAGTGTTTTAAAATTTCATTTTACAACAACTTTATAATAATTTTATGTTGTCCTTTAGTTTTCAATTATTTTATTTGATATTTATGTTTGTGTTCATTTCTCTTCATTTAGTTTTTCTATTTGAAATATTTATATAAAGCCAAGAACATTTGTACATATTATTGAAATATAAATGTTGTCACAATACAGTAATACCTGTAATAATAAATAATATATTTATTATTATATCCATTTCATGCTGCAAAAATATTTATGAAACAATGTAAATCTACCGCTGAAAAAATAATCACTGTTTATTTTTATGGTCACTCATTATTACTGAAAATGCATAAAGAGCTTTGAGAAAATGAAAAAGAACCTGATTTTGAGAATTTCTACAAATTCCCGGGAATTCTAATTGCTTTTTTCTTTCTTTCTTTCTTTCTTTCTTTTTTTGAGACAGAATCTCGGATACAGTTTGTCTCCGTTTCCCTACCCAAATTTTATGCTGAATTATAATTCCCACTTATGAGAGAGGGACCTATAATACCCAAATATGGAGGGTTGGAGGTTGGAGGACCTATAATTCCAAACATGGTGATTGGATCATGAAGGCAGTTTTGTCCAGCCGTTTTCATGACAGTGAGTGAGTTCTTACCAGATTGGATGGTTTTATATGTGTTTGGCAGCTCCTCCTGCTTTTCTTTTTCCTGCTAACTTGTGAAGAAGGTGCCACCTTTCCCTTTCACCATTATTCTAAGTTTCCTGAGGCCTCCCCACCCACGCAGAACTGTGAGTCAATTAAACCAAATTCCTTTAAAAATAACCCAGTCTCAGATATTTCTTGATAGCAGTGTGAAAACAGACTAATACAGGAACAGGCTGGAGTGCAATGGCATCAGCTCTGCTCACTGCCACCTCCCCTTCCCGGGTTTAAGAAATTCTTGTGCCTCAGCCTCCCAAGTAGCTGAAACTACAGGTATGTGCCACCACTACTGACTATTCTGCTGTTTTTACTTTTAGGAGAGACAAAGTTTCACCATGTTGACCAGGCTGTTCTCAATCTCCTGGCCTCAAGGGACCCACTGAGCTGAGCTCACTGACACAAAATGCTGTGATAATAGGCATGAGCCACCATACCTGGCCAAATCTTATTTGATGTTTTCAAATTCAAAGATTAATATCTATCAGAAATTCAGAAATGCTATGTTTGTGGCAGGTAGAGGCAGGCATTTTCAATTTTCAGGTGTCACAAAATAGCAAACACAAGTATTTTATTTCTGTTTATTGAATTTTTTTAACTTTTATTTTAGGTTCAAGGGTACCTGTGCAGGTTTATTGCATAGATGGATTGTGTCTTGCAGGGATTTGGCATACAGATTATTTACCCTGGTAATAAATTCAGTATCTGATAAGTGGTTTTTCAGTCCTCACCCTCCTCTAGGCCAGATATTTTTCTTCCCTCTGCCCAAGTCTACTCCTTCTGCAAGCTTCTTCATCTCGACAGGTGACACATCCATTCTTACCAGCATTTAGAATGAACACTTGGAACCTTACTTGTTTCATTCCTTTTCCTGATGCCCCACAGCCAATTTGGAAGAAAGCTGTGTTGGCTTTACCTTCCAAATACATCCAGAATCTGTCCACCTCTTGCCAACCAGGGCCAAGCCACTGCATTGCACATTTGAGCTACAAAAAAGCTTCCTCGTCTGCTGTCCTACAGCTTATTCTCAAGACAGCTGCTAAAGTAGTCTTTTAACATGCCTCTGCAGTGCTTCTCCAGTTCAGGGGAAAAGACGAAATGATTACAGAAGACTTACATGTCCCTCCATGGTGTATCCTTGCGTACTCTCTGTCACTTACTTTCTCTTCTTTGCATACACTGCTCCTTGTACATGCCAAGCTCACTGTTTCTGAGGCCACTGCTGTTTTCTCTCTGCCTGGAACACGTTTCCTAGATATCTTCCTTGTTCCCTCAGATAACTTGTGAAAATAAATCTTTTTAATAGCATATTGACTGGAAAATATTAGAAAACTACACGGATGTGTGGGGAGAGGTGGATTTTTTTACTGCCCTATATTTTGTCCCTTTGTTACTAGTTATTTTAATTACCTCCTAGAAATAGGCCATGTTATCCCACTCATCTTTCTTTTTCCTGCAATTGAAGAAATATTCGTTACATTGCCTGGATCCCAGAATCTTGTTGCTAGGGCAGAATTTTACAAGGGTTCTTTGGCATATGTCCCTGAACAAAAGGTTTTTTTACATCTTTTATATTTTATATTTCTACTCTGCCTTGTTTATATTTAGATCTGTTTAGATATACAAACACATTACACTATGTTACGCTTGCCTAAAATATTCAGTACAGTCACATACTGTTCAGGTTTTTGGCCTCAGAGCCATAGGCCGTACCATACAGCCTAGGTATGTAGTACGCTTTATCATCTAGGTTTATGTGAGTACACTATGAGGTTTGCACAATGAATTCACCTAACTGCACATTTCTCAGAACTTACCTCTGTGCTTAAGGAACAATGCATGACTGTAACTAAATTGGATTCCATGGTATAAAAGGTAGAAGTTTCCAGTAGGATCCTAAAGGATTCTTTTCCAGAAACCAGAATATTTTTATATTTTCAGTAAGCAAGAGCCGTTTTTCTTTAAAGAGCGGTTGTTAGTGCTCCTCCATGAAAGCATTCAGGTCTCCTTATGGAAATATGAGAGGGTTGAATTTTTCTTCCTTACTTGAAGTTACAGGCAGCCATGTGTCTTGGCAACAGAATGGGAGCAGAAGTGATGTTTGCCACTTCTAAGCTAATTTGGAAGAGTTTTAAAAGTCATCTGCAGTTTACCATGTTTACTTTTCCCTGCTTTGGTGACAGTGCAGCTTAAAGGTGGAGGCTCCTGCATGCCGAGGTCCTGAGTGAAGGTGATCTAAACTACAACTACCCAGCTGGGCTGCAATGCTCAGAGAGAATGAATGAGAAATAAACTTAGGTTGTTTTAGGCATTGCGTTTAGGTTTTGTTTTTCAGCTTGTTTTGTTTCTTGTTTTTGATATTGCAGAACAACTTAACCTATTCTAACTTACCCAACTGATCTAAGGTATTTTTGTTTATTTTCTAATTTTTGATTGTGCTTGAGTCATTTAACTGATTATTGTCAATTTTTTTGGAGGAAGTTTAAACCAGCTTTTGAGTACAAATTTCAAAAGTAATGAGTGGACTGCCTCCTGAACAAAGTGTTCAGCACATTGCTTTTAGGGCTCTTACAATCCTTTCGATTATGCTGAATACTCACTAGACACACAGATGCACAGAGCAATATTTGTGTAGAGTGATAGGAAATTCTGTGATGCTGCCAAAATGTTCATTTCTGCACATATAAATTCAACTCCCTTGCATTTATCATAACTGAAAAATTCTTTGAGGTTTCCATAACTTTCAAGGGGCATCCACTAGGAAACCTTTCCCTGTCCAATTTCCTCAAAGCAAGGTGCTTCGAAAGACAGAACAGCCAGAAATATTCCAGGCTATATTCATGATACAAGCACCCACTCCTGAGAGTGAAGAGAAACAGAATTTAGAGGTAACCCACCCAATTTTGTGGGCTTTTATGCAATTCGACTTAAAAAATCTACACCAATCTGGAAGCATATGGATTTGTTTACTCATTTCCTTTGCAGAAGAGTACTTTAGGAATCATTTCTGCCTTTCCCCCACCCCCTGCCTTTCTCCGTCTCATCATTTGGAGGCTACAGGGGAAATAAATTTATCTCAGAAGAGTGTTATGAATATGACTGTGACCATTATTTGATTAAATACTCAAAAGAGATAATCCTACCCAGCGACCATGTCACATGAGGGAACCATGGTTACCATCAATTACTGCTCATTTTCTGTAAACATGGACCTGAGCCAACTTTAGGGGGAAAATAAAAAGTTGACAAATGATGTATTTGGCTTCTTCCATCTGTTTTTTTTTTTTCTTTACCACTTCAGTTTTTGCTCTGGGTTTATTATTTTTCTTGGGGCACCAAAACTATTAGATCAGGGATTTTGTTTCCCGCCTAGACCTCTTTAAACCTCTCCTGCTGAGGAAACACTGTCCTCTGGCTCTTATTGTTACATTAGGGCATCATTTTAGAGCTACTTCCAGAGTGCTGTGGAATCCCTATCTCAGAAATGGATTTCCAGGGAAAGTCTAGGGTAGGCTTTTGAGATGTTAAGCAGGTTCCTTAAGTTCATATTAGCTGCCTGAAGGCAAACAAAGCATTGCATTTTAACAGTCTATCAATTATATATTGATTTCAGGTATTAGAGGATGGTCAATTATAGATAAATGTTTAGGCTTAGGACTTCCACTAGAGCCTGTTTCTAGCTAATGTTGTGACTGACCCTGTCACCTGGGCTCCATTTCTTTCATCTTCTGCTGCATTCAGGAATCTCAGAAAATTAACCTCAGTTCCAGAGGCAGGATCTGCAAAATCTAAGCCAATCACAGTCATTCTGACTCATACCATTGTGAATGTCTTAGGGATAGGCCAATCAGCATAAAGATTTATTCAGGAGCATGGAAGTGACGTAATTCAGAGAAACAGATGGGAGAAAACCTTTCCTTAGGTCCTTTGGAGAAGAAATTTCTTCCGTTTTATGAAAAATATTTTAAGAAATGACCTTTCTTCTCTTCTTCAGAGAAGATGAGGAAGGAAGCAAAATGAGGACATGACACTTACATTGAGTTCACAAGTGGGTGTCAGCTTTATAAATACTCTGGCATCTGAAAGCTGAAAATGATGGCAGAGACTTGGTCCTTGTTAATTTCATCATGCAACAGAAACAAACTGACCCTGGGGTCCATGTTTCCTCTGCATTTCCTTAAAATTAAATGAGATCTGTAAATCTCCTTTTTTAAAAAAATTTCAAGAGTTTTTAAATTTGCAACCAAAATATTCCTTCATTATTATACTTCTAAGAATAATAGTCTCTAATTTCTAAAACATCTGAATATACGCAGTTCCCAGGTGATTCATAATACAGTCATGTATTGCTTAATGATGTGAACATCTTCTGAGAAATGCATTGTTCATAAGATTTTCTCTGTGCTAACATCATAGGGTGTACCTACTACACAAACCTAGATGGTACAGCCTGCTACACACAAGTCATATGTTGTAGCCCATTGTTTAGGCTACAAATCTGTACAGCTTGTTACTATACTGAATACTATAGGTAGTTGTAAAACAATGTTATATATTTCTGTATCTAAACAGATCTAAACATAGAAAAGGTACAGTAAAAATGAGGTATAAAAGATTGTCTAAACTTGTACACCTTTTAGGGCACTTACCATGATTAGACCTTGCCGGACTAGAGTTATTCTGAGTGAGTTAGTGAGTGAGTGGTGAGTGAATGTGAAGGCCTTTCATATTACTGTACACTACTTCCATTTTTATAAACACTTAAACTTAGGCTACACTAAATTTATAAAAATAATATTATTTCTTCAATAATAAATTAACTGTAACATACTGGAACATATTTATTTATATACTTTTAAATTTTTTAACTTTTTGATTATTTTTAATAACATTTACATACACATTGTACAGCTGTCCAAAAATACTTTTTAATATTCTTCTTCTATAAGCTTTTTCTACTGTTTTAAATTTTTTTTTTTACTTTTTAAATGACTGGCAGAGCAGCAGGTTTATTTACACAGCATTACCACAAACACAACAGCAATGTGTTGCCCTAGGGAGTTACAATGACTGTGATGTCACTAGGTGATAGGAATTTTTCAACTTCCTTACAATCTTATGGGAGCACTATCATACAGGCAGCACGTCATTGACTAATGTGTCATAATGCAGTGCTTGAATATATAATGTGTCTATAAAAATCAGATCTTTTGTCAGATAAAGTTATGTTAAAAACACCCTTGGGGCTGGACACAGTGGCTCACACTTGTAATCCCAGCTCTTTGAGAGGCTGAGGCAGGCAGATCACTTAAGCTAACGAGTTTGACACCAGCCCGGGCAACATGATGAAACTCTGTCTCCATAAAATTATAAAAATTTGCCAGGTATGGTGGCGCATGCCTATAGTCCCAGCTACTTCAAGGGCTTAGGTGGGAGGATCCTCTTGAGACTGGGTGGTTGAGGCTGCAGTGAGCTGAGATCACGCCCCTACAGTCCAGTCTGGGAGAAACCACAAGACCCTGTCTTCCCAACACACACACACACACACACACAAACACACAAACACACACACACACACTTTGAAGAGTGTCTCTCCATGTTGAATAATAGTAATAGTAATAACCATGATTAGACCTGCATATTCCTCAATACAAATATTTTTAAATACCCCTATTATTTTTGCCCTCAGGGAATGTACTATATTTGAGTAGTAATGACAGACACTGCAGTTGTGTTTGGTTAATTATGCACAAATATATTTACAAAATATGGATTTTTTAAATTCTTTTTTCTTTGTCTCAGACATTTGTTTATGCCTAATAACATAATACAAATATTAATACTTTTTATTTTCAAAGAATGAATCCATTAATTTGGCACAAAGGAACTTTTCTGTGTTCAATAAAGAGAAAAAAAATAAGAGAAAAGACAAACCTGAAGGTAACTATGGGTAATGAAACTCATTTGCACAACTCCAGAATCTCTGTAACTGATATTTTCCTTAAATTTTAGTGACCCTAGATCCTAGCCCCCTAAGTACATGTTCTTTTTCGTCTCATCTTATTTAGATCTTTATCATTTCTATTCTTAGCAGTTTTACATTTTGTGGGCTCTCCATGTCTCAATTCTCTCTTGTATAAAATTAGATTTTTGTTTTTAAATGCTTAAACGAGCCAATAGTGTAAAGTTCTTAGAACACTGCCTGGAACACAGTGTGCACTCTTGTATTACTTTGCCTTATTTATTAATGTTACCAATCACCAACAATATTATACAACATACATGCAGCAAACATTATTCAGTTGTTTTTAATAAATGCAATTTTATTGGTTACACACTGCTCTCTGAAGAGTTTCTCATTATATGTTTTATTTTTATTTTTTGGTTGTTTGATAGTTACATTGTTTGCAGTTTCATGAATTTTACCTTTATTTTATTATTATAAGAAACCAATTTATCCTTATTTATATACTTTTGATTAAAACTCTCTTATTTTCTTTGGATCCACTCTCAGAATTGAAATTACTGGGTGAAAGAATATACTGGTATGACATATGTCCTCCATATATTTCCTTGGGTTCCCTACATTTAGCTTCCTTCCTGCCAGTTGGGGCCTAGTTCTGGCCAATGGACCCTGGCCAGTGGGGTCTAGACCTCAGTAAGGTATGTCACTTCCAGGACTAGCATTTAGTTTCCAGGGAAAAAACTTTAGATGTTTTCTCTGTGCATTCATGGGGATATTATATTGAAAAATGGAGGCACTAAAAAGAAGCAGTTTACATCACTAAGTTGCTACATGAAGGACAACATACTGGAGAGTTTTGTGGACATAAAGCCACCCTACATGAGCAAGAAGCAAACAATTTTGGTGTTAAGTACTGAGACTTGAGATCTCTTTGTTAGGGCACCAATAGGATGCTGCTGTGGTACAGCAGCTTCCCTTTACCCATCCATGATTTTACTTTCAGAGGTTTTCGTTAACTATGGCCAACTGTGGTATGAAAATAAGATAAGTATGGACAAGAAGACATTGAGAGAGAAAGATATCAGATATACATGACTTTTATTATGGTACATTTTTATAATTGATCTATTTTATTATGAGCTATTGTTGTTAATCTCATACTATTCCTAACTGATAATCTAAACTTTATCATAAGTACATACGTATAGGAAAAAGACATGGCATATACAGGGTTTGGAACTATCTGCAATTTCAGGCATCCACTGGAGGTATTGGAACATATCTCCCATGGATAAGATGGATGCAGTTTGACTGTGTCCCCACCCAAAGCTCATCTTTAATTCTCAGGTGTTGTGGGAGGTATCTCAGGGGAGGTAATTTAATCACTGGGGCAAGTCTTTCCCAGGCTGTTCTTGTGTGAATAAATCTCGTGAGGTCTGATGATTTTATAAAGAAGAGTTTCCCTGCACAAGCTCTCTCTCTTTGCCTGCTGTCATCCACATATGATGTGACTTGCTCTGCCTTGCCTTCCACCATGATTGTGTGGCCTCCCCAGATAAGTGGAACCATAAATCATTAAACCTCTTCCTTTCGTAAATTGCCCAGACTCAGGTATGCCTTTATCAGCAGCATGAAAACAAACTAATGCAAGGGGTAACTCCTATACCAACTTAGCAGTTGGCGTCAAGAGTTGAGGAAACTGAAATCAGAGTTTGGCAGGATATGGATTCATTTTATCGCACTGAAAAAGTAATTGACAAATAGTGTCTTAGTCCATTTTTGCTGTTAATATAATGGCTATAGCTAGGTAATTTATAAATAATATAAACTTATTTCTTCACAGTCCTGGAGTCTGAGAAGTCCAAAATCAAGGCACCAGTAGGTTTGGTGTCTGGTTAGGGCCATTGTCTCTGCCACCAGGATGATGCCTTAAACACTGTGTCCTCAGATGGCAGAAGAATAGGGTGGAGCAAACCTATTTCATCAAAACTTTTTATAAGGACCCTGATACCATCCAGGAGGTCTCTACCCTCATGACAGTTATGTCTTAAGGCCCCACTTTTTAATACAGTCACACTGATGATTGAGTTTCAATTCATAGTTTTAGGAGACACTTTCAGACCATAGCTTTCCACCCCTGGCTCACAAAACATTCTTCACACACGCAACATAATTTCATTCCAGTAGCCTCAAAGTCTTAACTAATTCTAGCATAATTCAAAAGCCTAAATTTCAGAGTCACATTCAAATCAGATATGGATGAGACTCAGGTAAGATTCATCCCAAAGACAATTGCTCCCTAGCTCTGAACCTGTGAGGTCAAATAAGTTATATATTTCCAAAACACAATGGAAGGACAGGCTTTAAATAGGCATTCCTATGCCAAAAAGGAGCAATATCAAAGAAGAAAGGGGTAACAGGTCCCTAGATCCAAACCCAACAAAGCAATCAATATTAAATCTTGAGGCTTCAGAATAACCTTTGACTCCATATCTTGCCTTTTAGATACATTGGGGCAGGGCTTAGACCCCCAAAGACCTTGGGTTACACACATCCACAGCTTTTCTGAACACAGCCCACACAGTAACTCACACAGGTTGAAACTGGTTTTCTGCAGCTCTTTCAGGCTGGTGTTGCACACTGCTGAGGTTCTCAGAGGCATCCCTAAAAATCTAGAAATCTAGGCAGAAGTACAAAAGCCTTCATAGCTCTTCCCATCTTAATGGCTGCAGAGTTAGTACCACATGGATGCCACCATAATTTATGGCCTGAACCTTTCAGAGGAGCATCCTGAACCACACCTGGGACCACTTGAGTCATAGCTCAATGGTCAAGGAGCATTGCATTCCAATGTGAGAAGCAGAGACTTGAAGTGCTGCAAGGTAGCAAATGCTGAGCTCCTGTTGGTGATTGGGGATTTTTTTTTGACAGATTTTTGTCACCTAGGCATTGGCACTCTGGGCCTGTGATAGTAAGGGCTGTGCTAATAATATTTAAACTGCCTTCAGAATCATTCCTCCATTTTCCTGATAAATATCATCAGGCTTCCTTCTAGCCCTACTAATCTCTTTGTCAAAAGTTACTTGGCCACATCCTTGTTCTCTCTCAGTCATGCTTTCTTACTCTTTACATGGCCAAGCTGAGAATTTTCCAAATCTTTAAATTATATTTTAATTTTGATATAAAATTTTATCTTTGTATATCTCTTCTCTCATTTTATGACACCATCAAGAGAAGCCATCAGTACTCTAAACACTTTTCTCAGAGATTTCTTCCACTAAAAATACTAGTTAATCACTCTTTTTTTTTTTT
>CM052650.1:17749811-17761300 GCA_028533165.1 Leontopithecus rosalia
ACCCAATATAGGAACACCCAGATACATAAGACAAGTTTTCAATGACTTATAAAGAGACTTGGACCACCGCACAATAACAGCGGAAGACTTTGACACCACATTGTTAATATTCAACAGATCAACGAGATAGAAAATTAACAGGGACATCTATGATTTGAACTCAGACCGGGAACGAGTAAACTCAGTGAATATTTATAGAATTCTTCACCCCAGGTCCACAGAACATACTTTTTTTTTAGTATCACATTACACCTATTTTGAAAGTGACCACATAAATGGAAGCAAATCACTCTTCAGTATTTGCATAGCATTTCACAGATTTAAATGAAATATTGATTGATTGCTTGTTTGTTATTTTCTTTCTTTATTCCTTCCTGTCTCCACTGTTAAGCACAATTATCGGCATAAAAGAGGTTTTTAATATCTACTTTTAGATTGCATTCCAGCCTGGGCAATAGAGCAAGACTCCTGTTCTCTCTTACCCTTTCGTCTTTCTCTTTCATTCATAAAAAGAAAGAAAAAAAGAACCTCATCAGAATCACCCTTAATACTCCATTCATGGTGATCTAGGCTTTTTCTAACTTGCTCTTCTAAAGTTTTCCAGCCTTTAGCCATTATCAAACTGCAAAGCCACTTTCACATTTTTCAGTGCTTGTTATAGCAATACCCCAGGTTTAGTACGAATTTCTGTGTGTTAGTTCACGTAGTTCATGCCCACTTCCTTTCCCCCCCACCCTTTTTTTTTTTTTTTGAGACAGAGTCTTGCTCTGTCACCCAGGCTGGAGTGCAGTGGCACTATCTCAGCTCACTGCAACCTCTGCCTCCCAGGTTCAAGTGATTCTTCTGCCTCAGCCTCCCAAGTAGCTGGGATTATAGACATGCACCGCCACACCCGGCTAATTTTTGTATTTTTAATAGAGACAGGGTTTTATCATGTTGGTCAGGCTGGTCTTGAACTCCTGACATTGTGATCTGCCTGCCTTGGCCTCCCAAAGTGCTGGCATTAGTCCATGCCCAGTTGTATAATAAAAATGAGACTTGGTAATTTATAAAGAACAGAAATGTATTCTAGGGCTGGGCGTGGTGGCTCAATCCTGTAATCCCAGCACTTTGGGAGGCCGAGGCAGTTGGATCACGAGGTCAAGGGACGAGACCATCCTGGTCAAGATGGTGAAACCCCGTCTCTACTAAAAATACAAAAAATTAGCTGGGCATGGTGGCACATGCCTGTAATCCCAGCTACTCAGGAGGCTGAGGCAGGAGAATTGCCTGAACCCAGGAGGTGGAGGTTGCAGTGAGCCGAAATCATGCCATTGCACTCCAGCCTGGGGTAACACGAGTGAAACTCCATCTCAAAAAAAAAAAAAAGAAAAAGAAAAAGAAATGTATTCTAGAGGCTGAGAACTCTGAAGTCAAGAAGCCAGAAGTTTTTGTATCTGCTGAGGGCAATGGTCTGTGCTTCCAAGATGGTGCCTTGAATGCTGTTTCCTCACATGGCAGAAAAACAGAAGACAGCAAACCCACTCCTTCAAGCCCTTGTATAAAAGCCCTAATCCCACCCATGACAGTTCTACCATCTTGACTTAATCACCTCCTAAACGCCTCCCTTCTTAATGTTTTCACATTGATGATTACATTTCAACATGTGAATTTGGTGAAACACGTTGATATCAAAGCACTATTACCTACCCAATGTATCTGTAGATTTATGTGAAGGATTAGAAATTGGACACCAGTAGTATTGATTGAATGTCATTGACTGCTATTTATAATTTATCATAAGAAAAATGAATTTAGCAAAGAATGGCCAACTTTCAAACAGAATTGAAGGAAAAAGGTAAAGGTCAATAATTCTATAACTTGCCTGGTTGGAGAAGGTACCTGTTTGTCAACTCCAAACAGTAAGGGTAAAGATTATTAAGTCAAAAATGCCCAGCAAAACTTTCATCTGATTAAATGCTCTCTGGATGAAGATTAGAGTAACAGTGTGGTGCCTTTAATTATCATCAATATAAATTATTAATAAGGTATTTTTATGTTTTTGTGTAAATATTAAAATATCACATCTCAACTCAGACTGGCCACATTTCAATTGGCCGGTGACTGCATGCACTTAGTGGCTACTTTGCTATGTAGTACAGAACTAGCTACTTATGAACTGGTACTTTCAACAAGAAGGACATCACCTTCCAGATGCCTAAGGTTAGAAAGTGTGATGGTTAAATGTATGTGTCAACTTGAAGGGTGTTTTTAGATGAGCTTAAGATTTAAATTGGTGAACTCTGAGTAAGCACATTGCCCTCCATAATGTGTGTGAGCATCATCCAATTAGATGAAGGCCTGGTTAGAACAAATAGACCAGCTTTCTTGATCAAAGGGTGCTGTATCAGCAGACTGCCTTCAGACTTCAGCTGCACCTTTGAGAACCAGGTCTCCAGGCTGTTGTTGTTTGGTCTAGAACAGAAACATGAGCCCTCCTGGGTCTTCAGCCTGTTGGCCAACACAGCACATTTTGGACTTGCCAGCCTCCATAATCATGTGAGTCAATATGCAGATACAAATATAGAAACACATATAGATATATTGATTTATATCCTATTGTTTCTGGTTCTCTGGAGAATCTAATACAGAGAGCAATTACTTATATGAAAGTCACTAATTCCTACCTTATGTTACATTTTCCACATCTATTATAAATGTTAGAAATTAAAAACTACATTTTTCAGAATGCATCAAAATTGAGGTCTTAGATGCAATTGAGATTCCACTAATGAGTTGTACTTGCTGGAGTTTTGGAAGATACAAGTGAGGAAAAATCTTTTTTCAATGAAGTGCTAACAGACAAAGGATTTCTTCCATTACTGAATTCTACATTCCTTTGTCTCGTAATTGAAGCAGTTGTAATGGCAACAGTACTTCTAGCAGCAGTCACAAACCTTTTTCTGTTCTCTGTATCATAGTTACAGTGCTGTGACCCTGAACCCAGAAATCCAGTGCAGCTCTCTGACATTTATTCCTCTGGCCTTTCAGCAATTTTCTAAGTACCTAATTGCTTTTGGATTAATATACCTAGAGAGGTTTCTGTTTCCTACATTAAATTTCACTGGTAGAATAATGTGCTATATTTAGTCATTTGCTAGATTTTTAGAATCAAGATTAGTTATGGTAAATGCTAAGGTTCTGTAACAAAAGAGCCTAAAACATAGTTGGCTAAATGAAAGCTTATTTATCCTTTATGTAATAGTTCAGATACATACATTTTTATTATTTTGCATATATATTTTCAAAAATGAGCATTCTAATTATAAAAGAATATTGATTTTTCTATTATATTAATCATTCTCAAACCTCAGGGATTAGGAAGATAGTGGACCTTATTAAAGAGCTATGCCAACAAGTTTGGGAGTGAGAACAAGTTTAGGAGTTTAGGTGGAAGCTGCCCACAAGAATATTGTACAGGCTTCTGTACATCTGGAAGGAGCTTTCAATGACCTATAACTATGTTAAAACAAATCACAGAAGCAAAAATAAGAAGAGATTATTTTGGAAAGGGGTTTCTATCAAAAAGAATGTGACACATACTCTCATGCCAGTCTATTTTATTAGCCAGAATTCTTCCATTTGCAAATTTTGGAAATTCACCTTAAACTAACTTTAAGGAGTAAGTTGATTTACAAACCTAAAAATCCCAGTTGTCAATTAGGCTTCAAGCAAAGATGGGTCCAGGATTTCAAATCTTGTCAATAGGACTGTTTCATTATTTCCATTTCCATTTTATTATTTTCTTTTGTGTCAATACTAAGTCAATTGCATTCTCTGAGCTACCTAAGAAGGGACAAACCTCTTTTCCAATAAAAGTCCAATAACAATTCTTAAGCCTCACCGGAAATGATTTAAATAAAGTCATGTACTTATCCCTGAATCACATTTTAGACACAGCATTCAATACTCTGTAGGTGATATTTCCACTTTGAAGAGGAGGGTAAAATCAGCTCTAACAAAACACATGTAATGACACTGGGAAATTGGGTTATTTTCCATGATAATTAGTTTATTCTTACTAGAATAAGGATTTATTGATATTAAGCAGGTAAATATTTGTAGGTCAATCTCCAACGAGGTAGTCAGTACACTAAAAATATGTAAACCACTTAAAGTTATATCTTGTACATTGACATGTTAATGTTTTAAATTTTAGCATTAAACATAATAATCTTATTGGATAAAAACCTTGCTATGTCAAATGCAGAAAATAGTGCATAATGGGTGCAAAATAATTATTTGTTGAATTAGTTAATGGGTTTGCATTGGCAATATTTATTCATTATCTATTGCCATATTTTAGAAAGAACTAAAACATTATTGCTGAAATACAATAGCTATTTACTTGTTTATGGTTCTTTGGGTCAGCAATTTGGTCTGATCTCAGGTGGTACATTTCTTCGCTATTGCTAGTTGGGTTCATTCATGCATTTGCAGTCAGTTTTCAACTGGTAAGGTTTTGGCAGATTTAAAATGTTTCTGACTTGTCCCAGGACACCATGCTCATATGCTTGAAGGTCATCTGGAGAAATAGAGGTGGTCAGACTATACATCTGTCGCCTGCCTACAAACTGATCACAGGCTTTCTTTTACAATAACTGTATTCAAAAACATCAAGACAAGGAAAGACTCAATGTACAAATATTTTTAGGTCTCTGTTTATAGAATGTTTGCTGATACCCCTTGGCTATAGTAAATCACAAGAAATGGAGAAATAGATTCCACCTTTTCAGAAGGAAGCTTACAAATTGTATGTTTATTTTCATGTTTAAATTTGCCATAGTCCAACTTATTTACATTCCTCTTAGTTGCAATATAATTCATCATCCCCAAAAATCTCATCAAATTTCAATATCAAGCTCAATGGTCAGTATCTGGTCTAAGATAGATCTATCTCTTATGATTTATCTCCTATTGATTTAGTGACATGTAAACTAAAAGGACAAGTTACCTTACCTGAACATGGATACTCCCAATCCAAAAGAGAAGAAATAGAAGGTCACATTACTCTGGAAACACAAAGTTTTTCTTGATTAAAGATGAATTTTGCTTCCTGTGAGTTATTCCTGAGTCTATTTTTCTCCATGGTACTTGGCTGTGCCCTCTGAGTCATTGTTCCTTTTAGAAAGGAAATAACCTAAGAATGTGCTCTGTCTGACTCCTTCTAGAAAGTTAAAGGCACAAAAACATTTTTCAATTTGAACTAACTCACTTTTAGCAAAAGTGGTAGTGCTTCATTACTACTTCCTTCAAAATTCTATACGTTTCCTGTGAATTCACAAAGCTGTAACCACATTTGCTAATGTTGCACATCTTAAAGCAAGTCATATGGTCAAATCCGTTTTCAAAGGGTGTAAAAGTGATTTCCATCTCTTAAGGGAAGAATTTGCATGCTATTATGGCCTTTTCTTTTAATGCTACCATAAAATAAAGGTTTAAACATTCAATAGGCAAATACTCATTTTTATTTACCAAAAGTAAAAAAAAAAGAAAAGAAAACTATTTTAGTGAGATAAGCTCCTGATTCTTTGTAAATTGACCTTTCTGCAAAGAAACTTATTGTCAATTAGCATCTGGCATTAAATTCAGACTAATAAAAAATGAATTGTGGACTGTGTAAAATATTTAGTAGAAATGAGGTTCATGAAAGAAGAAACAATATTCAGTCTTATTCACTATACATAGTCTCTAAATAGTCTTGGAATAAGACAATGAAGCCCAGAATTATAAATTGAGCACTAATACTAAGCTCAAATTGCGGGGTCTAAAATAAGGATGTTATATACAATTGCAAAATAATCCAGATATACTTACAGATCTTATTTCTAACATAATAAATTACAGGAGTTTTGGGTAAATGAGAATTTTTGTACCTAAAATCCATCTCCTAGTGTTAGTATTACATTAGATTTAATTTAGGATACTGCAATTTACTGAGATGACATCGTGAGAAAGGACAGTGAAAATCTTTGTGAGCCAATAAATGCTTTCAAATCTATTGCTCAGGGTCAGTACACTTTGTACAAATTCTATGGAAACCATATTTCAATAACTAAGTATCTAAAATAAAATCACCTTGAAACTAACTAAAAATACTTATTTTAGTATAGAATATACATTTTAGAATGATCATTCAGTGAAACAAGCCCTATAGAATGCCTCTTTTTTCTAACCTGTTAGTAAATCAGAATATACAAGCCAAATAGATTTTTAATTAATTAATTCATTTATTTATTATACTTTTAAATTCTTAGGTATATGTGCAGATCATGTAGGTTTGTTACGTAGGTATACACGTGCCATGGTAATGGTTTGCTGCATCCATCACCCCATCATCTACAGTAGATGATGGATAACATTTCTCCTAATGTTATCCCTCCCCAATCCCCCCTCCCCCATTATTCCTCCCCTAGCCCCCCACTGCCCAGGTTCCAGTGTATAATGATCCCCTCCTTGTGTTCATGTGTTCTCATTATTCAACACCCACTTATGAGTGAGAACATGCAGTGTTTGGTTTTCTGTTCTTGTGTCAGTTTGCCAAGAATGGTGGTTTCCAGTTTCATCCATGTCCCTGCAAAGGACATGAACTCATCTTTTTTATGGCTGTATAGTATTCCATGGTGTTTATTTGCCACATTTTCTTTATCCAGTCTATCACTGATGGGCATTTGGGTTGGTTCCAAGTCTTTGCTATTGTGAACTGTGTCTCAATAAACAAACGTGTGCATGTGTCCTTATAATAGAATCATTTATAATCATTTGGGTATATACCCAATAATGGGATTGCTGAGTTAAATGGTATTTCTATTTCTACATCCTTGAGGAATTGCCACACTATCTTCCACAATTGTTGAATTAATGTACACTCCCACCACCAGTGTAAAAGCGTCCACATATTACAATTGCTCCTTTGTTCCATTTCCTCAAAGCTTTTTGTATTTTATATATTTAGGCATAAGATGAAAGAGGAGATGTGGTAGTTTATGGGAATGGAGGAACAGTTAGACAGAAAGCTTTACTTTTGGAAAATCATATGCAAGGGAAGAATTCTACATAATTATTTCAATGCAAATTATGATATCAATATGACAAATGTTACTGAGAACAACATCAAAGCAAAGAAAACATGATTTTAACATTTACTTTCTTATTGCTGGGCTCTGTGCTAGGTTCTAGGAATAATATTGTCGCCACAGTATTATAAAAGTAAATGAGTAACCTCTAAAAAATAAAAATAGATGTATTCGTGCTTTAATTTGAAAATGCTCTTTAAAAATAACCTGATGTAAAACTGGGATTTTATTGAGGAAAGAGTGATTTTAGTATTGGTGATGACAGAAGTTTGAATATAGTGGCTTGTTTTTGAAAATATAAATTATTTAAAATCTTCTGTTAAAATATATGTATATTATAACGGCAAAATAAAAACTACTGAGACCATGAGGAATAGAAAGTTCTATTTCAATTTAAAGAATCCGTGAAGATAATTTTGAGGAGAAACCATTTGTGTAAGACTTTTGGGTATGCAAAGAAAAAGAATGTGAATTCACTAAAGGGATGGATGGATTTCTTATTATTTTTATTTTCTATCTCTAGTATAGCTTTATGTTTTCAACCAACTCAAAATTGGATTCATTTACATCCACATAGCTTAACTAACAGAACAGAGAACTGAGACTATCTTTGTCAATGTGATCATTATTTCTTTCATGAAATTATTCCTTAAGCAGATAAAGCTATAAACCAATTAATAGTTTCACCATTTGTTTCAGGAATTTCTTTTAAACAAATCATCTGGACAAAGAGTTTCCTCATGTTGGCTATTGGTTATTCTGTCAATATAGAATACTCTCGTGGGCAAAGTTCTTGCTCATGAAACAAAAGAAACCCATATATTATTTTCTCAAGAATCTTATAAATTATCTCATGAACTTTTCTCAGATGCAATCAGTGTCCACCTTGAAAAATCTGCTTAAAGTACTTGATCCCAGATCTTAACCCCTATAAATATCTTTCTTTGAACTCCTTATTTTGTGACATAACTAAAATTATGTTAAGTTCTTGTTAGACTATGCTAACATGTACAGCTTTGCTTAACCAATAGTTTATTCTGGTGGTCTTGGGAAGGAGTCAACTTTTGACAATTTTAGAGTACTCACCAAAATCCATCTGAGATACCTTGCTACCATGGCTCAAGACCTTTGACTCAGAGAGTCCATTACTCTGAAGGCCTGGAAGTTTTTACTAAGAACTCTTCATGACCATATGATGCTGTTTCTTAATGAAGGATATCTAATAAATATTTGCTTGATCACTGTTTTTCTGTTGTTTTGCTTTGCTTTCACATCCAACAACCTGAGTAGTTTGCTTAGAGAGGACCCTACCATTCCATATCCCCTAATTTGAATTTCATTTTTGATAGATATTATTGCCAGATTTTTTTCCATTTAGAAAAGTAAATATCACATTGAATAAATGTCTGTTCTAAGGTCACTCAATATTAACGAACATAGACAAGGTTTGTATCAAGGTCTAGCTAAAGTTATCCAGAGTGGTGCTACATACTGCTGGTTAAAATTTATGCAAGAGAATTGTGCCTCCAGAAAGATGGAATAGTTGCAATTTTCTCTTCTTTTGTTAAGTGCAGCTAAAATCCTGAAAATTATATATAAAACAAATCTATGGAGACACTAAAGAGTGGAGAGAATAAAACAGAAAAGTTAATGACTATGGGACCCAAGAAACAGCATAGCAGTAAACCATGGCTTCGTAGTTTTAGTTTTTATTTTTTAAATTTATTTTTATTGTCTTCTACATGTCAAAGAGAGTGCTGAAGAAGACAGACACCTGGAAATGTCAAAAAGTGTGAACAAAAATGCCTTAGTATAAATATGCTCTCTTTATTCAAAGAACAAAGAAAGAAAAAGCCTAGCAAGACAGAAGTCTTTCTAAATAACTGCTGTATTCTAGATAAATGCCACAGAAAAAAACTACAGCTTCAACTCCAATTCTGCTAACGTAGGTCAAGTGGGGAACTTTCATTGTACCCACTCCCAGTTTTAACAAAGTACTGCAAGCCCGCCATGTGGTGCCAAACATGTTTGTCAAGATAGCCACAACTTTCATCTCTACCAGGCACTTGTGAGCCTTCTCCCTTTATATTCCCAGAGTGTAGAGGAAAAGGACAGATTTCTATGCACACATGGCTTTCACAAGGCACCTTATCCACTCGCTGCTGCTAGTCAGATGAGGCCTAGTGTAGAGACAGCACTTTTGTCATTGCCCAATGTTAAAGATGTTGATATCTTTTGACTATGTCCCCAACCTAAATCTCACCTTGAATTGTAATAACCTCCATGTATCAAGGGCAGGGCCAGGTGTAGATAATTGAATCATGGGGGTGATTTCCCCTATACTGTTCTCCTGGTAGTGAATAAGTCTCATGAGATCTGATGGTTTTATAAAGGGGGTTCTCCTATACAAGCTCTTGCCTACCACTGGTAAGATGTGACTTTGCTCTTCATTGGTCTTCTGCCATGATTATAAGGCCTCACCATCCATGTGGAACTGAGTCAATTAAACCTCTCTCCTTTACAAATTATCCAGTCTCAGGTGTGGTGTTATTAGTAGCATGAGAACAGACTTATACAGATGTCATCCCCAATAGGAACAATGTGGATCATATCAAAATCAGGAACAAAATACTACTATTCCTCCCATACAGGATAGTATAAGCAGGGAGCTCCTGGGGATCCTACACTCCTATATCAGTCTAGCACTATTGAAGAGCCTCTAAACCTCTTAGCCTCTAAACCTCTGATGTTGGCAGAGGCAAAGTAAGGAATTTGACTTTTACACTCACCTGGCAGTAATTTGGCAACACCTATCTTTCCCCAGGGCAGTTAAATTGGAGATCTGCAAAAACAAGATTTAAATAATATCCAGTGTCTGGGTGCAATGGCTCACACCTCTAATCCCAGAACTTTGGGAGGTCAAAGCAGGTGGATCATGAGATCAGGAGTTTGAAACCAACCACATAGTGAAACCCTGTCTCTACTCAAAATACAAAAATTAGCTGGGCATTGTGGCAGGCACCTGTAATCCCAGTTACTCAGGCAGGAGAATTGCTTGAACCCAGGAGGCATAGGTTGCAGTGAGCCAAGACCATGCCAGTGCACTCCAGGCTGGGCAACAGAATGAGACTCCATCTTAATAATAATAATAATAATAATAATAATAATAATAATAATTTCCAGCATCTCATAGCATTAGATCAAAATGCCCACATTTCAACTGAAAATCACCAAAGACAAAGAAATCTCAAACTGAATGAGAGAAAACAATTATCACACTAGTAGCAAGATAACAAAGATGTAAGAATTATCTGACAAGGATTTAAACCAGCCACCGAAAATGCTTCAAAGAGCAATTACAAACACTACTGAGACTAATAGGAAATGAAACATTTCAGTGGAAAAAAAGAGAAGAATAAAATGGAAAGTTTAGACTGAAAAATACATTAATAAAAATTCATTTATTGGGCTTAAAAGTAGAATGGAGAAATCATGGAAAATATTGGTGATATAAATATAGAACACTAGATATTAAGTAATTTAAATATCAGAGATAAAATATACTGAAAACAAAGACTTGTGGAACAATGACAAAAGATCTAACATTCATGTCATAAGAGTCCCAGAAGAAGAGAATAATAGGTAAGGCTGAAAAATATTGAAAGAAATAATGCCTGAAAAATTCCCAAATTTATTAAAACAAAACACATATATATTTACAAAGCTGAGTGAACACAAAAATGATTAAATGCAAAAAAAAATGCAAGGACATCTTATAAACCTCTGAAGACAAAAGTATATATATATTCCATAAGACGCAAGAGAGAAAAAAAATACTTTGTAGAGTAAAACTATTTTAATGACAAAATTATACCCAAAATCAGAACTCCTCTCTCTCTACAGGGGATTACAATTCTTCATCAGCAATGTAACAAGCCCTGATGGAAAAGGACTGTGTGCCATTAACAGAAGTAGTCTTCAGAAGGTGGATGATAAGAAACTTCTGGGAGTTAAAAGAACTTGTTCTAACCCAATGTAAAGAAACAAAGAACTTTGAAAAATGGTTTGACAAAATGCTAACAAGAACAGACAATATAGAGAGGAATGTAAATGAACTAACGAGTTGAAAAACACAACACAAAAACTTAGCAAAATATGCACAAGTTTGAATAGCCAAATTGATCAAGCAGAAAAAAGGATATCAGAGGCTGAAGACCTACTTAATGAAATAAAACGAGAAGACAAGAATAGAGAAAAAAGGATAAAAAGGAATGAGCAAAGTCTCCAAGAAATATGGGACTATGTGAAAAGACGTAATTTAAGTTTGATATGTGTACCTGAATAAGATGAAGGGAAAGAATCCAAGCTGGAAAA
>CM052650.1:17761400-17806453 GCA_028533165.1 Leontopithecus rosalia
ATCCAGACTCATTTCACATCCAAAGATACACAAAGACTTAAAGGGATGGAGAAAGATTTACCAACCAAATGAAGAGCAAAAATAAATAAATAAATAAAAATCAGGAGTTGCAATTCTTGCATCTGATAAAATAGATTTCAAAGCAACAAAGATATAGTGGTAAAAGGATCAATGCAACAATAAGAGCTAACGATCCTAACACCCAGATGCATAAGACTCATAAAGAGATTTAGACTTAATGAGACAGAAAATTAATAAGGATATCCAGGACTTGAACTCAGATCCGGAACAAGTAAACTCAAATATTTATGGAGCTCTCCACTTTAAATACACAAAATATTGATCGGCCATTATTAATACCCATTTTTAGAATAAATCTACATGCCCGTTCTCTCTCTCTCTTTTCTTCCTCTTTCTTCCTCTCCTTCACTCCTTTTTTTTTCTTTCAAAAAACAAATTAAACTATTAACAACCTCTTTCTTAATTATTCTTATCTCTGCTGCTGAGTACTTGGGATTCCCATGCTTCTTCCTCCAAAACTTACAAAAGGTCTTTAGAATTCGTTGTTCTTTTACATAACCATTGTTACTGACCAAGTCCAGGTCATCATCATCTCTCTCCTGAATTCATACAACTTTCTAACTAGTCTAACTTCTCTTTTATTTCACTTTTTCTACTACATGCTACAAAATGTATTTCCAGTTTTACTTTTCTTTCCTCAACAGCATGGCAGTTCTCCAACACCACTGTTTTCCTTTACCTATATGCAAAATATATATATATATATTTTTACTCAGAAACCATGGAGGTCAAAACGAAATAACATGAGTTCTTTTTAACTATTAATAAAACTGTCGACACAGAATTCTATGTCCAGCAAAAATGTCTTTATGCAACAAAATTGAAATCAAGATACTCTTAGATGAAGGAAAACTAAGAGAATTTGTCACCATCAGGGCTAACCCAAAAGAATGGCTAAAGGAAGTTTTCAAAGCAAAAAGAAAATAATAAAAGAAATCTTGAAATGTCATTAAAAGACAATTGAAAGCATAAACATACAGGTAAATTAAATAGACATTTCGTCTCCTGAGAAGTTTTGTAAAAGAGGTTCAAAGGCAAAAGCATGGATTATAACATTGGTGTAGTTTTCAATGTGTATAAATGAAATATTTAAGACAATTTTTATAGATGTAGGAGGATAAAAAAATGGAAAGGGAGGTAGTGTTTCTCACACTTCATTTAAACTGATATAAATTATGTATCTTATTTATAAAATACTGAATGTAATAGGCAAACAGTGAAAAGACTTGTATCAAAAGATACATTCGAAAACACTGTAGATAAATCAAACTACAGTTCTATAGTTTCTATAGAACTATAGAAGAATTTGAGAAACCTGTAGGAAGGTAGGAGAAAGAAAACATTAAAATAAAACTCAGAGAGGACACAAGAACAAAAACAAAATTGTAGACTTAAGCTGTTTAAATAAACAATTAAGCCATAAACTATAACATTTAATGTTTAGAGTAGATCATGCCTATATAGAAAAACTAAAAGAGAGATTGAAAAAAATGCACATTAAATTATGAGCCAACTAAACACAGCTTATAAAAAATTGACTTCAGCCTGTAATCCCAGCACTTTGGGAGGCCGAGGCAGGTGGATCACGAGGTCAAGAGATCGAGACCATCCTGGTCAACATGGTGAAACCCTGTCTCTACTCAAAATACAAAAAATTAGCTGGGCATGGTGGTGCACGCCTGTAATCCCAGCTACTTGGGAGGCTGAGGCAGGAGAATTGCCTGAACCCAGGAGGCGGAGGTTGTGGTGAGCCGAGATCGCACCATTGCACTCCAGCCTGGGTAACAAGAGCGAAACTCCCATCTCAAAAAAAAAAAAATTGGCTTCAAATATAACATTTGTAGGTTCACAGCATATGAATGCAAAAGATATACTAGACAAACATAAATTAAAAAGAAGAAATGACTATTAATATCAAATAATACTTTAGGGCAAAGAATATTTCCATAAAATAAGAGGATTTATGTAATGATAAAAAGTCAATTCACCAGAAAGAGATAACAATTCCAAACATGTATGGAGCAAACAAACTGCTACAAAATATATGAAACAAAATCTAATGGAACTAAAAAATGATAAATGAAAAAATTAAAAAATACAGATGACCTTTAACACTGTTTTTTAACAATTAATGAAAGACCTAGATAGTAATTCAGCATAAATATGTAAGATTTCAAAAACACCATCAATCAACATTATCTTCTCAACATTTATAGAATACCCAGGAAGCAGAAGATAAAAGTTTTTCTTCCCAATGTTAGGGATGAAGCACTCAGACCATCACCATCAATTATAAAATAAAATGAAATGAGGCTGCGCATGGTGGCTCCTGACTCTAATCCCAGCTACTTGGGAAGCTAAGGCAGGAGGATGGCCTTAACCTGGGAGGTTGAAGTTGCAATGAGTCATGATCATACCGCTGTACTCCAGAAAAGAAATTGAAAATAGAGGACATTTTTAAAACCTGTTTGTTAAAATATTAATAAAATGGATATACCTCTATCAAGACTGATCATGAGAAAATAGAAAAACAAGAATTACTAATATCAGAAATGAAACAGACAAAACCACTACAGATTCTGCAGGTATGAAAACAATTACAAGGAAACTCTACATCTATAACTTTGACCAAAAAATCGAAACAGACCAATTCCATGAAACATATCAACAAAAATAACTTCCCCAATATGAAATCAAAATTTGAATAGCCTTATAACTATTAAGGAAGCTGAATGCCTTGTTTAAAACCCTTACCAATGCCTGGGACTGGAAAGGAAAGGGGATAATGTAGAGAAACTGGTTAATGAACACAAAAATACAGTTAGAGTAATTTCTAGTATTTGACAGTACTGTAGCATATATTTAATATGTTTTCATATGTTTATTGCTAATTTATTTAAACACTACCAATTATGCATCTTTATCTTGTATTTGTGCCCTTAATGAACTCACTTTTATACTTGATAGTATATAATATTAATAGGACTTGCTTTCTATTCCTCCAGCTTCATCAGAGGTTGGACTCTCCTCAGTTTTAGTTTCTCTATTTTCTGCAGATAATTCTTCTCTAGTTTACCTTTTCCACCTGTTTTCTACTTTCACTGCCCCTCCAGCTGAGCTGACCTTCAGGGAGAAGTGGATGGGCAGATGGGTGAAGTCTGTACAAAGAAGTAGCCATGTGCCCCATACACTCCCAACATGTAAGAACAATGACGTCATTGTACCCTCTACCTCCATGAGATCTACACTTCTTAGCTCCCACATATGAGTGAGAACATGCAATGTTTGTCTTTCTCTGCCTGGCATAGTTCAGCTAGTAGCATAATGACCTCCAGTTCCATCCATAATACTGCAAATCACAGAATTTCATTTTGCTAGATACGAAATTCTGGGTTGAAAATTCTTTTCTTTAAGAATGTTGAATATTGGCCCCACACTCTTCTGGCTTGTAGGGTTTTACTGAGAGATCCACTGTGAGTCTAATGGGCTTCCCTTTGTGGATAACTTGACCTTTCTCTCTGGCTACCTTTAACATTTTTTCCTTCATTTCAACCTTAGTGAATCTGATGACTGTGTGTCTTGGGATTGCTCTTCTTGAGAAGTGTCTTTGCGGTGTTGTCTGTATTTCCTGATTTGAATGTTGGCCTGCCTTGCTAGGTTGGAGAAGTTCTCCTGGATAATATCCTGAAGAGTGTTTTCCAACTCTGGAAAGCACCACTACACTCTCTGTCTCTTTTATACTTTCATTTTTGATAAACATTTATTCCCCTCTTGGCTGCTGTGAAAAGCTCCGCAACAAAGATGGGAATGCAGATGTCTTTTCACTAAACTGACTTCCTTTCTTTTCAGTATATACTGAGTAGTAAGGTTGCTGGATCATATGGTAGTTCTATTTTTAGTTATTTGAGGAATCTCCATATTCTTTTCCATAATGACTACACTACTTTACATTCTCATCAACAGTGTACTAACATTAGCCTTTCTTTACACTCTCGCCATCATTTGTTATGTTTCTTTTTCATTTTGGTAATAGCCATACTAACTGGATCTCTCTGCAGAAACCTACAAGCCAGAAGAGATGTGGGGCAATATTTAACATTCTTAAAGAAAAGAATTTTCAGTCCAGAATTTCATATCCAGCCAAACTAAGCTTCATAAGTGAATAAAAATAAAATTATTTACAGATAAGGAAATAATGAGAGATTTTGTCAGCACTAGGCCTGCCTTACAAAAGCTCCTGAAGGAAGCACTAAACATAAAAAGGAATAACCAGAACTGGCCACTGAAAAACATACCAAATTGTAAAGACCATTGATGCTATAAAGAAACTTCATCAACTAACAGGCAAAACAACCAGCTAGAATCATAATCACAGGGTCAAATTCACACATATTAACCTTATATGTAAATGGGCTGAATGCCCCAAATTAAAGGACACAGACAAATAGGATAGAGTCAAGAGCCATCAGTGTGCTCTGTATTCGGGAGACCCATCTCATGTGCAAAGATACACATAGGCTCAAAAATAAAAGAATGGAGGAAGATTTACCAAGCACATGGAAAGCAAAAGAAAGCAGGAGTTGCAAGCCTGGTCTCTGATAAAGCAGACTTTAAAACAACAAAAAATCAAAAGTGATAAAAAGGGCATTACATAATGATAAAGTGATCAATACAACAAGAAGCGCTAACTATCCTAAATATATGTGCACCCAATACAAGAGCACTTAGATTCATAAAGCAAGTTCTTGAAGACCTACAAAGAGACTTATACTCCCACACAATAATAATGGGAGACTTTAACACCCCACTGTCAACATTAGACAGATCAACGAGACAGAAAACTAACAAGGATATTCAGGACTTGAACTCAGATCTGGACCAAGCAGACCTAACAGACATCTACAGAACTCTCTACTCCAAATCCACAGAATATACATTCTTCTCAGCATCACATTGCACTTATTCTAAACTGACCCCATAATTGAAACTAAAACACTCCTCATCAAATGCAAAAGAACAGAAATCATCACAAACAGTCTCTCAGACCACAGTCAAATCAAATTAGAACTCAGGATTAAGAAACTCACTCAAAACCGCATAACTAAATGGAAACTAGACAACCTGCTCATGAATGACTACCAGGTAAATAACGAAACTAAGGAAGAAATAAAGATGTTTTTGAAACCAATGAGAACAAAGACACAATGTACCAGAAACTCTGGGACACATTTAAAGCAGTGTGTAGAGGGAAATTTATAGTACCAAATGCCTACAAGACAAAGCAGGAAAGATCTAAAATTGACACCCTAATCACAATTAAAAGAACTAGAGATGCAAGAGTAAAAAAATTCAAAAGCTAGCAGAAGACAAGAACTAAGATCAGAGCAGAACTGAAGAAGATAGAGACACAAAAAAGAAAAACCTTCAAAAAAATCAATGAATGCAGGCTGGTTTTCTAAAAAGATCCACAAAATAGATAGACCACTAGCCAGACTAACGAAGAAGAAAAGAGAAGAATCAAACACGCAATAAAAAACAATAAAGGGGATATCGCCACTGATCCCACAGAAATACAAACAACCATCAGAGAATACTATAAACACCTGTATACAAATAAACGAGAAAATCAAGAAGAAATGGATAAATTCCTTGATACATACACCTTCCCAAGACTGAACCAGGAAGAAGTAGAATCCCTGAATAGACCAATAACAAGTTCTAAAAATGGAGGCAGAAATTAACAGCCTACCAACCAAAATAACCCAGGACCAGATGGGTTCACAGCCAAATTCTACCAGAGGTGCAAAGATGAGCTGATACTATTCCTTCTGAAACTGTTCTGAACAATAGAAATAGAGGGATGTCTTCCTAACTTATTTTATGAATCCAGTGTCATCCTGATATAAAAACCTGGCAGAAACAGAACAAAAAAAATTCAAGCCAATATCTCTGATGAAAATGAATGTGAAAATTCTCAGTAAAATGCTGGCAAATCAAATCCAGCAGCACATGAAAAAGCTTACCCACCATAAACAAGTTGACTTTATCCCTAGGTTGCAAGGCTAATTCAACATATGCAAACCACTAAAGGTAATCCATCACATAAACAAAACCAATGACAAAAACCACATGATTACCCCAACACATGAAGAAAAGGCCTTCACAAAATTCAGCAGCCTTTCATGCTAAAAACTCTCAATAAGCTAGGTAATGATGGAATGTATCTGAAAATAATAAGAGCTATGTATGACAAACCCACAGTCAATATCATACTGAATGAGCAACAACTGGAAGCATTCCCTTTGAAAACTAGCACAAGACAAGGATGCCCTCTCTCACCACTCCTATTTAACATACTATTGGAAATTCTGGCCAGGGAAATCAGGCAAGAGAAATAAATAAAGCATATTCAAGTAGATAGAGAGAAAGTAAAATTGTGTCTATTTGCAGGTGACATGATTGTATATTTAGAAAACTCTGTGGTCTCAGCCCAAAATCTCCTTAAGCTGATAAGAAACATTAGCAAAGAATCAGAATACAAAATCAATGTGCAAAAAATTCATCTACCCCAATAGTAGACAAACAGCCAAATCATGAGTGAATTCCTATTCACAATTGCTAAAAAGAGAATAAAATACCTAGGAATACAACTTACAGGGGATGTGAAGGATCTCTTCAAGGAGAACTACAAATCACTGCTCAAGAAAATAAGAGAGGAGACAAACAAATGGAAAAATATCCCATGCTCATGAATAGGAAGAATCAATATCATGAAATGGTCACACTGTCCAAAGTAATTTATAGATTCAGTGCTATACCCAAAGCTACTATTGTATTTCTTCACAGAATTAGAAAAACCTACTTTAAATTTCATATGGAACCAAAAAAAGAAAAAATAAATGAGAGCCCTTATAGCCAAGACAATACTAAGCAAAAAAGAACAAAAATAGAAGTATTGCATTACCTGGCTTCAAATTATACTACAAGGCTACAGTAATCAAAACAGCATGGTACTGGTACCAAAACAGATATATAGACCAATGGAACAGAACAGAGGCCTCAGAAATAATACCACACATCTACTAACATCTGATCTTTGACAAAACTGACTAAAACAATCAATGGGGAAAGGATTCCCTATTTAACAAATGGGGTTGGGAAAACTGGCTAGCCATATGCAAAAAGATGAAAGTAGATCCCTTCTTTACACCTTATACAAAAACTCAAGATGAATTGAAGACTTAAAAGAAGACCTAAAACCATAAAAATCCTAGGAAAAAACCTAGGCAAATACTATTCAGGACATAGGCATGGGCGAAGACTTTATGACTAAAACATCAAAAGCAATGGCAACAAAACCCAAAATAGACAAATAGGATCTAATTATACTAAAGAGCTTCTACTCAACAAAAGATACTATCATCAGAGTGAACAGGCAACCTACAGAATAGGAGAAATATTTTGCAATCTATCCATCTGACAAAGGCTAATATCCAGAATCTACAAAAAACGTAAACAAATTTACCAGAAAAAAAACAAACAACCCCATCAAAAAGTGGGCAGAGGATATGAACATAAGCTTTTCAAAAGAAAACATTTATGCAGCCAATAAACATATGGAAAAAAACCTCATCATCACTTGTCATTAGAGAAATGCAAATCAAAACCACACTGAATTACCATCTCATGGCAGTTACAATGGTGATCATTAAAAAGTCAGGAAACAACAGATGCTGGAGAGGATCAGGATGTGGAGAAATAGGTACACTTTACATTGTTGCTGAGAGTATAAATTAGTTCACCCATTGTGGAAGACATACACTTAGGAAATGACTCAGCAATTAAGCTCCTAGACAAAGAGTATCTATGGATGTTAAATAAATATATGAGAATATGTTCCTCATCACTGGTCATCAGAAATGTAAATTAAGATTATGGTAATGGGAAACAATTGTCAATTTCCAAAAAAAAATACACCTAGCAAATGACTCAGCAATTAAGCTCCTACACATTTACCTCAGATATATAAAAACATATGCAAATGAAAGACTGAATACCATTGTTCATAGCAGATTCATTTGTTATAGTCAAAACAAGTGTGGCAATTCCTCAAAGATATGGAACGAGAAATACCATTTGACTCTGAAATGCCATTACTAGGTATATACCTGAAAGATTATAAATCATTCTACTATAAAGACACATGGACATATATGTTTACTGCAGCCCTGTTCACAATAACAAAGACTTGTAACCAACCCAAATGCCCATCAAAGATAGACTGGATAAAGAAAATGTGGCTCATATACACTATAGAATACTATGCAGCCATAAAAAGGATGAGTTGATGTCCTTTGCTGGGACATGGATGAAGCTGAAAACCATTATTCTTAGCAAACTAACACAAGAACAGAAAAACAAACACTGCATGTTCTCACTCATGTGGGAGTTGAACAATCAAAACAAATGGTCACAGGGAGGGGGAACATCACACACTGGGGCTTATTGAGGGGTGGGGGCTGAAGGAGGGGTAGCATTAGGAGAAATACCTAATGTAAATGACTGGTTGATGGGTGCAGCAAACCACCATGGCATGATTATACCTATGTAACAAACCTGCACATTCAGCACGTGTACCCCAGAACTTAAAGTATAATTTAAAAAATCCAATTAGAGAATGAATGAAACTCATGAGGGGACACATTACCTAAGATTATCTATGGATGTTAAATAAGCATATGAGAAGATGTTCCTCATCACGGATCATCAGAATTGTAAATTAAGACTATGATTATGGGAAACAATTGTCAATTTCCTAAAAACAATAAACATACACTTAGCAAATGACTCAGCAATTAAGCTCTTAGACATTTATTTCAGATAAATAAAAATATATGCACACGAAAGACTGAATACAATTGTTCATAGCAGATTTGTTACAGTCAAAACAAGAATCAACCAAAATGTTCCACAACTGGTAGATGGTTATACAAACTGGTGCAGACATACCATGAAATACAATTTTAGCAACTAAAAGGGAAGGAATTATTAATATACTAACTTGGATGTGTCTCAAGGCTATCATACTAAGTGAAAAAAAATCCAATCTACAAAGGTCACCAACTATAAGATTCTATTTCAATGATGTTCAGGAAATGAAAAACATCATAGAGATAGACAGCAAATTAGTGGTTGTCAGTAATTAGTAGTATTTTGGAGGAGGTGTTGGAGATGAGTGGAACTATTAAGAGATAGTCTACTAAAATACAAAAATTAGCTGGGCGTGGTGTCAAGGACCTGTAATCTCAGCTATTTGGAAGGCTGAGGCAGGAGAATCACTCAAACCCTGGAGGCAGAGATTGCAGTGAGCTGAGATTGTGCCACTGCACTCCAGCCTGGTTAACAAGAATAAAAATTCATCTCAAAAACAAACAAACAAAGAGGTAGTATGTGATAGAACAGTTTCATTTTTCAATCATGGTGGTGGTTACATTAATCTCCACATGTGATAAATTGGCATGGAACTACATAGACACAAACCAATGTCAATTATCTGGTTCAAATATTGTATTATATTATAGTTATGTAACATATAACCTTGGGGGGAAATGGGTGAGGCAAACACAGTATCACTTTCTACTATTATTCCAACTTCTTATAAACCCATACTTGTTTCAAAATAAAAAGGTGAGAAGCATGAAGCAGGAAAAAAAATACACTTTGCCCAGATATAAGTGAACATAACTTTGGCAGTCATCAATTTAAGTCAACTGTCCGAGACTTACACTTCCACCACCTTAAGAATACTAGGCTTTCCCAAGGTGTTAGCAAGTTCTCAAACTTCTCATTTCTTCATGCTTCTCTGTGTTTTCATGTTCTTGTGTATTTCGGTATTGATTGTTTGTCCTGCAACACTCCAGATGCAAACCTTAGTCACAACAAACATACACACACGTACACATGCATATGAGAGCAGGAGAAGGAAGAGATAAGGAGAAGAATCACACTAAGTACCTGAAGAATTTATTTAGAATTTACTCAAGATTTGGGGGGCGGAGGAGGAGCGTACTATGTTTAGAGCTTATGCTTTTTTCATCTTGCTTGCTCTATTTCTTTGTCGGTTCCCCCGAACCTCTCCTTACATTTTCTCAAAGATTGTGAATTATTTCCTTCTTATTTGCTACATTGATTTGTATCCTCCAAAGTTCAGTCAGGTAACTGAAGCACAAAAAGATTAAGTAAATTTTCCAATGTTACACAATGAGCAAGGAGCAGACCAGCATTTGAACCAACGTTTGTATCCCTCTCAAAGCAAAGCTTTCAACTCCATCCTGTATAGCTTCCTATATATATACTCATATGCCTAGGAGATAGAGGAAAATGCAATAGTTACTTGTGCGTTCTTGAAAGAAGAATTAGAAGTCTTCTTATTTATTCCCCACAGCATCCACATGGTTCCAGGTACTCACATGTGCTTGATGAATACAGAATTATGTCTAATTAAATCAAAAAGATATGAATAAGTTGAAAGTTATATTATGCTTTTTTATTTGCTTTTTATAAGTCTATAGAATATACATAAAGCTTAGCATATAGACTATATTCTCATTCTAATGTGCTACTCCATTTTTTCTCTGGAATACTTGATGTAGTTGGCTTCCCTTTTTAATTGTTTCCAATCCATACGTCCTCTAACCTTCTTAAATAGCCTATGACCTATTAGTCCAATATTGAAGTCACTTAATATGCTAGTGATACCATTTTATGAAAAAAAACACATCCAATTGAACCTATTTACGTTTGTATTTGTTTCAGATATTCCGTGTATTGTTGCACTAACACATACCGTTTATTTTTCCTCTTCAGCATTGCTGAAATTAATGCTAATATGATTGGCAATTTATTTAATTTAGGCCTTGAAACACCTTCTGGGCTTTTGATGCTTTGTATGAGATTGGGGAGGAAGAATTAGCATGTGTGCTATATGGAAAAATTTTTATTTTGTTTTATCTCTCCCTTTTTTAAAAAAAAATTTACTACTACATCAAATTTATGCTATATATTCCCATACTATAAAAAATGCCTGCTTTCCAAACTATTTCACATGCTGGTATTATATGGTGTCTCAAAGGGTATTTCCCTTTATTACATCATTTTGATAATCACTTCTGCCTCAATGCATGAAGGGGTTCTTTTGTATAATGGATGTTGGAATGTGTTGATAACTTTAACAGACAGTTGTTAAATTGAGCATACATTTAGACAGCAATTTGCACTGGCTATAAATACAATACCAAGTGTGCTACCAGAAGAACCTGACATATTTCAGTAAGGGTGAACACTTGTAATTCATCAGATATTAAATGACAAGATTGGTTTAACACATTCTATATATCTCATCTTGGTTGACATGGAACTATTTTACTTCTCCTGGAGTGCAAATCAAAATGACATCTATTACTGTGCTCACATTTCAGATAATCAAGGCCTACAATAATGGAACAAATATTGTTAAATGTGCATTATTGCAGCATTCACTTTCATCTTCATCACCATCCTTAAATTAGTTGAAAGCATGAGCGGGGAGCATGACATTCCACTAAGAGCTTCCTGCCTTTTAGGAAACTATACCAGTGTCTCCAATGCCAGAGAAGGGACAGCAATTATTCTGAGTTAACAACTCCCTCCGTCAACAGCCATCTAATATGATTTGACAAATATGCTATGAAAATTCTTAGGCACTGGAATAGTGGTTTGATTTTTATTTATGTTTCCTTTCTCATAAAAGAGTAACACCCCAAGATACAAATAGCAAAAATAAAGATCAGAGAGCTAAGAGCCATGGCATGGCAAATTTGCACTCCGTTGCTCACTTGACAGTGGGCAGGCTGGAGTATTAATACAACCCTAACGCCACCCCAGTGTTTAAGGAAATCACTCATACTTCTCCCCATCAGAAATTGTTTTGTCTTTGATATTTGCTGCCTTGTTGCTTAATATTGCTTTTCTCCTTTCTCCACTCGGTAAAAATCTATTCATTCTTTAAGTACTGATCAACCGAGAAACAATAATTAACTTGAAAACACAAATGTATTTTACTTATTCTTATACTCCCAGTTCTTAAGAGGCTAGCATATATACAACATGGTTGTGACAAATGCTTATTGAATGAATAATCTAAATCAGGCAAGCATGGACTTGAATTCTCACTCCAACTTGACTCTCTGCGGAAGACTTAACATTTCTGAGCCTTATTTTCCTAATCTGTAACATCAAGGAAATAATATTCATCTCAAGGCCCTATAATTTTATAAGATCTGTCATAATGTGCTTAGCACAGCTTGAAAACCTGACTCACTTTCCTTCCCCATGGTGCTTCCCTCTTCATTTTCCTTCTCATGTATATTGTGTTGCTATTGGAATTTCTCTTGAGTTTTCTTTTTTTCTTTTTCAAATTCTCAGAATCAGAGTTAGACCTTCTTCACACTTAAAAAAAGAAAAAAATATCCTTCGATATGTAGTATATAGTGTTCATCAACTCTGGGCTCATTGATTGGTAACTCTCAATATTAGAGGTGGATTTCAAGCAATAAAAAATCCTGCAAAACACAATTTATCAGAAACTCTGATTGCAGAGCACAAACCTGTAACAGTCACATGCTTTATTCTATAAGTAATAATTTGCATATTTTATGCATCGCAACACTCTTAAAAAAAGGAAACATTGATTAGAAAAACACTCTAAAGGGAACCTGAATTATCTGTCAATTTTCCTTATGATAATTTTCCAAAAATATTATCATAAAACGAAGAAACAAGAGAGTCTACAACAAAGAAATGAAGGGGAAAAAAGGGTAGTTGTCAATCTGTTAGGGAGTTGCTTTTAAAAGGTGTATATTTTTCAAGATTTTGTTATATTTGTGGTGTTTGTTTTTAAAACATTCCAATTTGTTGTATGCTTTCTCTTTCAAAATAATTACTCATGTTCATACTTAATTCCTTTTAAAGCGGGTTAAATTGTACAGGTCTTGGCACTTGCCTGCAAAACTAGATCCAACCTCACTTAAAACTTTGCTTATAATTAGCTGCCTTCTTATTTGGATAGAAGATATATATGTACAAGAATAATGCATTTCCTGTGCACTTCTGCATTTCAATGCCGGCACACACTAGTTCAAACTTCAGACTTCCGAAGAGATATTTTCCATCTTTTGATGTGACTATGAGACATCTCATTTTATTATAGTTCATGGTGACTGGATCCCTCAAGCTTTACTTCACATGAAATGTCAACACTGAACATAAATACATCTAAAGTACATCTGGTCTGCTGGGATAGTACTCATGTCAGCTTTTTGGAAATTGTGAGTTGGGATGAGGTTGCTGCAGATATCCAAGCATCTGCCAGTTGAGTCTGTGTGGTATAGCTGGAAAGGTCCCATGCACACTGAGACATAACTTCAATTATGTTTCTTTGACTGTGGATTCCTGGGAAACAAGATGAGCAGACAGACAACACTGCCTAGAGTAATTAGGACGAGAGTGACTTGCCCTACATCCTCAGGAAATTGCTTTAAAAAGGGAAGGCACATCCCCCAATTTGTTTTTTTCCACTGAACTTCCCTGTCTATTGAGAGGCAACAGCTGGCAGCATAACTGGCTGGACTACTTCAGTTTGCACTAATATCATTAAAGAGTAAAATATTAAAAAACTCCTGTTAAAAGAAGTTAAACAGAACTTATCCCTGAAAAGCCATCATTAATCTTCATAATGACCTTCCAAATAAGATAGAAAAAATGAACACATTTTATAGATAGGAAAATCTGGATAACTAGGGTTTTGCTCAAGGTCAGAAGTCTAAAATAATACAAACTGTATTTTTCATAAATTAAGGTTTTGCCATGATTGCCTCAATCCTATCTCTGCCTGCTATAAGAAAGTGCTTTCTCTGCCAAACAACATTTCTAGCAGAAATAAATACTTTATAAATCCATTCCCTTCAAAACTTGCATTCAAGTAGAGTCAATCTTATTTTTAGAACATTTATGCATTCTTACTTTAAAAAATCATTTAAAGGTCTACTTATAAAGATCATATTTCTTCTTTACTGCCAAAAGATCACAAATGCCTACAGAGCAGAAAACTTCCTGTTAAACAAGGGAGATTAGATGATACTTTCAAGAAAAGTTCAATTTGTCTACTGAAATATGATCGGCATTGCTTAAGCTGATGATTTTCTTAGCAACCACTGCAATGAAAGCAATATGACTTAATGTGTCCAGTTTAATGAGTAAACATTTTGGTACTACCAAAAGGCATTAGATTCCATTTTAAATAATCATTTACAATCAATATGAAGCAAGTGATAATCAATATAAAATTGTAACAGAAATGGAGAATATGAAGCATGGAAAGAATGCAGCTACATTTTTAAAACTAAAATTCTCAAATAAAATAATCAGATCTTCTTCAAATTGCTGATAGGGCATAGCTTACACTTCTAATTACAAAGATTTCATAGACCATACCGCATAAACAAAGAAGCATTTTCCTTACTTAAGAGGGTATTCAAACCAAAAATTGTTTTGTAGTATACTCCAAATATAGATAAGCTTGAAACTGTTTTATTTAGTCTGTCTTCATACACTCACATCAACATTGAAAAAGGTTGCATGTTTAAACATTTTAGACCCATTCCTGTTTTAGCGAATTCTAGCTAAATCATGATTATGATTACATAGATTTATAAAACCTCAGATATCTCCAGTTATCACCTGGGATTTTTCTTCTTCTCAGTGTCTGTGTGTCTGTGTGTGTGTGTGTGTGTGTGTGTGTGTGTATACTTAATCAGGACTCATAATCACATATGGTCTGAAATACCTTTCCTGCTTTTTGGACTCTCAATTTTATAAATCATTCAAGTCCTTATTAAAATACCACCATGTTCATGAAACTGTCCCACTTGGTGATTACTGTCCCTACCACTATTTTCAATAGAACTGATTTTCCTTCAAAAATAGATTTTGGTTGCAAGTCCCCATTGCAATCTTTCCAACTTTCTGCTGAAAAGCTCACAGATAACCTGAACATTTGAATGCATACAAACAAAAACAATTAAAAAATACCCAAATATAATTTTCACCAACAAATTATCTTCAGAGTCTGAGTATGTTCATAAAATTTTAAGACATATGGCTCTAGATTTTTTAAAAAAATCTATCACCAACTGGCTTATAACAAGTCTTTATAAACCAGAGTTATTCTGTTCACCTGGAAGAAAGTAAAAATAAACTCCATTCGCTCAATGGCTTTTTGCTCACTTATTCATGAAGGCGTGGTCTATAGTATTACAAATCAGAGATAGTCAATAGAATTCTGGGTGAAGACAGAAGGTAGGATGGTTCAGTGGTTCAGCTCCTAAAGAAAAGCATAAAACGCAGAACAGAATGACTTTTTTCCCTTAATAGAAGCATAGGCTGAAGATCATTTATTCAGGAGGATGGAATTTTGGAAATCAGTGAAACAAAACAGGTAGAGCCAGAGAGATGACCGAACATCAGAGAAAGGAAGTGCAGACTTGAAGGTGAAGCTTCTACCTGGACCACAGTGAGGGAGGGAAAGAAGCAGGATGTGAAGAACTGATTTCCCAAAGAATGGCTTTGTCACCATTCCCTAAACAAGAGAAAGAATCATGTATAAGCCAGGAGATTAAAAACCTGTGACAACATCATCAGTGAGAGGCAAGAATCCATGAAAAGAGCATAAATCTCCCAACCAAGTACGAACCAGTACAAACCAGACCCTGCTCTGCTTCTGAGACCCTGCTTTGCTTCTGAGATTAGACAAGATCAGAGCATTCAGGGTGGTATGGCCATTCAGATGCAAAGTATTTGAAGCAGAAGAAAAACAAACAATGGGAATGACTCCTTCCCTGGATACCTGACTTCCATTTCCCAATATAACTATTTGCAGTTTCAACAGGTCTGAACCATAATGACCAAGAAGAAATAGAACTGAAAAACAGGAGAGATGTTAAAAGGGATTTTTACAGAAGGTATGAAAACACAGGCTTGCCTCAACTATAAACACTTTGAAATGGAAGCGACTTACTTTTATCAATCCAATTGGCAAGAATTCCAAAGAGCAGTGGCATCCAGTGCTGGTGAGGATGTGACAAAACAAGCTTGCTGAAAGTGAGAACTGCCCTGTAACTTCTTTGCTATACAGTCCGCCAATATTCAATTAAATAAATACAAATCTTCCCCTGTAACAAAACAAAGAAAGAAAGAAAGATAAAAGAAAAGAAAATAGCATAAATCATAGGGCTAAGAGATAAAAGGATGATATAAAAGGGAAGATGACAGCATAAAATCATGGGACGTTACCCAAAAACAACAAGCTAAGATAATCAAGGTGTAAAGTGAGAAGGGTAAAGTTTAAAATAGTAAAGTACAAAAATCTCCATATAAAATTTAATGGGGAAAGTGGACACTAGAATACTGCATCAGTAAGGGTGGTTTTTATGTCATTGGGGGCAGGGAGGTGGGATTGTGAGGATGAAGTCATGGAGGAGATGTTGACATATGTTAAGGGGAAAAAAAAAAAGAAACCACCCAAGACCCAGATACAGCCCGCCTCACAGAGGGAATCAGGACAACTGAGCAGAGGATAAAGTAATTACATATTTGAAGAGAAAATTTTAACACATAAAATATGTCCTAAAATTGTAGATGAAATAACATCAGAGCATTTGAGGCAAAACATAAAAAGAATAAGAGATCCAGACATTTCTTGGGGAGAAATTTTAATTGTGTTAATAAATTAAAAGCTGCTTCATTCAAAAATACAAAAAGAAAACAGAAAAGTATGTAAAAAGGGAAAAAGTGGGCTGTCTTCAGACTTTCATATGTTAAATACCAGAAGATACCAGAGAAGCATTCACAAAACTGATCAAAGAAAAGTTAGTGATTCATAAATTTTTAGACCCTGCAAGTTTTTATTGCTGTACAAATCCAAAAGAAAGAAATTCTTAAAATAATGTGAAGTCTTAGACAAAGAAACCACCCATGTGGCCATGCCAAGGAAAAATAGCTGAAGGCATTCTCTAGCTAACATTGAGATGAATCAAAATCAAGGGCTCAAAAACAGGAAAGTATATCTTATAAAACAGATGACGGAATTTTGGAGGAGATTGTATCTCTATAATCATAAATGGTGTTAACTAAGTAAAAGTAGATATTAAAAATCATTAATAGAAGCAGACATAACGTTAAAGTTATTATCGAGAGCAATGATTCATATTCGAATTCATGTATTAACATAAGTGAATAATACAAGGCAGAAAACTGGGCAAAGTTTGCTACATTCTGTTTAATACAGATGACAGGGTAGAAAAGTTTTCTGGGTTTTTTTTCTATTTACTTTAATAATCACCAAAAGTGTAAAATAGAATGTATAAAGCAGACCAGGCACAGCAGCTTATGCCTGTAATCCCAACACTTTGAGAGGCCAGGCCAGGCAGATCACCTGAAGTCAGGAGTTCGAGACCAGCCTGGCCAACATGGTGAAACCCCATTTCTACTAAAAATACAAACATAAGTCAGGCCTAGTTGTGCATGCCTGTAATCCCAGCTACTTGGGAGGCTGAGGCACAAGAATCCTTTGAGCCTGGGAGGCAGAGGTTGCAATGAGCCAAGATCATATTGCACTGAAGCCAGGGTGACAGAGTGAGACTCTGTCTCAAAATAAATAAATAAATAAAAAGTGTAAATTAAAATAAAATAAATGCAAATTAACATGATCCATGGAGTTGAAGAAGGAAAATAAAGGATATGTTTTTATATTTATTTTAAAACAAAATTTAATACATGAAGCCATCCAAATCAATCTAATAATAAAGAAAATGATCTATTAAAACACAAAGATTGTAAGATTAAGGTAAAATATAACAAACAAGCAAATGTCACTTCCAAGATAGTATGGGTAGCATTTACTCACTGCCACACCTGCTGCAAATACTTTGCAGTTATTGATTCATTTAGTCTTTACAGAAACCTCCCAGGCAGTACTACTTTTATCCTCATCTTACAGATGAGGAAACTAAGATGTAAAGAAAAGAGCAATCTGAAATACATTGAAACTTCATAGGAACAGTAAAAATAAAAAAGATCAAATATTCACCAAAGTCTAACAGAAGCATATAGTGGGGGTTGCAATACTAAATACCAACAGCTCCAAGCACTGTGTACAGGAGCATCATATAATTTTGTTAGAAGGCACAAGCCAAAATTAAGGTGAACAACCATCAACTTTTTTATTCTAGACATGATAAAGTTGTTAAAAATAACTGGAAAAATTGGGAATCACTATCATTGGAAGATACTTTAATACGCCTTCCTCAACCTTTGACAAATCAAATAGTCAAGAATAAATATCAGAGACATTTTAGCAATTATAAGGTGAACTATTTCAACGTGCTGAGCCCCAATTTTCTTTTTCAAATATCATATTAGAATATTTTGACAAGAGGAGACATATTTCATATGCTCCTAAGATATTGTTTCTTTGATTTTATATACATTAATATGTATACACAGAAAAATACCTAGGATTACATCAATTAAATGCTGTATTAGTTTAATTTTCTTGTAGGGGTTGGGTAGATTGTAATGGTCTTCATTGCATTTTTGTATTTTTTTAGATTTTTAATATGTTCACAAAAAACTTCTATAGTTAGCAAGTTTATCCATCTAATATCCATGCATCCAAAATGTGCTTACTGAGCCCTTAATTAAGTGTCTTCGTTGGTGTTAGTAAGTGATGACTGACCCTGAGAGAAAATATTAATAAGAAAAGGGAAAAAAACCTTCCCTTTATAGTCAGTAAAGAATTCATAAACTTGACACTTACAAACACAGCTGTACAAATCAGGAGGTTGAGTGGTTTCAGCTTTACATGAAGGGCAAAGAGTTCTAGCCTCTATTTCCAAGAAAGGTACCTCACTTCCATCTCCACTGCATAAATAGGGTGAGAATTCTACCAAGTGTTTTGAAGTGCTCCACTGCATTACCAAGGAATTTTTTCATGCTCTGTAGACCCTCTGTCTATGTCCCTATCTGAACACCAGGTGAAAGTGCCTGTCTATATCCCAGCAATTCCCTGAATGCTTACTACAAAAGGAATTTGGAGGACAGGGTCTGAGGTCTGTATTTCTCTGAAAGGCCGAGACTGTAAACCTTTGTAAAATCTGTCCCTAAAACTAGATGCTAGCCATGTGACAGTAAAAATGCACAGACCCCTGCGCTCCTGGAATTCATATTTTAAAGGAGAGACAGACATTGTATAAGTCATTACCAGCATGATGAATGGAACAAAGGATAGGGGATGGAGGCCATGAAAATCTACTTTTCTTTTCTCTACTGTACCTTTTTGCATTGCTGATTATACCAGTGTGGACCTTGTTACCTTCTGTTTTGTTCTGTGCTTCTCCATGAGCACATCTGTTTTTTCAAGTAGTCAGTTTCTTGCAGGCATCTGCAAAATGCCCTCAAATTAAATACTTAGTAATGTCTTGCTAAAATGAATAAAGAGAAAGCATTAAGTCTCTCAATAGGCTTTTCTATATCAATATTTTCTATTTAAACACAACTTTCAAGACACTAGGAGGCATGTTTATTTCATTGTCTTAAATCTTGCACCAATTATTTAGATCTTCTTTTTTGCTTATTAACTAACTTTGAGAAATGATGAAATGAGAGTGTTTACACTTAGAAAGTGTAAAGTTAACCTTGTACTTACCTACAGAAATAAGTGCTATGTGTTAGTGACATATTCCCAGTGTACCAAAAATACTGAAGTGTTTACTTCATTTGTTGCAGCAAATATGGGAGAGAAGGTTCCTGATTCTGAAAGGGGAAGGAATAGCTGCACTGTGAGAAGACCACACCCCACCCTTGTCAGTGCTTTAGAATATGCAGTTGGTCCTTGAACAACATGGGTTTGAACTGTACAGGTCCTCTTCTACATACATATTTTTTAAATAAACATTAACAAGAAGTGTTTCTTCTCCTGCCTCCCTTCTGCTTTCTCCACCTCTTTTGTCTCTGCCTGTCCTGGAACACAGCAAAACTAATCCCTCCTCTTCCTACTCCTCCTCAGGCTACCCAAGACTCAACACCTTTATGATGATCTATGATATAATTAGACTTTTTCCCCACCTAAATCTCATCTTGAATTATAAGCCCCCTAATCCCCACGTGTTAAGTGAGAGACCAGATGGAGGTAATTGAATTATGGGAGTGGTTTTCCCCACGCTGTTCTTATTGATAGTGGGTGAGTTCTCTGAAATCTGATGGTTTTATAAGGGTCTCTTCCCGCTTCACTAGGCAGTACACCTTCCTGCTTCCTTTTGAAGAAGGTGCCTTGCTTCCTCTTCACCTTCTGCTATGATTGTAAGTTTCCTGAGGCCTCCCAGCCAAGCAAAACTGTGAGACAATTAAACCTCTGTCCTTATAAATTACCCAGTCTTGGGCAATTCTTTGCAGCAGTATGAAAACAGACTAATGCAGTCTATTTCCATTTAATGAATAGTAAATACATTTTCTCTTCTTCATGATTTTATTTTTCTTTTTTTTTTTTTCGAAGAAAGTGTCTCACTTTGATTTAGTTTGGCTGTGTCCCCACCCAAATCTCATCTTGAATTGTAGCTTCTAAAATTCCCTTATGTTGTTCGAGGGACCCAGTGGGAGATAATTGAATCATGGAGGCAGTTTCCCCCCTACTGTTCTTGTGTTAGTGAATAAGTCTAACGATATCAGATGGTTTATATAAAGGGGAATTTCCCTGCACAAGCTCTCTTCTCTTTTCTGCGGCCATGTGAGACATGCCTTTGACTTTCCACCATGATTGTGAGGCCTCCCCAGCCTTGTGGAACCGTAAGTGTGTTAAACCCTTTACTTTGGTAAATTGCCCAGTCTTGGGTGTGTCTTTATCAGCATCATGAAAACAGACTAATACACACTCCCTGTCACCCAGGCTGAAGTATAAATGCTGCGATCACAGTTCACTGTAAACTAAAACTCCTGGCTCAAATGGTCCTCCCACCTCAGCCTCTTAAGGACCTGGGACTGCAAGTGTGCTCCACCATATCTGGCCAATCTTTTTTTAACTTTTTTGTAGAGACAGAGTTGCTCTGTGTTGCTCAGACTGGTTTTGACTCCTGGCCTTATGGGATCCTCCTGCCTGGGAAGTGCTGGAATTACAAACATGAGCCACTGCATTTGGACCTCCTTATGATCTGATCAAAAACATTGTCTTTTCTCTAGCTTATTTTTTCCTAAGAATGAAGTATATAATACATGTAACATAAAATATGTGTTAGTTGACTGTTTATATTACCAATAAGGCTTCTAGTTAACAGTATGCTACTGGTAGTTATGAGTTTGCAGGAAGCCAAAGCTTACCCACGTATTCTTGACTAGGGTCATTTCTTATATCCCCTGATGTTTTCAAAGATCAGCTGTATTCTATTTTGGAAGGTATGGCATTGAGACCCAGTGAACCTATCAGTTATTTCCCCATTCAACAATTTAGGTGGGCTCACTCCCATCAGCTGTATCATGGATAAGAGGAAGTTCAGTCACCTGATCTACACACCTGGATTCTGAAAATGTGGTAACTTTGGCTCAATAGTGGGGAGTTAGGATTACTGTGGAGATTTTGCTAGTATTTACTTGTTTTACTAGGAGTAAGTACCTGGGCATTAATTGATTTATGTTGAACACTGTGAATTTGGGATAACTGGATTCAGTAGTTCTCATTGAAGAATTAGTTGGGTCTTCCTCTATCCTCAGTGCCTAGCATAAGGATTATTAACACTGAAATATCCTGTGAAGACAGAGGCTTTGACCAATAAAATTATAAGACTTTGATGCCGAGACCTGAGGGTTATAACAAGTGGGAAACAGAAACTTCTTCTGAATCTTGTGTGGCATGTCATTGTCATCAGTCTTCACCAAAACGTTCTCTATTGCCTGCTCTGGTTTTCTACCTCTGTCCTCTGAGGCAGGGACCACCCTCCCTTCTCTAACTTATTTTTTCAACTAACCTAAGAGACACATGGTGTAGTATTGCATCCTTAGCAGCCTCATATTTATGGAAGGGCTTCAAAAGTAATACTTGGTGATGATTATAGTTAAGGTTGGGTTTCAATAATGGAAGGCCTAAAATTGAGAATCAGATAGAGCTATATTAAAATATCTTTTTAAGCCTAAAAAGTAACATCTTGTCCTTCTCTCAGATGAGAGAATCAGATAGTTAATAATAAGTGCCTAGGCTCAAAATGTTTTCAAGATTGAAACAAAATATGGTTCTTGTATGTGAGATATTCCCACACTGCTGAAGTTACTAGAGACTATGCAATCATCAGTACTATGAAATTTCTCAAGATGCATTTCCATGTGTAGAGTTATAAATTCATCTCATAAGTCAACCTCAGCTGTGTTAGCACTGTAGGAAGGAGATTGACTGCCCTTTCCCCATGTGCACACTCATGATGCCTGCTCCCCAAGAGCCTGCCATTTAGTTGAAACTAATAGGCAACACTTACTGAAGAACTACCCAGCGCACATGGCAAGCACCATACCTGATTTATCTCATTTATCTTCATTTATCACACATCATGAGAGAGGTGGTATTTTCACTTTTTAGATGATGAGACTCAGGCCCATAGTAAGTAACAAACCTGCATTCATACAGCTATAAATCATATTTAGAAAAACCTGTTAGAATAGTGGATCAGAGGGGAAAGCTACCACTTCTGGCTGGGATGTCATGAAGGTTTAAGAATGGTGCTCATTTGAGAACTCAAGCTTAAAGCAGTGATTTGTGTAACGAGAGAAGTAGACTACCATCTGGGCAAAGAATTAGATTTCACACTAACTAGTTCTTTCATATTTATTCATTTATAAAACATATATTGATATTGACTATGTGCCACATACTGGTTTTATTGCACTAGAATCAACTTTGTATTGATAGTCAAAATCTGTACCCTTGTATTGCTTGCTTCTCTTGGGAGAAGGGAGAGAGAAAAAGTACAAATAAACACAGTGTCTGTTTGGAATAAGTCCCATAAAGATGAATGCGACAAGCTGAGGGAACAAAGAGTGATGGGGTGCAGGACTGCACTCTCATATGTAGTTGTCAGTGAAGACCTCATTGAGACTTGACAGCTTGCTGGAGAATGGGAGCCACTGGTGTATCTAGGGGAAGAACATTTCACTTGAAGGCAATGGCTAATGTGAGGACTTGAGGTAAAAGATGAGGTCAGAGAAGGGCCTGGGACCAGGTAACTCAGGCTCTTGTTTAATCAGCACAAAAATGTAGATTAAACCTGTGTGTATGTTAGCAGAGGAATTGAATTTAGATTCTTAAAATGATAACTCTGGCTGCCTCTTTTGTTTTTTTCTTTTTTGAGACAGAGTTTTGTTCTGTTGCCCAGCTGGAATACAGCGGGCTGATCTCAGCTCACTGCAACCTCTGCCTCCCAGGTTCAAGCGATTCTCCTGCCTCAGCCTCCTGAGTAGCTGGGATTATAGGCACCTGCCACCACACCCAGCTAATGTCTAATTTTTTATATTTTTTGTACAGATGGGGTTTCATTTTGATCAGGATGATCCTGAATTACTGGCCTCAGGTGATCCACCAGCCTTGCCTCCCTAAAATGTAGGGATTACAGGGATTACCACACCCTGCCAGCTGCCTCTTAAGCAATGAATCCAGTATTACAAGTTCGGACCTGAAAAGATTAGAAAATTTAAGTCCAGGCTGGGCACAGTGGCTCACACCTGTAATCCCAGCACCTTAGAAGGCTTAGGTGGGTGGATCACTTGAAGCCAGAAGTTTGAGGCTAGCTTGGCCAATATGGTGAAACCTCGTCTCTAATAAAAAACAAACAAACAAAAATTGTCCAGGTGTGGTGGCACATGCCTGTAATCCAGGCTACTTGGGAGGCTGAGGCAGGAGAATTGCTTAAACCTGGGAGGTAGAGGCTGCAGTGAGCCAACATCCGACCACTGCACTTCAGCCTGGGTGACAGAGCCAGACTCTGTCTCAAAAAGAAAGAAAGAAAGAAATAAAATAAAATAAAATAAAACAAAATAGAAGTCCTACAAGATGCATACAGGCAGGTTCATTGCAGTAAATCATGGATTCCTGATCAGCATCTTATTTTTAAAACAAACAGCTAAGCCTAGGGTAGCTAACATAGAAATCCCATTAGATTCACTGCACAAATGCATGTAAATCCAGGCCAGTGGCAGGAATCTGTAATCCTAGCTACCTGGGAGGAGGGAATCACTTGAGCTCAGAAGTTAAAGACCAGCCTGGGCATAATTTTCTTTTTAAAATTTAAAACTCACATAGATCCTATGAATAATCATTTGTTTTGTCTGAGGTTCTGAAGCTGGTTTAGAAACAGATGAGTAAATCCTGTTACCTCAGCAAGTAAAGTGTTTTGTCATGCATTAGGAGGGCCTCACATAGAACTGTACTGCTATCAACTTCAGTTTGTGATCAGAGGGCAATAAGTTGAGTCTTGGCTACATGACTGGGAGATTTCTAACTCTACAATGAACTTGTGTTTTTATAAAGATACAAAAACTGTGCCACTTGATTTAATAACAGCTCTCACTACCCCTTTGCAGAGCTCAGCACCTGTATCTACAGGTGACATTTAAGACTCCTGTTCTGTGCCTCCTTCACATTCACACTTTCATTTCAGACACCTTGATTTAGATGTTCAATTTTTCTCCCTGTTTTAATAAGCTCTTCCTCTTTTCCAAAAGGTATCTGTATTTTGTTCCCATTTCCCCTTTTCTAGAATCAGCATTGTCATTATCCAAGACTAGACAGTTTGATATCATCAACTGTTTTTTTTCTTCAGATTTAATATTGAATGCAAAGAAACATTCATTTTATCCTCTTAAAATGCCTTGCTAATCTCTCTGTCCCCACTTCATTCACATTATCATCTGCTTTTAGGTGAAAACCAAGAAAGAGTCTCCCTCTCTTCTTGCTAAATCCAGTTTTCCTTCAACTCAATTCATTTCAGACACTGCTGCTAGACTTGGTTTAGGAGAATATTTGAGTTATTTCATCCCCTTACTCAAACCTATAACAGCTCACTATTTTATCTAGCAATTTAAGTGAAAGTTCTATCTAGGCTTAAAAGATTTTCCCAGTCTTGGCACTGTGCAAGCATTCTCAAAGAAATCTAGAATTGGACAGTAGTTAGAACAGTAAAAACACATTTTATTGAGGGACTATTATAATAGGTCATATGGTTTAGCTTTGTGCCCCTCCACTGTAGAAATTTCATGTTGAATTCCTGATGTTAGAGGAGGGGCCTAGTGGGAGGTGACTGGATCATGGGGGCCAATTATCCCCTTGCCGTTCTCGTAATAGTGAGTGAGTTCTCATGATTTCTGGTTGTTTAAAAGTGCATAGAACTTCTCCCTTCCCACTCTTTCTCTTGCTCCCACCATGTTAGACATGCCTGCTTCCCCTTTGCCTTCTACCAAGACTGCAAGTTTCTTGAGGCCTCCCAACCATGTTACCTATAGAGCCTGCAGAATCGCGAGCCAATCAAACCTCTTTACTTTATTAATTACCCAGTTGCCAGAAGTTTTCTATATCAGTGCAGGAATGGACTAATACAATAGGGTATTAGAGAGAGCCTTCAGGATAGAAGTAGGCTCAATTCTAAATGCAGTAGGGACAAGTGATTTATAATCCACACATGGGATTGGAAAACTGTGCAGGAGTCAGTAGATAGAAAATTACTAAGAGGAAAAACCATGGGAGGAGGTTGTGAGAATTCAGATTTTCTGATTAAGCAAAGCTAACAGGATTCTTGACATCATGATCAGGTGTCACCTAGGAAATTGTGGGAAATGAGGAATTTGATCAGATATGAACGGTGTAAAGATTCTCTCTAAATTGATCTAGCAGGATTCTTGTTAAAATGGTAGCTATTAGCCTGTTTTACATTGCTATAAAGGAATACTCCAGGCTGAGTAATTTATAAGGAAAAAAGGTTTACATGTCTCATGGATCTGCAGGCTGCACAAGAAGCATGGCCTCAGCATCTGCTTCCGGTGAGGCCTCAGGAAGCTTTGACTCATTGTGGAAGGCAAGGGAGAAGATGTGTCACAAGGCAAGAGAGAGAGCAAGAGAGGTAGGGGACGGTCCCAGACTCTTCAACAACCAGATCTCATGCAAACTCCTTACGGAAAGGAGGGCACCAAGCCCTTCATGAGGAATCCACCCCTATTACCCAAGCACCTCCCACTAGACTCCACTTTCAACATTAGGAATCACATTTCAACATGAGATTTAGAGGGGACACACATCCAAGCTCCATCACTAAGAGGAACATGGCCAAGTCAAAGAAAGGTTTCAGAGGAGCCTGACTAAAGTTACGTCAAGGATAGTGTCTTGTCAGTACCTAATAACTGTATGCAATCAGTGGAATTAATCAGGTTCTTCTCTTCATAGATCCTCACACATAGTACACACCTAGCCCTGTCTTTCCTAATAGGAAACGCCTCGTGAATTGCCTATTTTGCCTATTCTCTACCCCAGTCACAGTCTTCAGAGCCCAGCCAAAAAAAAAAAAAAAAAACCCACAACGTCATGGAACTTTTATGAAGTCAACAGTTCCTTATGACTGTTTTACATCTCAGGGTTAATTATTTCCATTGGTAAGCTCTTTCGAGCCCTGAGTTGCATGCAGAGAGAGATACAAGCGATATAATATGATCCTTTCTGTAGCGATTTCTAGGTACCCTGCTGTATCAATTCTCTCCTTCTTTTGTAGTAAAACCCTCAAAGTTTATCTAATTAGATATGAGAAAAATAAATGTAGTTTCCAGCTTATGACATTCCAAAGGGGGTGTGCCCTCTATATTTTTCTACCTCTCCTTTCTGTTGGATAGAATGCGGACCTACTAGTGAAGCCGGTGTGATTATCTTGGGCCATGAAGTAAAAACCATGTGAAATAAAAGGATTTACTTTCTGGATGATTGTGGAGTTCACCATCTCAAGGGTGTGAGGTAATGCTTCTAACAAACTCAGTATGGTAACTGGCACATAGTAATTCATAAAAATGGTGAAAAGTGGCAGTGATGTCAATGAGGATAAAAGTAAGGCTGTTGATGTTTGTGGTGGTGATAATTGAGATGATGATCTTAATGCCTTTGTTAACAATACACACTTGGGAATTTGGTTTTTGATCACTCTGGTTATGAAAATGAAGCAGCAGTAACCTAGATTGTATTCTATCTTCCCCACTGTTTAGGATAGAAACACTAAATTCTTGCAACCATTGCTAGCTTTTAGCTAAGAACTTTGATCTTATTAAAGTAGAATCCAAAAACTGGTAGACAAAGAAAAGATTGAGAAGCCCAAGGAAAGAGGACCGAAAAATTAACCGGATCTAATGAAAAAGAATGTGATGTTTGAGTAAAAGACTAAATATCTAAAATGGCTAACAGAAGCCTCACAGGCCAGGTGCGGTAGCTCACGCTGTAATCCCAGCACTTAGGGAGTCTGAGGCGGGTGGATTGCCTGACATCAGGAGTTCAAGACCAGTCTGGCCATCATGGTGAAACCTCGTCTCTACTAAAAATACAAAAAAAAAAAATTAGCCGGGCATCATGGCTTGTACATGTAATCCCAGTTATTCAGAAGGCTGAGGCAGAGGAATTGCTTGAACCAGGGAGGTGAAGGTTGTAATGAGCCGAGATCACTCCAGCCTAGGTGAAAAAAGGAGACTCTGTCAAAAAGAAAGAAAGAAGGAAGGAAAGAGAGAGAAAGAGAAAAGGAAGGAAGGAATGAAAAAAAGAAAAGAAAAGAAAAAAGAAATTTAAAGAAAGAACCACACAAACTGGGATTAGGGAGATAGGAAGATGCTTAGTGATTCCTTTTGATGAAAACTAGGGAGTAATTTAGGGTTTAAAAATGAAAATCAGAGTAGAAGATGAGGTTTATCATAACAATGCTGCAGGTTACAAACTGTACTTTCACCTTTTGAGATATTAAAATAAAGATTAGAATTTTTAAATTGCTGAATAAGTGTAAAGTGAGATTGTTTGAATTTAAATCTATAGTGAGGCTGGAAACTAAGGGGCTACAATTTTTATTAACAATACAGACATTTTAAGAGATAGACTTTTTTGAAACAGCAATGTTTACATTTTTTTTTGCTTGACGTATTTAATTATAAAATAACATCAAACACACCTCTTTTAAAAAAAATTGTTTCCAAAGTCTAAAGCAAATTGTGGAATGCTCTTCTAAATAAAATAACCGAAGGATTTAGAAAGAAATATGATATGATTTGACTCGTATTTCTCAAGGTATTTTTACATCAATTTAGAAAGGAATGGTATACGTTTGATGAATTACAAGCTATTATGTAGTAAGGAACGTGAGTTATATTTCAACTGCATTGTCATACCCAGCGACATATATGGTTGGATAACTGGAACTGAAATCAACTATCAGCCTGCCCATAGCTTCAGTTACATTTATTATTCTAGTTTTACTTACCATACCACTGTGCATTTATGTGCATGCCTCACAGCCAGAGTTTTCTTCATACAATCACATTTTCCCCCTGAAAATAATGCTGATGTTAGTAATGTCACAAAAACCTCAAAAGATTAAAAAAGAAAAAGAAAAAAATTGTTTTCCCAGCTTAACTGATTTCTTCTTGAATTGTTTTCCATTAATGATTTTTCATTAAAACATACCGACTTGCAGATAATTGTATTATGAAATAATGTATGTGTCTACCTGTATACAATGTATATGTATTTGGGGGCAGACACTGCTCTTTGTTCTTTATAATAACTTCTCTGACCTTATATCAAAGTTATGAAGTAAATACTAGTGATATACCCATTTTAATGAATAGGGAAGCAGACATAGAAAGATTAAATCACTTGCCCAAGGTCATGCAATAAGAATTTCACACAGCTGTTATTTCAACAATGATACTTCATCTCCAGGAAACATGTTACTACTTATTTTTCTGTGTTCACAGAAATGGATCTAGCACCCTAATCTTCTAAGAACTAATGCCAGGCTTTCCGATTTCAGCAAGGTTGTTATTAGTCCATTTTCATACTGCTGATAAAGGCATATTAGAGACTGGGTAATTTGTAAAGAAAAAGAGGTTGAATAGACTCACAGTTCCACATGGCTGAGGAGGCCTCCCAATCATGGTGGAAGGTGAAAGGCTTACCTTACATAGTGGCAGGCAAGAGAGAATGAGGACCAAGTGAAAGGGGTTTGCTCTTATAAAACCATCAGACTTCATGAGACATAGTCACTACCAGGAGAACAGTAAGAGGGAATTATCTCCCACTGAGTCCCTCCCACAACATGTGGAAATTATGGAAGCTGCAATTCAAGGCAAGGTTTGAGTAGGGACACAGCCAAACCATATGACAAGGCCAAGCATACAACATAAACTAATGATGCAGATGTGTGAATAAAAATGTTACAGAGACAGAATGAAATGTGAGGACTCTTGTCACCTGGACACCAGTACCTCTTGGGAAGCCAATGGACAATACACCTGGCAGGATGCAGGTCCACTTTTGCTGTATTTGTCACTTTTTAAAGAGTCGTAAAAGAATCAGGCCTACATTCTGGCTCCAGCATTCACCAACTCCGACCTTTATGTATTACTTAACCTCTGCCCCTTAGCTTTCTCATCTCAAGTTCAGAACCATGCCTGCCTCACTAGATTACTGTGGCCATTCAAGTGAAAGTGAAATAATGCTTGTAACTCTATTAGCACAGTGTCTCATACATAACACATGCTTCCACTCATGTTCCTAGTTATATCGTTTGTATTTCTGCTGCAGGTTACCTTCTTTTTTATTATTCATCATTTATGTAATTAGCTTAAAGTTAGGGTCAAATATGGGATTATATTTAAGTAAGGTGCTTCCTAATCAATGCCATTCTTAGCATCCAGATCAAATAAAATTTCATTTTAACAGCATTTTCCATGACTGATGCCAGAAACTTTTTTCCTCTGTGCTCTATTGTTTAAACTTAAGGTGCTAATCTCCATTAAAAGCTGATTCACTTTAGAGTCAATATTCTAAAGACAAGTTTTATACATTTTTGTAACCCTTTCTTTGTCTAAACTTGAGGGTTTTTTCTGGGAAGAAAAGTTTAGATAAGACAGAGGAGGAAGAGTCCATGAAACCACTGGGCATGGAAGAGAGGGTCAGCAGGGGGAAGTGGGCATTGAAAGGGTCTAAGCAACACATATCAATCTTCTCACCCTTTTTTTGTCTTAATTGTACTTTACGTTCTGGGGTATATGTGCAGATCTTGCAGGTTTGTTACATAGGTATACACATACTGTGGTGGTTTGCTGCATCCATCACCCCGTCATCTACATTAGATATTTCTCCTAGTGCACTCCCTGTCCTACCCCCCGACATTCCCCAACGTGTGATGTTCCCCTCCCTATGTCCATGTGTTCTCATTGTTCAATTCCCACTTATGAGTGAGAACATGTGGTCTTCTCACCCTTTCTCAAAGCGTCCCTCTGTTGTCATTTGTAGTAGTCAGAACCTCCTCAGGACACAGAAACCACAGCAGCATAGGAAAGGGGGAGGGAATTGTGACACAGCAATGGGAAATCAGAGAAGTCAAATACGGTTCTATGTAACTACTGAGACATTGGCAATAGCAATAGGAAACCCTTTCTCTCCTGAGCCAAAGAATGGAGAGAGGTGGCAGTAGTTCCAGGATCCAGGCACAGGGGTTACCTGGAGAAAACTAAAACCAGGTGGGTCTGCCAGACAGCACCTGAGCTATAGAGTACACACAGCTGGGGCCTGAGAGGATACTTTGGGCAACAGAGAGGAAGGGAAAGAGAAACGCCCAGACTTCTTCCTTTCTTCTCTCACCAAACTGCCGCCAGGGCCACATGTTGGTCAAACCTAACCAGAAACCTGATGACATAAGAGTCTTACACATCCAACCTCAGTATCAGAACAGGACTTGCCCTTTGATGGAGCCAAAAGCAAATGAAAAATCAAATATGGATCCAATGGCGAATAAGCTAAGGGGAACTGCACAAGCAAATTAAACACACAGCGCTCCCCAGCTAGCATAGTTCATGATGTTCCCTTAGGTTCTTTCCTAAAATAGGTAACTATCACTTTTTTTTGTTATTACACCTCGTTAGTGTGGGCTCCCCAAATAACTACATTTAAGGAAGAATTGCAATGGCGCACGGTAATGGCCTAAACATTGGTAAAAGAGAAACGTGGCTCATTCAAACCTCTGATACATACCAGTGAGATAAGGTTTGAATGATTTCCCTGTATCTTTTGAACTTCAGTTTCTTCTGTTATTAATATGGAATAATGACTCCTGCCTTGGTAAGTTGTGTGAGGAGTAAACAAGAAAAAACCTACAGAGCAGTCAGCAGAGTTTCAGGCCCAGAATAGGGACCCATAAAAGCTTATCTGTTTCCTCTTCCTTTAGGAAGCCATTTTACATTCTCTTTCATATGAAAGATTAATTTTCAACTGCTATCTCCTTTGTTTTCAACAGTGAGAAGTTCCTGTTCTGATGGAAAAGTCTCAAGCACTACCATGCCCCAGATGCTCTTTCCCATGGTCTCCTGAGCGGATGCCCATCACACATCTTCAAAATGTCTGATTACTGTTCTTTCTCTCATTTGTATCCCCAGCCACTTCAAGTGTCTTTTCTACTGCCGTTTACATTATCTTATCACCTAGCTGTCTTGCTTCCCCTTAGTGAAACGATTTTCACTAGAAGCACTAAACATTTTTCCTGGCATTCTCTAATGGCAACATCAGTGAAACATGTGGCATGTTACTGAGAAAGAATGGAGGAGCAAGGTGTCAGCATGCGCACACAAATGGATATATTCAAAAAGGAGAGACATGTTTATAAACAAAACAGCCAGCAGTAATGTATTTCCTTCACTTTCTAGATTCATTTACTAAGAAAATCATCCACAGGAAATATTCTTCTCGTAATATTATGGGATGCAGAACCTCAGGCTCTTATATCTGTGTCAGCCTGTCCATTTCCCAGGATTGGGTAGTATAGGAGGGCATTTCTGGAGGTACATCAAGGGCTGACGTTTTCTTTTTACCAGGCTGCCTTTACTTCACACAAAAGATATCCAGATGAATGTGGAAAAAAGACATTTGCAAATGTTTCTTAGTAGGATTCAAGGATGCAAGGCTGGTTCTTTTATTTTTTATTATTTTTTTACTTCAAGTACTGGGATACATGTGCAGAATGTGCAGGCTTGTTACATAGGTATGTGCAATGGTGGTTTGATACACCCATCCACCTGTCGTTTAGGTTTTTAGCCCAGCATGAATTAGCTATTTGTCCTAATGCTCTCTCTCCCTTTGCCCTGCATCCCATGATAGGCCCTGGTGTGTGATGTTCCCCTCCCTGTGTCCATGTGTTCTCACTCTTCAACTCACATTTATGAGTGAGAACATGTAGTGTTTGGTTTTCTGTTCCTGTGTTCGTTTGCTGAGAATGATGGTTTCCAGCTTCATCCATGTCTCTGCAAAGGACATAAACTCATTCTTTTTTATGGCTGCATGGTATTCCATAGTATATATGTGTCACATTTTCTTTATCCAGTCTTTTTTTATCTTTCTTTATCATTGATGGGCATTTGGGTTGGTTCCAAGTATTTGCTATTGTAAATAGTGCTACAATAAACATACGTGAGCATGTGTCTTTACAGTAGAATGATTTATAATCCTTTGGTTACATATTCAGTAATGGGATTGCTGGGTCAAATGGTATTTCTGGTTCTAGATCCTTGAGGAATTGCCACACTGTCTTCCACAACAGTTGAACTAATTTACACTCCCACCAATAGTGTAAAAGAGTTCCTGTTTCTCCACATCTTCTCCAGCATCTGTTGTTTCCTGATGTTTTAATGATCACCATTCTAACTGGCATGAGATGCTATCTCATTGTGGTTTTGATTTTCATTTCTCTAATGACCAGCGATGATGAGTTTTTTTTCATATATTTGTGGAACACATCAATTTCATCTTATGAAAAGTGTCTGTTCATATCCTCTGCCCACTTTTTGATGGGATTGTTCATTTTTTTTCTTGTAAATGTGTTTAAGTTCCTTGTGGATTCTGGGTATCAGCCCTCTGTCAGATGGACAGTTGTAAAAATTGTCTTCCATTCTGTAGGTTGCCTGTTCACTCTGATGATGGTGACTTTTGTTGAGCAGAAGCTCTTTAGTATAATTAGATCCCATTTGTTCTTTTTAGCTTTTGTTGCCATTGCTTTTTGTGTTTTAGTGATGAAATCTTTGCCCATGTCTATGTCCTGAATGGTATTGCCTAGGTTTTTATGGTTTTAGCCTTAGGTTTAAGCCTTTAATCCATCTTTAGTTAATTTTTGTATAAGTTATAAATTATCCAGTTTCTGTTTTCTGCATAAGGTTAGCTGGTTTTCTCAACACCATTTATTAAATATGGAATCCTTTCCCTATTGCTTTGTTTTGTCAGATTTGGAGATGGGATGGTTGTAGATATGTGGTATTATTTCTGAGGCCTCTGTTCTGTTCCATTGGTCTAGGGATCACTAGGGCCTTGCAGAGATTTGAATAAAGGGAGGATGGGAAAGAGAAAGGGATGAAGGGCAATGGAAAAAAGGACAAAAGAAACAAACTTTCTGTATGTAATCACTATAAGAATCTTTTTTTTTAATGTGACTTTTTTTTTTTTGAGATGGAGTTTCACTCTTATTGCCCAGGCTGGAGTGCAATGGTGCGATCTCCATTCACCACAACCTCCACCTCCCAGGTTCAAGTGATTCTCCTGCCTCGTCTTCCCCAGTGGCTGGGATTGCAGGTGCTCACCACCATGCCAGCTAAATTTTTTGTATTTTAGTAAAGACAGGGTTTTGCCATGTTGGCCAGGCTGGTCTCGAACTCCAGGCCCCAAGTGATCCTCCTGCCTCTGCCTCCCAAAGTGCTGGGATTAACAGGCCTGGCTTTTTTTTTTTAAATAGCTTCTGTATGTAAGTGAAGTGGACCTTGGTTACGGCCTGTCTGTAATTGCAGAATTTCTACCATGGAAGCGTGCCCTTAAGACCAGGGTTCATCTGTGCACAAGAACGGGGTCCAGGTTCCCAACAAAAATACTCAAAAATACCAAGAGCAATGCCCTTTGTCCAGAGTACATCATTGTATTCTCAAATGCCCCTGTGAAACACTCATCATTATCCAGTTCATACATGAGGAATGTGAGGCTCTTGCTAGTTAAATCCCTTCCCATGGTCTCAGAAGTTTACTTATAGAGCTAGAACCTATAGCAGACTTCCGAGACAACTCTTCATTCTCTATATTTCAGTGGCTTCTTGCCCAAAATGCCTCAATAAGTAGTCTGACTATTATAATCAAGAATTCCCAGACTCTTGGCATTGCCAGGGACCTCAGAGCATTCTAGTTAGAGAAAAAATCTCAAGATAAGCAATTTTGCAAAAATGATATGACCAGGTAGAAGGCTGAATTCTTTTTTATACTAACACATTTTATTGATGTGAGTACAAAAGAGAAATCATCATGACCAGGGCAAGAGTTGCCCCTTGGCAAAGTAGTAAATGTCTATGAGAAATAGTTACCAGGAAAGGGAGACCTCTCTGCTCCCAATATATCCTAACTCTCCTCTGCCCTTACCATTAAATTGTTAAGGCTGCTGATCCCTCTTAAAATTATTGCAAGGCTCCTCTGAGCTCTTACTAATGTGTACCAGCATTTCTTGGAAACTCAGGTGAGCTAGGACCTTCTTACAGCATTTCCTATGCCATTGCTTATTTTATCCTCTCAACAATCCATTGACCACTAGGATGTGGTCAATCCTAGTATCATGTTCATTTTGCCGGGAAGGGGACTGATGCCTTCTGAACATTAGTTACTAAAATTTCATAGCTAAGTGGCAAAGTCTGGGTTCAAACTCAGGTCCTTCTGAATGCAAAACCCACAAGCTGACCCGCTAGAAATGACCATTCAGAGCATCATCTTTGAAGTCAGACTGACATGGATTTAAATGACATCCTGGCTATTCACTTTGGGCAGGAGACTCAATTTCTCTGAATGTCAGCTCTCTCAATGAAAAACAGACAACTGGGCAAGGTTGTGATGACTGAGTACTTGAGAAATGATCCATACACAGAGGATACTGATTTAATCTCTCTCTCCGTCTCTCTCTCTCTCTCTCTCTCTCTCTCTCTCTCTCTCTCTCTCTCTCTCTCTCTTTCTCTCTCTCTCTCTCTCTCTCTCTCTCTCAGCACATACTCAGGGCAAATCTGGGCTTCAAACACAGATCTTTAAACTTAAAACCTATACATTCTTTCTTTAAATCAAGAAGCTACCCAACATTTATTGATATACAAAGTGAATGATTTTGGGGTAGGGATGTAAAAATGTGCCCCACTTTTTTGTTGCTGCTGCTTCTTGAATTTTGAATAGTTTCTCAATGGGGTTCAGTTTGAGGGAACAACCCATATCTACAAATTTGTCTTTTAAAAGGCATTCAGGTTGGCTTGAATCTTAGAGCTGACAGAGACCTCAAAGAAAATGGAAACATTTTATTTTACAGAAGGAAAACCTGAAATCCAGAAAGTTAGTGAATTGACTAGATCTCAGTTCTATCTTTTGAAATGTGTAATTAAATTGCATAAAATTTCTTGGTTATTCTCATGTGTATTAAACTTACCATTTTTTCCTTTTCCTTCTTCTGGCATTATTTCTGAAATTCAACAGTGATAAATACGCTTTGGCCTCATTATACCTACACACATTAATGCATCTGAAGGAAATTTTATATTCAGACCCTATTAGTGCACAATGTAAATTGGAAACAGACTCTAAATGTCCAGCTACTAAATTTTTAAAAAACATGATAGGCCCACTGGAAGCAGGCAGCTGCACTGAAATTCTTCCTCGGGCAAAGGAAAAGAAAACAACTACTAAGATAAAAAATGTACTGATTCCTGGTTTGGTGTTTCTCCATCACCAGATTTATTGACCTGCAAGAAAAGTCAGCGGCTGTTTTGCCCCAGTCAATATTAATTTCTGGGGTCAATAAATCCTGCTAATTAATGGAGAATGTGAGTCAATGTGTACTCATTAGATATGTTCACAAAATGTGCCACAAAAAATAAAAAATAATAAACTTATCAATGTTCAAATATTATTTCTGACATTGTCTGTAATCTTCTTTTTCCTTCATTTTTCTTTTGGAAGTGACTTTAGATGGGAAAAATAGATCACATTGGAAAGTTAAAGCTTCTCCCTACATAATGATTGCCTCTGTCTTCCAATGCCCTTTCCTTTAATGTCCCTTTGCTGTTCCCAGGATGGGGCTGGCATCCCTGTGGAAAAGAGATAATCACCCATTCTGCAAATGGGTTCTGCTGCTCCCAGCTTTATAAGCTAATGGCTTCCCTGCTCTTCAATCAGAGTGGAGATGGCAAATGGCCACCAAAAATGAATAACAATGAACACATTTGGTAAATATTCCCATGTGAAGGTATAAACACAAATCTTTTGTAAGCATCTATCTGGGAAGTATGTGGAAATCCCAGCAGAAAACATTAATTAAACAATAATTCTGTTCACTGAGACCCTCCAAGTTCAAACACTAATGCAGGCACTATGCTAGACATTTTACATATATTCTTTCTAACCTTTTAAAACAATTCAAGGTATCTCCATTTTTCCAATTGGGAAACTACAGCTAAGAAAGTTGAATAACTTTTGGGGAATTTCATGGAATTCCAAAGCCCTGGTGTTCTCCACGTTATCCTGCTGCTGCTTTTATCACAAGAGCTCAAGTTGGGAGGGAGTGAAATTCTTAAAAGTGAAGGTGTGCTATCAGCTAAGCAATAGGCAGTAAGAGCTGTGTCACCATGGAATGTTTATGGATTTGTCTGTTTTGAAGAGGTTGTCTTTCAAATGAATTTTTAAATCACTAAAATATCACATTGCTGATTACAAAAAAAGAAATTTTAGTAGTTTTTATCTGTTTCTTATTTTACTTTATTCCAAAATAAAAACCTACTTTGTAAACAAACAAGTTTATATTTCCTCCAAATCATTGAATCAAATGCCTAATGACCTTTCGGGATTGGGGAAAGATTAGAGAAGGGGAAAAAGAAACCATTTTTGCTATTACAGTTAGATTAATTTATAGGAAAGAATGCACTTATAAAAACCCACATGCATTTTCAGACCAATCAGGATCATGTGAAATAAATATGGCAAGTATTTTGTGCTAACTTTTCAAAATCATGTTCAAATTAGTGCCACGGGGGATGCTACTTCCTGAGTCCTGCCTTATTCACAATATAAAACAGGTTTTGCTCACATATTTCCAGAGTAACTGACAAAACTAATGAGCTCAGCCACATGAAGTAAGTAAAAAAGAAGCTGTATTGGAGGTACTCTAGATCATCTCAACCAGTCAGTAAATGAGCTCAGCCATCCAAAATCCTGCATATCCTACTAACTGTTCTTCATCATCTGTGCACTAATTTTATTTCATGTGGTTCTAATGTAGGAATGGTGGGTGAGAAATATTTCTGTCTGAGGGTGCTTTGTCTTATGTTCTCATTTGTGAATTCAATCATTGCAAAAATGTGTATGAGAGGGAGAGAAAAAAGGAGACTGTCATGTGTGAAAGAAAGAAAATTAGGCATCAGATCACCAAATTGTTTTCTTAAGGAAGGAGGATAATACACGGATTTGGGAAGATAATACGTATGAATTCATTATTCCTTTCTCAAAAGACAAATGAGTGCTTCAGATACTCATAGCTGTATCTCAGCTTATTAACATAAGAGGAGTACACTGATGGTAGATTCCAATCCTCCAATTGTCCTGAGAAAGCAAAAGGTAGCCAGGGCAGGTCACCCTGCCCACATGACCCATTCAGGACTGGGCTCCTAAGGTGGCTATTTCCTTACCAGTTCCTGGGTGGCCTTCTGAGTGTCTCCAAGTAGATCATGTTGCTGTAATTCAGTCCTTTACTGTTTATGCTTTGGACCAACTCCCAGTTTCAATAATATAGTGAGAAAAAATGCTACAACTTGTAGGCATGAGTGCTTGAATTCCTAACTTGTGGCAACCAGGTTTTGATCCATGTTACTTTAACCTAGATGCTCATTCATATTCAATTAGCTTCCCTGAATATATTTATACATATATCTAATGAGGGAGGTACATGAAGCTAAATACACACACATGGAAGTTCCTTCATTGATCTGGTATTTACATATGTAGAAATACATACTGATTAGTATCAGAATGCTGTAAAGCACAAACATATGTACATAATTACTAGACTCTCTTTCTTTGATTGCAGAAAAGAATATCATTCCTTTTGGGCCACTTCCTTACCCACTGCTACGTTCTTTCCAGTGGCCAGCTCTAAGATAATGTCTAACCTTGGACTCTATTATCCAGCCCTTGACCTGTTTCAGAATTTATATTTTAATTTATCATTATCTTCCTGCTTTATGCTACTGTTCTTTATTTCATTAGAAGCCAGAAATCATCCAGCCTTACAGATGTGTTGTATTTCTCAAATGTAGGTGTGAGTTTAAAAGCGAATACGAAAAATTCCTTCCATTTCTCTGGTTAGTTTATTTCCTCATAGAGCAACAATAAAAAAGAGTTGGCTGAAAATTAGTCTGACCTCACCTGATCCATCTTCTTTTGTATTTGTTTAGTACAAGTTCACCAAGTCTTAGCAATTGTAATACAACAAACAAGAAGGAGAAAATTCCTCATAGTAGCCACAAGCTAAAATGGTCTCTGCTTTCTGACTGATACACTATTAAGTAAACCTAAACTTCTTTCTTCTCAAGATATCACTTTTTATTTAGCAAATGTATGTAGAGAGCATATTAAAATAAGCAAGGCCCTAGAATGTGTTGTGAATAACATAGCAGCACATACATGAACTGAATGCACACAGGGCCCTCTCTTCTTTTCACCTTTATTTTTGTTGTTGTTATTGTTAAATTTACTAGACCCAAAAGATGGTACTAATCATAAAGATTAACTAAATATGGGTTAATTTAGCAGTTCAGGCTGTTACTAAGCTTTTGAGTGGGATTTTTTACTTTATTTTATTTTTTTTGCCTGAGGAGTTGAAATAGACTAGCCAAAATGAAACTATTAAATATTTTTTGAAGTCTTATAAAATTGATAACATCAACTGTTGACTTGACCAAATAACCTCAATGAACTCAGTCATATGAAAAAGCAGCATGACCCATCATCAGTGCCCAGGGTTCTGTGCCCATGCCCACATAAATACTGCAGTGCTCTACCTGAAGTGGCCTTCCATGTCCTACCATCTACCTTGTCTTACCCAACCCTTTGTTTCTTATTTTTCACTTCCATGCTGTATTGTTGTCATTCTTCCAACTAAAATTAGTGAAACATTTGTATGGTGATAGAGAAGAAATAATATTAAAGAAAACCATGGATTCCAATAAAAGATCAAAGAGGGACTTTGGACAAAGCTTTTAATCTCTAAAATAAAAAGAGAATATTCATTTACTGAATAGTATTCCTGAGGAAATAATAAGTTGTTTTTTTCTATAACCCATCAGAACCTTATTTATTGCAAATTAGTGAGTGTCGTGGTTGAATCATGTTTCCTCAAAATTAATACATTCAAGTCCTAAGCCCAAGGGCCTCAGAATGTAACTGTGTGGAGATAGGGTCGTTAAAGAGGTAGTTAAGGTAAAATAAGGTCATACATGTGGGCCTGCATTCAGCACATATGGTGTTCTTATAAGAGAGATTAGGACAGATAAACACATAGAGAAATATGATGCAAAAAGACAGTAAAAAGATGGACACATGCAAGCCAAGGAGAGAAGACTCAGAAAGTATCAAACCTGTCAATACCCTGAGCTTGGACATTTATATATAATCCAGAACCATGAGAAAATAAATACATATTGTTTAAGCCATCCAACCTATGTCATTTTATTATGGCAACCCTAGGAAACTAATACTGAAGCTACAATCAAAGGTGAAGCAGTTGTTCTCAATATCAGCCCTATTTTTTTTTAATCTCATTTTGTTCCTCAGACACTTCTAGCTCTCCAAGCCCACCCCCAATATGCAGAGAAAAACACAGATACACATGCAATCCTAAGAGCAAAATATATGTTTACTCCCTCCATTTACAGACTATTAAGGATCATTCTTCTCATGTGGGTGTCATAGAAGGTAAGCTCAAGTTTTAGCCAATTTTTAGTTATATCACTAATCTAATTTTAGAAGTGGCTGTTTAAGGACAAGGTCCAAGATGCTATACCAGTAGTACAAAATCACACATAAGCTGCAGTCTACCCATTAGAGAATAACTTAACAGTTCATAAACAGTTCACTTTGTTAACTACTGAGAAAAGTTCATATATATGTTGATAGAATTCCAAATGGTCCCAACTGTTTCTTGTTCACACCTGTCTTAGTCAGTTTATGTTGCTATAAAGGAAAACCTGAGGCTGGGTAATTTATAAATAAAAAGAGGTTTATTGGGGTCATGGTTCTGCAGGCTGTACGAGAAGCCTGGTGCCAGCATCCACCTTGGGTGAAGGTCTTGGACTTCTTCCACTCATGGTGGAAGGAGAAGGAGAGTTGTTATGTACAGAGATTAGATGGGCAGAGAGGAAGCAATAGGGGGAGGTTACAGCCTTTTTTTAAAAATAACCAGTTCTCACTAAGAGTGAGAACTCACTGACCTCCAAGAGAAGGCATTAATCTGTTCATAAGAGGTTCACCCCCATGACCCAAACGCCTCCCATTTGGCCCCAACTCCAACACTGGTATCAAATTTCAACATGAAATTTGAATGGGCCCAACATTCAAACTATGGCGATACCCCTCTGGGTTTGTTCTTAACAGCAATTTGCATTATTAATGAAAATTCAGTAATGTCACATTTTTACACATAAAAATGACAGGACTCTACAATGTCACCTGCTGGCATCCTTCCCATCCCACTAGGTCTATAAAATTCTGTCCTTAACTGAAATGTTAATGTTACATTTCTTTGAAAAGAATGTAAGTGAACGTATGCTGGAGAGAATAAGGAAATTAACATTTTTGGTGGATTCATAAGGCATCCTTGGGAAACCTTTATTGCTTAAAGTTATATTTTAATTTTTAAAATATTTTATGACATAAGAAACTACAAGCCTGAGGTTCAACATTATGAGCCTTGCCATGAGACTATTTTAAAAGAGTTCTGTTTGTGTCCTCTCTTATTTCATTGAGCAGTGGTTTATAGTTTTCCTTGAAGAGGTCCAGGGATGGCATGGGGAGAAATGCCAAATATGGGTGAAGGGGCAGAAGGCAGCAAAACACACTGCCACGTGTGTACCTATGCAACTATCTTGCATGTTCTGCACATGTACCCCAAAACTTAAAATGCAATAAAAATTAAAAAAGAATTTTACATTTCTACAGTTATAAAGAATTTGATACACATATTTATTTCCTGTATATCTTTGCCAGCTTTAATTGTCACAGTAGTTACTTCTTTATAAAGTGAATTTGGTCACGTTCCACATTTTAAATCTATGTGTTGCACTATTTCTTTAAGCATAGAGATCTGTGTCTTGAAAGTTTAAATAAGTCAAGTCTAAAAGCATCTGTCTCTTAAGATGCTAAGTTTTTGACGTCTTCAATTTTTTTTTTTGCTTTAAGTTTTCTTTCATTAAATTCTTGTTGAATAAAAAAAAGAGTTCTAGGAGTAATTCACCGCAAATTAGGGAAGAAAAGATACTTATCCAACTTTTATTTATTTATTTATTTATTTATTTATTTATTTATGTTTTTAATGTTCCAGACCCAGTTTTAAATTGTGTCAGTTATTTATTTCAGCACCATAGAACACCCTAAAACTTAACGGCTGAAAACAACCACCATTCTCTTGCTCATGGTTCTTTGGGCCAGTAGATTGGGCGGAGCACAGCTGGGGTTCTTCTGCTGGTCTTGGGATGCCTCATTCGACTGAAGGTATCATCTGGTTATTCATTTGGAGCCAGATGGTCTACAGCGGTTTCACAAATCTGGCAGTTGGTGCTGGCTGTTGGCTGGGACTCTTATCTTCAGCATGCTATCACTTCAGACATGCTTAAGTGACAGCAATATTTTAAGAGAGTTGAGAAGAGCCTGGGTGTGGTGGCTCACGCCTGCAATCCCAGCACCCCCGGAGGCCGAGGTGGGCAGACGGCCTGACGTTGGGAGCCCGAGGCCAGCCGATCAACATGGAGAAACCCCCATCCAACTTTTATTGATCAATTGCTAAGTACTTTCATAGTATGGACTGTGGTATCTGTATAGTCAGTACTTTTTATTCAAGGGTTCTCCATTCCTGGATTCAACAAAAAAATGATTAAAAAATATTTGGGGTCAAAAACAATAAAAAAATAACAATATGACAATTAGACAAACAAATGAAAATAGAGTACAACAACTATTCACTCTATTCTACCCTATTCATAAATGAGCAAGTTAGACCAATCAGAGAACCCTGAGGATTATGGTAGAATTGACTGCCAGATTAATAGCGTTTGCATTGTATTAAGTATTTATACATAATTTAGAGATGACTTAAAGTTTACAGAGGATGTGTGAAGGGTGTATGCAAATACTATAACATTTTCATAAGAGACTCAAGCATCCAAGAATTTTGTCTCCTGCTCTCCAAGTACTTTTATTAGACTCATCACGAGGCACTGCCTTAGGATGACCAACTGTCCTGGTTTGCCAGGACTCTGCCAGATTTAGCACAAAAACGTCCCTGTCCTGGGAAACCCTTTGTTTTAAGCAAACCAAGAGAGATGGTCACATTAATACTCACTTTGGAGGTAAGTTAGGTTTTATAGCGTTGCTCTCTCTGGAAAAAAGAATTAAAATTCTCCTTTCAACCATTTTAATATCAATATGAAAAAAGGATTTAAGACTTGTACAATTGTTTCATATTCACCTTCTTTTTCAAGTTTAAATAGATTGTCAGTTTCACGTTTCACTCTGACAAGTGTTATTTTTGAAGCTTCAGCAAAAACTTTAACATCCTGTTATGTTTTTTTAAAAAATTGATTTTTCCCAGTCAACCAAAATAAACATGATTACTGTAACTGGGTGCTGTGTATTTTCTCTCACATGCAGCATTACCCACAATAGTGGCTCTCAAAGTGTAGTTCCTGGAATAGCGGCATTAGCAGCACCTAGGATCACCTAGAACCCTATTAGGAATTAAATTCTCAACCCCATCAAAGACCGATTGAATCAAAAACTCTGGGAATGAGGACTGTGTCTTTTTTTTTTTTTTTCATTATACTTCAAGTCCTGGGGTACATATGCAGATTGTGCAGGATTATTACATAGGTGTACACATCATGATAGTTTGTTGCATCCATCCCCCATCATCTACATTAGGTTTTCTGCTAATTTTATCCCCCCCAAACCCCCCATCCCATGCTATACCCCCAGCTTCCCCATCCCCAATAGGCCCTGGTATATAATGTTCCCCTTCCTGTGACCATATGTTCTCATTGTTTGATACCCACTATGAGTGAGAATATGCAGTGTTTGATTTTCTGTTCTTGTGTCATTTTTTTAAGAATGATGGTTTCCAGCTTCATCCATGTCCCTGCAAAGGACAGGAACTCATCATTTTTATGGCTGCATAGTATTCCATGGTTTATATGTGCCACATTTTCCTTGTCCAATGTATCATCAGTGGGCATTTGTGTTGGTTTCAAGTCTTTGCTATTGTAAACAATGCCAAATGAACATACCTGTGCATGTGTCTTTATAATAGAATGATTTATAATTCTCTGGGTATAGACCCAGTGATGGGATTGCTGGGTCAAATGGTATTTCTATTTTTAGATCCTTGAGGAATTACTGCACTGTATTCCACAATGGTTGAACTAATTTATACTCCAGTAAATTAGTGTAAAAGTGTTCCTATTTCTCCACATCCTCTCTAGCATCTGTTGTCTCCAGATTTTTTAATGATCACCATTCCAACTGGCAAGAGATGGTATCTCAATGTGGTTTTGATTTGCATTTCTCCTATGACCAGTGATGATGAACATTTTTTCATGTGTTTGTTAGTTGCATAAATGTTTTCTTTTGAAAGTGTCTATTAATATCCTTTGCTCACTTTTTGATGGGGTTGTCTTTTTTCTTGTAAATCTGTTTTAGTTCTTTGTAAATTCTGGATATTAGCCCTTTGTCAGATGAGTAGGTTGCAAAAATTTTTTCCCATTCTGTTGATTGCCAGTTCACTCTAAGGATTGTTTCTTTTTCTGTGCAGAAGCTTTTACATTTAATTAGATCCCATTTGTCTATTTTGGCTTTTGTTGCCATTGCTTTTGGTGTGTTAGTCATGAGGTCCTTGCCTATGCCTATGTTCTGAATGGTATTGCCTAGGTTTTCTTCTACGGTTTTTATGGTGTTAGGTCTTATGCTTAAATCTTTAATCCATCTGGAGTTAATTTTAGTGTAAGGTGTCTGGAAGGGGTCCAGTTTCATCTTTCTTCATATGGCTAGCCAGTTTTCCCAACATCATTTATTAAACAGGGAATCTTGTCCCCATTGCTTGCTTTTGTCTGATTTGTCAAAGATCAGCTGGCTGTAGAGGTATGGTGTTGCTTCTGAGGCCTCTGTTCTGTTCTATTGGTCTATATCTCTGTTTTGATACCAGTACCATGCTGTTTTGATTACTGTAGCCTTGTACTATAGTTTGAAGTCAGGTAGAGTGATGCCTCCAGCTTTGCTTTTTTTTTTTTTTTTTTTTTTTTTTTTTTTTT
>CM052650.1:17806953-17835981 GCA_028533165.1 Leontopithecus rosalia
TCATTTATAGGGAACATTGAAAAGTTACACAATCTAATATGTGGTTTGGGGTCTTTTTCTGTTAACTGATGGTAAATACTAGCCTTTGGGTTATGTGGGAAATACCAATACATGTTTATGGTATTCAAAGCTTTGCCCAGAAAGTGCTGCAGAGGCCGTTTCTAAAGGTTTCTCATCCCCCTTCAAGTTGTTTAAATGCTTATAAAAATTTGTTTATGTATGCTGAGTCTTTTTTTAAACCATTTGTCTTTAGATAAAAGCAAAATAAAAATACCAGAGAAATGAGCTAAGTAACTTTTATGCCATTCAGAAAGTCCTATCAATTGGAATTTATAATACAAGTAGGATAAAAATCAGGAAAATTTTTGAATATTATTTTTAGTTCAATCTTAAAAAATTTAAATTTATGTTATATGAAACACTATTTACATAGTGGCAAAATCATTTGCTGTTTCATTTTAAATCAAAATTAGATAGCACCATATCTAGTCTTTGTTTTCCAACCCATATGTATATGTATATGCATGTGCACCAATCAACAAGTTTATTTCTTATAATTGGTTTTGTATGAAGTCAAGTGTTAAGGTAAGAATGGGAAAGGGTATATAATTTAATCTGACTGCTGAAAGAAGTCTTGAATGATTGCTCTGTTATCAAGTAGGCAAGAAATTCATCATCAGCAGTTTGCATTGCTATACTTAAAGCTGTTCTTGGGAAGAATCAAATTAAGCAATTATTTCTTACTGATTATTATACTTTCACATTGAGAAGATCTAGAATACCAGCCTCAGTTCTTTAAATTGTATGCCTTATGATGTTTTTCTAAAGACTACTTTTTTCTTGTTTTCTTGATTTTTACATATGAGCTGTGAACCATAACCATTTTACATCATGTTTGCCCAAGAAGTGTGATGTTTTAATCCAGCATTATACCTCAAAAAATTATAAATATTAAAATAATTATACCTTACTTTTTCTAGTATAAATATTACGGGTATGATTTCTTTATGATCCTAAATACAGATAATAGGCTAAGATTGAAAATAAAAACTGAGTCTCAGAAAGGTGAAGCAACTTACCCAAGGTGAACAGTATGTGGCAAAACAAAAGTTCCTGAAATGGGGTTGAAATCTCTGCTTTTACTTCATGTCCTTTGTAGGTTCTAGGATTTGAAAATAAAGGTACTTTGTTGTGCCAGTGGTCACATCGGCCTTTGTAGTCACCACATTCTTGAGATACAATTTTCCTGTGGTCTGACATCTCTACAGGCACCTCTCCAACCTCTGATACATTTTCTCCCACAAAATCTCACCTTTGTTCCAAAGTGCTCCCAAAAGATTGAACTGAATATCCAGGACACAGCAGGATAAGAGCAGACACAATATTACAAAGGCTGAGTTAAATCTGATAACTCATTCCACATAGTTCATAAGTGCAAGTATGCAGAACAACCAATGGGTGAAATAAGAGAAAATAAGAATTCTATTAGAAAGAGAGGAGTACAAAATTACATGAGCGTCTGTGTGTAGGGGCGGGAGTGTACACATACGTTTGAGTCAAAAGTATAGTTAAACATTAAAAAAAAATTCTGGACTCCAAGGGAGGTGACGGTCAAAGGGTACAAACTTTCAGTTATTCAAGATAAATAAGTTCTGGAGCTCTATATACAGTATAGTGCCCACAATGATCAATATTGCATTGTATGCTTTATTTAGCCTATTACCTGTATTTATGATCATGAAGAAATCATACCAGTTTACTTATACTAGAAAAAGTAAAGTATAATTATTTTAATATTTATAATTTTTGAGGTATAATATGTATTAAAACATTGCATTTCTTGGGCAAACATGATGTAAAATGGTTATGGTTCATATGATTCACAGCTAATATGTTAAAATCAAGAAAACAAGAAAAAAGTAGTCTTTAGAAAAGCATCTTAAGGTATACAGTTTAAAGAACTGAGGCTAGTACTCTAGATCTCCTCAGTGTGAAAGTATAAGAATCAGTAAGAAATAATTGTTTAATTTGCAGAGAGGGTAGGATTTATATTATTTTGCAAAAATAAGAATAAGAATAGAGACAGAAGATGATAAATATGTCCTTGACAAACATGCCCTATGACCTCGATGGTGGTGATAATTTCTCTGGTGTATAGAAATTATCATCAAGTTGTTACATTCAATATGTGCAACTTTTTATGTATCAATTATATCTTAATAAAATGATTTTTTAATGTAATAAATACTTCTGAGCTCTTGTGCCAGAGTTGGGAATGTTAAAAATAAAAGTCTGGTTATACCTTGTTTTTGTTTTTTGTGGCACATACCACTATCATGGTCCCATTATGCAAAGACTGCTACCTTTTTAGAAGTTTTCCATCAATTTTAAATTGACTGCTATGTTTGGATGATGAAAAAAAATTAAGCAATGTTGCTGAGTCACCAAACTGCTTGTTTCATTGAGGCGCCTCTTGATATTCACACACAGGTAGTGAATAAAGCAGCTGGTTACTTTTCACTTAACTGCTAGTGACTTCTAAAACAATTTAATGTATTTTTTCTTACAATATCATGAACTAGATGGAGCAGCAGTTCCCAACCTTTTTGGCACCAGGGGTTGGATTTGTGGAAGACAATTTTTCCACAGACCGGGGGTGAAGGGAGCTGGGTGGGGAAAGGTTTTGGGATAAGACTGTTCCACCTGAGATCATCAGGCAGTAGACTCTCATAAGGAGTGTGTAAGCTAGATCCCTTGTCCACAGTTCGCACTAGGGTTCATACTCCTGTGAGAATCAAATGCCAGCACCGATCAGACAGAAGGTGGAGCTGAAGTGGAAATGCTCGCTCACCTCCTGCTTTGCGAACCTGTACTTGTCCACAGCCTGGGTGTTGGGGATCCCTGAGGGCTTGTTGGTTGAAGAGCATTCTAGTAATAATTGCTCCCTAAAATCTTACAGCACATATTTGATCAGTTACTTCAGATGTTTGCAGTAAAGTGGAGGAATTTTTGGTTGAGATTAAGCCTTTCCTTGTTGAGGAATCTCTGTTAAATGACATCAACCTGGAAGTGGCTGTCTGTGGCAGGAGATGGCATGGGAGACCTGAGCCAGTGAGAAACATGGCAGTGGGAGAAGTGGTAGGAAGGAAGGCAAAACTGAGCAAGGTAGAATATCAGTGTATTAGTCAATTCTTGCATTGCTATAAAGAACTATCTGAAACTGCATAATTTATAAAGAAAAGAGGTTTAATTTGATCACAGTTCCTCAGGCTGTACAGAAGGCATGGATGGAGAGGCCTCAGGAAACAAAATCATTGCAGAAGGCAAAGGGGAAGCAAACATGTCCAACATGGCCAGAGCAGGAGGGAGAGAGAGAGAAGGGGGAGGTGCTACACACTTTTAAATAACCAGATTGGGTGGGAACTCACTATCACAAGAGCTGCAAGTGGGAAGTTCACCCCCATGATCCAATCACCTCCCACCAGGCCCTTCCTTCAACATCAAGGATTACAACTGAACATGAGATTTGTATGGGTGCACCAAATTAAATCCTGTCAATTAGTAGAGTGAAAAGAGACTGCATTTGATTAAACACCTTTCAAAGTAAATGTTAATATTCTTTATTTCCTTGTTTCAGGCTGATGGATTCAGAGACAAATTTTAGAAGGGACCTATTGACACTGAGCACGTCATCTTACTAAGGTTAAAAAATGTCTTCTTTAATATACCAAGCAGAAGCAGTTCAATATCTGTGTGTGTGTGTGTGTGTGTGTGTGTATGTGTTAAATATGAACCCCCATTAATCTAAATGTAAACCACTTTGAGAATATATTTTTAAAAATCGATGAATCATTCTCAAGTTTTGTTGAAGCCAACATTGAACTTACCTGTCAATGGGTTTAGTTAGTATCCACCTATTTCCATTTTTTAAAATTATTATACTCTAATTTCTGGAATACATGTGCAGAATGTGCAGATTTGTTACAGAGGTATACATGTGCCATGGTGGTTTGCTGCACCCATCAACCCATCTACATTATTCTCCTAATGCTATCCCTCCCCTAACCCCCACAGGCCCCAGGGTGTGATGTTCAGCTCCCTCTATCCATATGCTCTCATTGTTCAACTCCCACATATGAGTGAGAAATTGCACTGTTTACTTTTCTCTTCTTGTGTTAGTTTGCTAACAATGATGGTTTCCAACTTTACCCGTGTCCCTGCAAAGGACATGAACTCTTCTCTTTTATGGCTGCATACTATTCCACAGTGTACATGTGCCACATTTTCTTTATCCAGGCTATCATTGATGGGCATTTGGGTTGGTTCCAAGTCTTTGTTATTGGGAATAGCACTACAATAAACATGTGTCTGCATGTGTCTCTATAAAGACACATTCTACTATAGTAGAATGATTTATAATCCTTTGGGTATATACTCAGTAATGGGATTGCTGGGTAAAAGGATATTTCTGGTTCTAGATCCTTAAGCAATCACCACACTGTCTTCCACGTGGTTAAACTAATTTACACTTCCACCAACATTGTAAAACCATTTCCATTTCTTCACATCCTCCAGCATTTGTTGTTTCCCTACTTTTTAATGATTGCCGTTCTAACTGGCGTGAGATGGTGTCTCATTGTGGTTTTGATTTGCATTTCTCTAATGACCAGTAATGATGAACATTTTTACATACATTTGTTGACCACATAAGTGTCTTCTTTAAAGAAGTGTCTGTTCATATGCTTCTCCCATTTTTGATGGTTTTTGTTTGTTTTTTTTTTCTTGTAAATTTGTTTAAGTTCTTTGTAGATTCTGGAAATTACCCCTTTGTTAGATGAATAGATTGCAAAATTTTTCTTTCATTCTGTAGTTTGCCTGTTCACCCTGATGATAGTTTCTCTTGGTGTGCAGAAGCTCTTTAGTTTAATTAGATCCAATTTGTCAATTTTAGCTTTTGTTGCCATTGCTTTTGGTGTTTTAGTCATGAAGTCTTTGCCCATGCCTATGCTTTTAATGGTATTGTCTAGGTTTTCTTCTAGGGTTTTTGCCATTTTAGGTCTCACATTTAAGTTTTTAATTCATCTTGAGTTAATTTTTATATAAGGTTTAAGGAAAGGGTTCAGTTTCAGTTTTCTGCATATGACTAGCCAGTTTTCCCAACACCATTTATTAAATAGGGAATCCTTTCCCCATTGCTTGTTTTTGTCAGGATTAGGTTTGTCAATGATCAAATGGTTGTATATGTGTGGTGTTATTTCTGAGGCCTCCATTCTGTTCCATTGGTCTATACATCTGTTTTTGTGCCAGTACCATGCTGTTTTGGTTACTGTAGCCTTGTAGCACAGTTTGAAGTCAGGTAGCATGATGCCTCCAGCTTTGTTCTTTTTGCTTAAAATTGTCTTGGCTATGCAGGCTTTTTGTGGTTTCATATGAAATTTAAAGTAGTTTATATCTAATTCTAGAAACTGGTTTATGGAAAAGATTAACAAAATAGATAGAACAGTAGCCAGACTAATAAAGAAGAAAAGGGAGAAGAATCAAATAGTCACAATAAAAAATGGTAATGGTGATAGCACCACTGATCCCACAGAAATACAAATGACCATCAGAGAATACGAGAAACACCTCTACACAAATTAACTAGAAAATCTAGAAGAAATTTATACATTTTGGACACACACCCTCCCAAGACTGAACCAGGAAGAAATTGAATACCAGAATAGACCAATGACCAATAATAAGTTCTGAAATTGAAGCAGTAATTAATAGCCTACCAACCAAAAAAAGCCTAGGACAGATGGATTCATAGCGAAATTCTACCAGAGGTACAAAGAGAAGCTGGCACCATTCCTTCTGAAAATATTTCAAACAATAGAATAAGAAGAGGAGTCTCCCTAACTCATTTGATGAGGCCAGCATCATACTGATACCAAAACCTGGCAGAGATACAACAAAAAAAGAAAATTTCAGGCCAATATTCCTATTGAACACTGATGCAAAAATCCTCAATGTAATACTGGCAAACCAAATCCAGTAGCACATCAAAAAGCATATCCACCAAGATATACTTGGCTTCATGCTTGGGATGCAAAGCTAGTTCAACATATGAAAATCAATCAGTGTAACCCATCCCATAAACAGAATGAATGACAAAAACCACATGATTATTTCAAGAGATGCAGAAAAGACCTTCGAAAAAATTCAATATCCCATCATGCTAAAAAATCTCAATAAGCTATATATTGATGGAACTTATCTCAAAATAATAAGAGCTATTTATGAGAAACCCACAGCCAATATCATACTGAATGGGCAAAAGCTCTAAGCATTCCCTTTAAAAACCAGCCCAAGACAAGGATGCCCTCTCTCACCACTCCTGCTCAACATAGTATTGGAAGTTCTGGCCAGGGCAATCAGGCAAGAGAAATAAATAAAGCATATTCAAATAGGAAGAGAGGAAGTCAAATTGTCTATGTTTGCAGATGACATGATTGTATATTTGGGTAACCCCATCATCTAAGCCCAAAATCTCCTTCAGCAGATAAGCAACTTCACCAAAGTCTCAGGACACAAAATCAGTGTGTAAAAATTACAATCATAACTGTACACCAATAATAGACAAACAGAAAGCCAAATCATGAGTGAACTCTCATTCACAATTGCTGTGAAGAGAATAAAATACCTTGGAATACAACTTACAAGGGATGTGAAAGATCTCTTCAAGGAGAACTACAAACTGCTCAAGGAAATAAGAGAGGACACAAACAAATGAAAAACATTCAATGCTCATGGATAGGAGAATCAATATCGTGAAAATGGCCACACTGCCCAAAGTAATCCATTTTATAATAACCATAATACAATAACATTAAAAATTCAGAAGTACATTCTCTTATTTAGTAGTCATCTAATTCAAATTTGTTAAATATCTGCCCATGCATATGTCAGGCATTTTATTAGGCAGTAGGGATACATCTGAATAGGAAGTATTCCCTCTTCTGAAGTTTATATCTTTCTAATTTTCCATTTCGAACTACAAAGACTTAGGAAAATGCTACATTATGTAAATTTCATGTACTCCATAGGTTTAGATTTTTATTTTTGCAACCGTACAGCTTTCTATATTTTAGCTCTTGGTTTATAAATAAACAGCCAGTTGATAATAAAACTGCTCATTAAAAGAGTCCTCACTTCTCTCATTTCTTACTTTTTATCTTTTTGGAACTCTACTTAATAATTGAATGGGACTGAATATTGAATCAATTACTTAGTCTATGTTAAATGCTTAAAAATATATTTTATTTCTTCTCAATATTCTATTTAGAGAAGGTGTTTTGGGAAAGTGACCTCAAGTGATTTGCCCTCCTGGGCTTTCCAACCTCCTGGGATTACAGGTGTGAGCCACAGACACTGCACCTGGCCTGAAAATAAAGGAAAAGTTTAACTAAAATTTAAGAGGATATAATTGCATTGTGTTTTATTTACTTGTTTCATTTGTCTCTTCATATACACAATCATTTTATCTTATATATAAAGTATATGAATCATCACAACAAATCCCACAGACTCCTTGGCATGTGTAACAGTAAGATTAGCATAGAGTTGTATTGAAGATACAATGTGGATAATTACATAGACATGAGTTGTTTCTATTGAATTATGTTGTCCTTCATGATTTCAATGTGAGATGGCATTTGCTATCTTACAAATAATTAATTTACAGAAGATTATAAAATTAGTAAAAATCTATGATGCTTGAATAAAAAGTATATATATGAAATAAATTGCTATCTCCATTTCATAAATATTTATCTTGAAATGTAAGAACCTTTCTAAATTGTGATTACTCTTCTCTAAATGAGTAAAACCTAAAATACAACAAAAAGTTTAATGTAAATTAAAATTTATGTGCTGTGAAATACCTAATAGGCCTCAATATGACAAATTTCTGACAGATCCTTTCTGAAAGAAAACAAAAAAATTATTTTATACGAGGATTAATTTTTTTTTTTTTTGAGACAGTGTTTTGCTCTTGTTACCCAGGCGGAGTGCAATGGCGTGATCTTGGCTCACCGCAAACTCCGCCTCCTGGGTTCAGGCAATTCTCTTGCCTCAGCCTCCTGTGTAGCTGGGATTACAGGCATGCACCACCGTGCCCAGCTAATTTTTTGTATCTTTAGTAGAGACGGGGTTTCACCATGTTGACTAGGATGGTCTCGATCTCTTGACCTCGTGATCCACCCACCTCAGCCTCCCAAAGTGCTGGGATTACAGGCTTGAGCCACTGCACCCGGCCGAGGATTAATTTTTATGTGAACTTTACTAAGGTATGCCTGGATAGCTGCTCAAATATTATTTCTAGGAGTATCTGTGACGATGAACTAACTTAAATTGGTAAACAGTAAAGGAGACTTGCTCTCAAGATGTGCCTCATTCAAACCATTGAGGGCCTAAATCAAACAAAAAGGGCAGAAAAAGGGTGAATTCCCTTTCTGTGTTTGAGCTGAGAAATCCATTTTTCTTCTGCCCTCAAATATCAGAGTTCCTGGTTCCAGCCTTTGGGATTCAGACTTGGGCCCCATTCCTACCCACACGTTTTCAGACCTTTAGACAGGCTGAATTACACAGCCAGCATTTCTGATTCTTGTTTGCATATGATAGATTATGAGACTTCTTGGCCTCTGTGACCATGTGAGCCAATTCCCAAAGTTAAAATATATGTATATATATATATATATATATATATTTATATGCAGAACATAAAATTTATACAATGTGGCATTATTAATTGGGGTTCTCCAGAGAATACAGAACCAGTTACATACACATAATATATATATATATATAATTTATATAATTATTCATTTTATATAGAATATATAATTTATGTAATTATATGTATATATATACATATATACACATACATGTAAGTATATATATATACACATACATATAAGTATATATATACACACATACATATAAGTATATATATATATATATATATATATATATATATATATAATTATAACATGTAACTTGCAACAACAACATAAAGACAGTAACTGCCTAAGGCAGATATGGCTCTGGGGCTGGGAGGTCAAAGGGAAAAGGCTTGGGTTGTTAGAAACGAGAAGTCGTGAATGTGGAAAGAAACCATGACTTCTGTTGAGCAAGTGTAGCTGGGTAGAGGGGAAAGCTCCTGTGGGGCAGGGCTCACAGTGGTAGAACTCAGAACTTGCTTGAGGAGCTGCTACCTGACAGTTGTTAGTTATGATTAATTAATGTAATTATATATATTGTATATATATATAATTGGTTCTGTATTCTCTGGAGAACCCCAGTGAATATCTTCCCTTTGCTCATATTTTAAAGCAGCTCTGTAGGAGACTGACTGTCATGCTTGGAAAACATTATGTCTTATTGTAAGGTTCTATCTCCAGTTCCTAGCTTAGCATGAATACTCTTTCTCATGTGGAGGAATGGGAGAAGTAATGTGCCCAAAATCAAGAAGACTGAAAGGACACCCTGAGCTCTTAGCAGCTGTTGGAAATTGTTAGTGGGAGACGGTCTACTCTTTGCTCTCAGCCGGGAGGCTTCAAGGGTGGCTGTGAAAGGATGAAATAGAGAAGAATTTGGAATTCTGCCATGTTTCTCCCCCTCATTGACTAGAAAAGTGTGGCCCATATCTGCAGCAGGGATGAAAGCATGTCAGGAATCAGGAATTATGTTTGATCCCATTCTGGGCACCTGAGGTCTAAAAGAAAATAAATCATTATAAGTGGAGGGATGATGAAAAGCATTTGCTTGAGGGCCAGAAGAAAAGTCCAGGGGTCACAGACTCCAATGCATGTAGAGTCTGGGCCATTTATATTACTGAAGGCAATAGACATGTCAGTAAGTGAGAGCTGAGTGTGAAGGGGTAAATTGAAACTTACCTGCTCCTTCTAGAAAGGCAGGGACCATTTAGCACCCATAGATTGTTGCCCCGTTGAGCCCAATAATGTTAGATCTTCCCGTATTTCTAGAGAAGCCAGAGGTTTCATTTTTCTTAGAAATTTACCAACATTTAAGTGTTGTTTCATTTTTTAACTAAATGAAAGCCAAATGAAACACATCTGTGATCATTTATTGTTCCTCTTATCCACCTAGGTCCATTCTGAACACAACAGACAGAATCATCTTTCTAATACACAAATCAAATTGCTGAACATTCTCCAGGGGCTCCCCATTTCACCTGGAATCAAATAAAATATAATTTCCTGTCTCATGTGATCTGCCTCATGCCTACATTTCTGAACTGCTTTCCTCCTGCCAGGATGCTTTTTTAACAGTTGTTGTTCTCTCTGCCCAGAATGTGATTACATCAGATCTTCACAAAGCATCTTCTCATCTCTGTGAACGCTGTTCAGTTGTTCTTTCCTTGGACCACATTTCTAATACAGCATCCTCCCACCCACCTCTTTCCTAGCCTGAGCTTTTTCTCTCCTTTTTGGTTTTATTTTTTTCCCCACAGTCTATGACTATCTGGAATAATATAATTTATTTGTCCTTTTACTTTGTCATTGATTCTGGAATATAAGGTCTATGAAAGCAAAGATTTTGTTTTGCTCATAGCAGTGTTTGGCAGAATTTGTGGCACATAGCAGTTCTGCTGAATATTAAGCTTTTGACTCTCAGCTCCAAATCCACCCTTCTAAATTCTACCATGTGAGGCTAGTACTTGGCAAACCACCCTTCTCCCTTGCCAGCTAGATTCTTGTTAGCTTTTGCCAAGCAAGAGTACTGAAAGATATTGGAAGGCAGGAAGATGGAGAACAGACTTGCTTCTTCCTATTTTCCTGCTGTTCTGGCAGCAGCAATTGATTCTAGTTTTCCTCTTTTTCCCACATTTCCACAACCAGCTTCATTAGCTTCAGAGAACCCCATCTGAGACACTAACAACTGTCAGACAGCAGCCCCTCAAGTTCTGAGTTTCGCCTCTGTGAGCCCTGCCCCATAGGAAGCTTTCATCTCCAGCTCTACCCTCTTCAGAAGTCATGGTCTGCTTCCACATTCACAGACTTCTGGTTTCTAACAACCCAAGCCTCTTCCCTTTGATCTCCCAGCCCCAGGGCAGTATCTGCTTCAGGCAGTTGCTGTCTTTACCTTGTTGTCACATGTTACATCATTGTTACATTTTTACAGTTTCAGTCCTTTAATACCTGTTTCATCAATCCTGTTACAAAATGCTCTCTTAACTAGTGTGATTTCTGCTTTCCTTACTGGCCCTCTATTGATACAGCATGTCTTTAATAAATATTTAACACATTGATGAATAAATGAATGTGGCCAGCAGACATCTACTTTGTAAGATGTGCCCTGGAGATCCTACTTATAAATTTCTTGTGACAGTGAATTATTCTTATACACGCACAACTGTGGCAGAGTTTTCCTTGGAGCCACTTGAATGTCTGGGTCAAATGCTGTGTGCTTCTTCTGCTTGTACTCTATCTCCAGGGCCAGATTCTGAGCTTTAGAGGACCTTAGTCATTGAGAAGATGAAGGTGTCTTGAACGGGTAATTCAAAATAAAATATCTATAGAGAGAGATAGAGGCATAGTCACACACATGTATAAAGTAAATATAAGACTAGCAAAGTTATTTTATCATACTGACTAATCTTTTTTAAAATTTATTTTCATATCTAATTCCTCTCAGAAAAATATGCGCCCCTTTCACTTTTAGATGTCTCGGCTTTCCTGATATATTTGTCATGCATTCCATCTATTGCATAATTCAGGACTCTATTAACATTCTTCAAATAACTACAGGAAGGAAATGTCCAAAGACAAAGCTCTAGGATGATTCAGGTAGACTCTGAACTTTACCTTCATTTATTGACCTTCTGGAGAACCTGGACTCATCCTTAGATAGGTTCTGGTTGAATTTCCTGAAACTCTTACATTTATTGAGTGTTTATGATTGCTGTAGCCCACACCAGAAACTTATATCATCCCAGTTTAGTCTCACAAAACTACTATGAATTAGAAACTATGTACTCTTTATTATGTTCTGACAGAATCTAATAGAGTGCTGAGTACCCCCACGTACTCCGTAAAATATGATTGTGCCTCTCAATATTTTTAAGAGTTTACAATGTGCCAAGAGTTCAAGTTATTTTGCATGTGTTAACTTATTTAATCATTAGAACAATATTTTTTACCCTGATTTTACAAATGAGAACACAGATATGCAGAAAATACCTCATCAAAGTTCACCCAGTGAATACATTGCAGAAAGGGGATTTGAAACCCAGCAGTCTTGGTTTAAACATTCACATACCTCTAACTAGAATATGACATGTAAATAGCTTTATTAAACTTGCCCAATCTAAACTGAGTTAATGCTTTGTAAATTACTGTCTTCAAATAAAACCTGTGTTGTGCTGTTTAGTCTCTCATGGATGATCTAACTAATGGTCCCCAAAATGTTTAAATATGAGTCCTTGCCTCAGCATCAGTGTTAATAGCCCTACTTTCGATTCCTCTTAGTTGACAATATAGATGACAAAGTGCTGTCATTAAGCCAGTACTTCACAGTTCTTGCTAAAATTCTTCAATTCCTTCTTATCATCTGTAAGACAACATCTAAACTCCATGACTTGACCTTGCCTGCTCAGCCCCAACCTCCTGCAATGATTATGAGCTCACCACATGAGTCTTCCGGTTTTCCCTGCAGGTCGGGAACCTTCACGTGGAAGCATTTCTTCTGCTTCTCCCCTTTCCCTGCTATCTGTAACTAGTAAATCTCCACTCATGCTTTAAATCTCAAATGTAACTTCATCCAAGAACTCTGTCTTAATCCTCTGATCTTCACCAGGTCTCCTGTAATTCAACTCAATGGTTCCTCAAATGCCTCCTTCAGAGCACCTGTTATTTCATCATTCAATTCTATGTGTATTTAGTTGTTAAGGACCTATCTCTGACAAAAACAGAGGCACTTCTAAGAGCACAGACTGTCTCTTTCATTCACACCTGTATCCCCAGCACCTATTACTTTGTAAAAGCAGGTGGACACTTTTAGATTCCTATAACATGGACAGCTTTTTCAATCTTCATCTGAAGTACAGGATGAAAGTTTATATTATCCCACGAATCTTTTAAACAAGTGACTAATATTAATAGCACCAATAATAGCTAACACTTAATGAGCAGTTTCTATTTTCCAGGGACAATTTTAAGAGCTTTAAAATTTGGAACTCAATTCATCCTTACAACATTGTGAGATTGATACTATGAGCTCTGAGATTGGAACTATTGAGCACTCTGCTCAAAACATATATGCTTCCCTCTATCCAGGTATTCAAATATAGTGAAGAATTTGATGATGCTCCCTTTTGACCCATAGTAAAACTCTGAGGCCATCACTTAGTCAAAATGATTCTGAGAAATCTACTTGCAGAATAACTGGCCAGGCAGTTGAATATCCCTGGGGTTTCAGACCAGAGTATAAGTTGTCCTCAACCTCAGAGCTGTGATCACTGAGGTGAGAGGTTATGGCTGCAAGGAACCCCAAATTAAGCACATACAAAATGCTAATAGGAGTCAAGGCAAATAGCATTGCATGCAGAAAAGTGCCACTGGTTTTCAATACAAGTGGACATTATGACTAATAAACTTCAAATTCATTGGAAACTGTTTCTCTGTTAGTCACAATTCTTGTTATTTTCTAAACATTAAAAGAACTACCTCATGGCCATTGAAAAGGACTCTCATAGTCAAATAGTTCAGGATCCACTTCTACAGATAACCCATGAAGGACTATAGACCATTATATCAGTTTTATTTCAACATTTACATTGCCACACATTAATACAACTTAGATATGACAAATGTACTAACTCTATCTACATGTCATAACAGGTCTATACAAATGTACCTGACCTACGTAGCAGTCTTCCAATATCTTTCTCTAGACAGTTGTCCTTCCAGAACTCTTTCACTCAGATAAAATATACCTGGTCTTCTTAGTTTAACAAACTGTAAACAAACAGTGTAAAGTTTTCAAAATTGATAATCACTTTCCCATATATCTGGTTCAAGATACTGTCATCACCATCTCTATATATTTTTTGGAATTTGAATTAATTACTACATAGTGATTTATTTTAAATTAAGAAGAGGTGGGATGAGAGCTCTAAATAATACTGTTACCTAAAATTCTCTTTCTTAAGAATGTGGCCATCACAACTTAGAGACACATGCATGTCCCTCAAAAAAGAATGCTACAGAAAACAGACTATAATCTACTTGCTCTACTGAGCACAGAGAAATAATATTTTTTTTTTTTTTGAGATGGGAGTTTACCGAGGCTGGAGTGTAATGGCGCGATCTCGGCTCACCACAACCTCCGCCTCCTGGGTTCAGGCAATTCTCCTGCCTCAGCCTCCCGAGCAACTGGGATTACAGGCACGCGCCACTATGCCCTGCTATTTTTTTGTATTTTTAGTAGAGACGGGGTTTCACCATGTTGACCAGGATGGTCTCGATCTCTTGACCTCGGGATCCACCCACCTCGGCCTCCCAAAGTGCTGGGATTACAGGCGTGAGCCACCGCGCCTGGCCGCCAATAATTTTATATTTTAGAAAGTCATGATCTACGTCCAGTAACAAATACTAGTTCCTTTGGGTTGCATGTAAAGCTAGAACCACTTTTTCAGGTTTGGCTCTGGATAATTTAGAGAAAGGGGATTGCAAAGGAGAGTGACAGAAAGACTATGACTGATAGGAAGACAAATATGTGAAATAAGGAAGTTTTTAGATTTCTAGGACAGTAAATAAATTGTCAAGGTTATCTGACTTAAATCATAAGAAACTTAATGGATGCAAATTCCTAATGCACTTTGAGTTTTTGAACAGATGAATTATATACTAATTATAAATGATAGGGAAAGCCTATTGACAAGTAAGTTAGTAAAATAAATACCATATACAATGGAGAAAAGTAAGGCATAAAAAAGAGCGATACCTCATGTGCAATGGGGGCAGTTTTAAATAGATCAAGGAAGAACTCAGGGACAAAGTGACATTTGTGCAAAGACCTGGCTGTAGTGAAAATTGAAGTCATGAGGATCTGACTTTTTTATCAAACAGAAAAAATCTGGAAATCTGTGAAGTATAAGTACATTTAGAAAAAAGCATCGTATAATACACATTTTTGTCCTCAGACATCAGTTCCACTATGTGTGGGTTTCACCCCTTTGTACTGAGTTCTGATATAATAAAAATTGAGAATGAGATTTTGGAGGGGAAATTACACCTGTTTTCAACTAATTTGGTTTTTCATGTTGTGTTGCATATTTAATGTATTTGAATATTGGTTTTTCAGCTGTAACCCAAAAGAGCCCCTCTGGAAATGACATAGTACATCTCTGCGGAATGTATTTCCTGCATTTAAAAAATACACAATAAAATAGTAACTCCATAGTGTCTGTGTTCCATCAACCATAGCCTATTTTCTAATTACAATACATGTATGCTCCTTTTAAAGTTAATTTTCTCTATATTTGAACATCTCAACAGACTTATTTTTAGATCTTTGCTTGGCTTGACTTTATTCCATTTAGAAGAAAAGCATTTTGATATTTTGGAGAAATTTGTATGTTCATAATTAACTATTAAACATGGGACTCTATTTAAAATAAAAACTATTTTAAGGGAAAAAAGAAAGAAAAGAAAAGAAAATGAAACAGAAAAAAAACGGAAGAGAGAAAGAGAAAGAAAGAAAAAATAATCCTGTTTTCGCAAACTCAATTTGAAGAAGATAAACTTTTAATTCTAAATTTGCAAGTATCTTCAACATGCCTGGCATTTTACAAAGTAGGAAACAAAGCTCAAGATGTTACATTGGTAATAATAAGTTAACTAAGCAAGCATGTTAAATTATTAAATTTGGAGAATACATTGTGCTTATTATGTTACTTACCCTTGCAGTGAACTAGAAAATGAATGTGGTCATTCCAGACTGGTTAAATTGAAAATATATTTTATACAGATGTGTCTAATGTAGTTTCCTGGCAGAGGAATGATGCACACAAGTTATATTTATAAGTATACAAATCTGGTTTTATATTACAATGCAGTTCTATAAAATTAGATTCCCCCTCTGCACTTCAGTTTTCACTTTCAGGATATATTTACCTCTTTTTATCATTTAAAGAATCTTTATTAAAAACACTATTTTTCCAGATCCTTCAGAGTTGGTTTCATTTATGGGCAGGCTGAGGGGTGGGAATTAAATAGAAGGGAATTTACGAATAAATAGTGAGTGATCTATTTAAAACCAAGGGATTCACCCTCCTTAATTAGTGCTAAATTGATTTTTACAAAATCCTATTTCTTCTGCCAACTTCGTTGAAATTCCAGTTCTTTTTCATTTTGTTTTGGATCTTTTTTTAATGCTAACTAATTGTATTCCATCTGTTAAGATAGCTAGACAGTATTACTGTGTCCATTTCAGTTTGTTTGGCCATGTTTGTTAGATTAATCTAGCCATGAAGACAGTGAAAACTTTATCTAGACTAACTGTCCATTAACTTCTCTGATACCTTGGGCTTTATATGTATGTGTGTGTCTGCAGGTGTATACGTGTGTTCGTGTGTGTATATCATATTGGTTTAGTTAGTTTTAATGCATTTATTTTGAGGGAATTTCAGTGAACTAGATTTGTTATTGGAAATAAAATAAATTTTTGTTATATTTACTTTGGGGTTAATACTAGCAATTATTCTCCACTTCAGATCCCATAATGGAGTGCACTATAGACTGAAAGTTTATGTCCCCCAAAATTTACATGTTGAAACCAAATTCCCTTTGTGATGTTATTTGGAGGTGAGGCCTTTGGGAGGTGTTTTGGTCATCAGGATGGATTCTTTATGAACAAAATTAGTGGCCTTATAAAAGGGACCCAGAGAGCTCTCTGTCCCTTCTGCCATGTAAGGAACACAAGAAGACAGTCGTCTGGGAACCAGGAAGTGAGCCCTCACTAGACACCAGCTCTGCTGGAATCTTTGTCTTGGGCTTCCTAACCCCATAACTGTGAGAAGTAAATTTCTATTGTTTATCAGGCCTCCAGTCTATGGTATTCTGTTATGGCAGCCTTAATGGTCAATGGCAAAATGAGTCAAAAACTATTCCATTCAAAGACTTAAAGTTTTAATGTGATAGCAACACAAAGGCAGCATGGAAAAAAGTAAATAATTTAAAATTAAATAACTGTTTGTCAATGTATAAGTGCCATTGGATTGCTATTCTGGTACTAAAGGTAACTAAGACTTATGCTACTTCTCCGGGTACCCAGTAAAAGTATTGTTAGATAGTTAACAATTTTCTCAAGCCAAGACTCAGAAAGTCTGGGTGCCAGATCACTTCTGGAATATATTATTACCAGTAGATTATTATGTAATAAATAAGAAAGTGCACGTCCCAAATTGGGCCTTTCATTTACATCCAGTTTGTCCAAAGTGCAGTAGGCTGAGAGGAATGAAAAGCACGCAGAGATCCCATTGGGTGTGTCAATGTCCACAACCAATGCAGTTCCAGATTAGTCTCCAGCAAAGTTATCAATTAGTCGATGTTTGCTTTCAGCATTGGTCACCATTTCCTTTCCCACTGGCAAGATTGCCTGAGAACTAACTTGTATTGGAAAATGTTCCCAAGTGATTCTATATTTTGGCCCTTCTCCACCAATGGAAATTGGTGGAGACAAAAGCAAAGCAAGGCAATTTATTCTAAATGACATAGCCAGAGTTCTAAGAATGTACAGAGGAAGAATACACATGGTATGGACTGGCCAGAGAAAGCTTTCCAGCAACAGTAAAAAATGAGCATTTACTATGTGTCAGGAACTATGCAAACACTTTACACATATTTTCTATGTCATTATTATGACTAGGTTATAAAGTAGGTGGTAGGAGTGAGGCAGAAGAATAGGGTCTGGAGGCAGGGAACATGAGGCCAACACGTGCTGATTTCCTACAACTAAATCAAATGGAAACACTTCAGCTGTGACAGGAAATATCCTCTGCATGTACATAGGGTCTACACCTAGTAAATTACTTTGTAACTTTACTTCATCTTCTTCGTTTACATAGTGCTACACCAAGTAATCAATGGAAACCTCTAGTGGGTACTTAAACCCCAGAAAATTCTGTAATGGAGCCCTATGCTCAGGTGGCTTCTGTAGAGCATACTTTCATTTTCAATAAACCTCAGCTTTTGTTACTTCATTCTTTCCTTGCTTTGTTTGTGTGTTTTTCCAATTCTTTGTTCAAGACACCGAGAGCCTGGACATCCTCCATTGGTAACAGTAGTGCCTCTTGTAGAGTTAATGAAATACAGGCTGAATTCAATTACATGTCATGTGTAAAATCACAGGTACTTAGTGAACTGGAAAGATCTCCTTTCATGCACAAAGATGAGCCTGGGTAGTTTCTTATAATCCATTCCTGCTACAGTGAGAATGGTGATGGTGGTAGGCATGGGTGGGGAAGGTCATCAAAGATGTGGGGGACACTGCTTCTTTCTTGATGAGCAGAACCTTTAGAGATTTGCAAAGAAATTTCTCGGCCTTGTTAAAACATGAAGTTTAATCTAAATACAAGCAGAGAGCGATACTAAGTTAATGTTTATTTAAACAATGTTTATGCACAAAATCACTAGATTGCCATCATCTTTGAATTGTCCATTGCCATTTGGCTGGTTTCTCAACTCTGAGTATTGTATATGGATATGTAACAGTCTATTCTTCACTACTATGCACATCATGATGGCAGGAATTAACTATCAAATTTAGATATTGAAGGGAAGTCATGGCAGTCCAAGTAAATTACTTTAAGAAATAATTATGAGATGGTAACACAATTTCATACATTCCACGACTGAACAAATAACATTATGAACTAGAAATATGGCAGCCATCCTAAATTACTTTCTTTTCCTCACCTAACCTAACAAATCACTAGGATCTAACAAATATCCTAGTTACTCTGTATCCACAAAGTTCTTTTCTATCGCCTCCTCTCTGGAGCTTCTACTTGTGACCTGTTTCAAATCGTCAACTCTAAATCGTACATTCCATCAATGCATGGTTGTTGAGCCCCTACTATGTTCCTGACACTCTTCCAGGTGTTAAGAATAAAACAAAACAAACAAATAAAAATACTAGAACACCATTTGAATATAAATTTCTTGAAGACTGAAACCTTGGTTTCTGTTTGTTTCTTTTCACTGTTATATAGACAATTCCCCCAACAGTGCCTGCCTCATTGAAGGTGCTCAATGGTTAGAGGGTGAGTGAATGGAAACAGAATAAATCCCTATTCCCATGTAGATTATATTCCAGGGCCAGGGAGGGGAGGGGAGAGAGTTTGACAATTAGAAACAAACAAGCATATACCAGTATCAGGTTACATGTTAATACTATGCATAGAAATAAGACAGAATAATGGATATAGAATGATCAGGCATTAAGAGGGATTCTTTTTAAAATAGGGCAGTCAGGAAAATATTCTCAAATGAAATTTTATTCAGCAGGACCAGAAAGATTTGAGAGACCATATAGTCATGTGAGGAAGAATATACAAAGGCTTTGAGTAAGGAGTATGTTTAGCATTTTCACAGAACAAAATGATGAATCAGGCTGGAGCAGTGTGAGCCAAGGGAGAGGTACAGAAATGAGGTCAGGTGAGTAGCAAGTCAGTAGCCAGCATCAGTTCATACAAAGCCTTGCTGTCCATGAGAAAGGCTGTGAATTTTAATTTGAAGGAGGTGAGAATAAATACAAGGAAGCGATTTGAACTGAGAAATGATCTGATCTGTACTTTAAGATCTGTTTTAACTGGATCTCTCTGGGTGGCAAATGAAGAAGCAGGAAGATAAGTGAGGAGGTGATTACAATGGTACCAGCAAATGATAATGTCAAAATTTTAACTGAATTAGAGTAAAAGTCTTTCTATTTCCTGTCTTAATCCCAGCATTCTAGCCCAACCCATTGGCCACTCCAAGCCAAAATGACTTTACTCATATGTAAATAAAACTATGTTAATTCCCTGCTCAAAATTCTTTAAATATTTTCTATAGTACAGAGTTTTCAAAGTAATTCTTCTCATATTCCCTCCCAACCTCCATTCTTTCAATCATCTTCCCTATTGATGAGGAGTTTCTCAACATTTCCTTCGAAATTTTGCATCTTTGTATGGCAAGTGTCCTCCAAATCTCATATCTATCGTTGACTGGAGCCTAAGGTACAATCACATCAAGCAAAATACTTCTTGGGTACATATTGAGTGCCACAGTCCTTTTGTCAATTCAGCATACATTTTGTGGGAGATCCAAACACTAATTAGGCACCTAATACTTTCATTATTTAATTGCAGTTGTGGTTTAGGATACAGAGAAGTACAGGCACCCAAGAGCATGTTAGGGGAGGACAAAAAACAATTATATCTTGAAGGTCAGAGGAGTTAATCTTTCAAGTTGTTTGAGAATTAAAAACTAAAAGATAAAAATTTCCTAAGCAAAAGGTAAGGAAACAAAACTAATCCAAGAAGAGGAAAAAGACAACCAAAGCTCCCAAATTTCACATTCATGTTTCAGAATGACCCTGCTTAAATAATGCTAAGAAGAAGTTAAAGAAAGGAAAAAGGAAAAACTCAGAACATTCACATTATACTGTATTCTGATGCTTACAAGTTATTTTGTTAATTTATTTGTCAAATATAAATTGTAAGTAAAGTTTGAATATATTGTTACACCATAGGTAATATGAATATATATGTAAATATGTCATAAGTTCTGCTCTAATGTATAGTGATAGCTATACTATACAAGGTAATATGCCTTAATGGACCAATAAAAGCACTAGAGGATGAGAGCTGCAGTGGGAGAGGATCTTTTGTTCATTTCTTCATTCATTTTTAATTGACGTAGATCAATGTACAATAAAATGCACATACTTAATGTGAACAAATTGACACATGACATTAGCACACACCTGTGAACGTATCACCAAAATCTAAATAATAAATATACTTATCATTATCCAAAGTTTCCTTTTAAAGATACACGTATAGTTGTAATGACCACTGTTACATATTTGTCCACTAAATATTACCTCTGTGTCAGTTTCATGTCAACTTCAATTGATTGATTTTTCTCCTCTTTACAGGTCGTATTTTCCTGTCTGGTAATATTTGATATGTTCCAGAAGTTGTAAATGTTGATTTGCTGGGTCCTGCACATTTTTATATTCTTAAAAATATTCTTGAGCTTTTTTTTCCTGAGATTCATTTTAGCTACTTGGAAACATTTTTGTTCTTTCAAGTGTTGCTTTGAGGATGTTAGATGGACTGAAGAGATGCTCAGTATAGGGCTGATTTTATCCAACTAGGTTTTCCAGGACATGGGTGCAGGTAACGTTCCTAGAACTGTATATGAGACCTGAACACTTCTCCCTGTAATCATTTTGGAGTTATTTCCTTGGCCTCGAGTATTTTCTCCATCTGCATGTGTTAGTGAATTCCACTCAGAATTCACTCAGATGAATTCTTAGTGGAACCCTCTTCAAATATCTGTGGTTCTTTTTGTGCAATTTGCTCTCTCAAGTATTCTGGCCTAAAAATTCTAGCTTCCTTGTTATACCTGAATGCTCCACTTCATCTCTGAATCTCAAAAGAGTCTCTTTGCTTTATCTATATTTTTCTTCCCTGCATCATGCATGAAGAGTCTCCAAAAGCAGTTCATTTGGAAAATTGTAAGGTTTGCCTTGTTGTTTACTTTCTCAACGGGATCACTATTCTTTGTCACCTTGTGTCTGCTGTCTTAAAAATAGCTGTTTCATTTTTGCTAGGTTGATTTTTGTATCAGCTAGGAAGATAAATTCAATCCCTCTCATTCCATTTTACCTGAAAGAACAAATTCAATTCATGCATTTATTTAATTTCTAATATGTGATATGGACTTGATTGGACTGATGAAAGAGCAGAGAAAAATATAGACAAAAAGTATTTCCTTTAGGTGGCTCACATTTAACATGAAGGGGCCAAACGTTTTTGAAAAATATATGTACAATATGTATTTTTAAAAAGTTAGATTGTGGCAAGTACCATGTACAAAACCAAAGCTGGGAATAAAGGTAGGAAGTACTGACTAGAGCTACATTTAAAATAGAGTGATCAGGCTGGGCATAGTGGCTGATGCTTGTAATCCCAACACTTTGAGAGGCTGAGGCTGGCAGATCCCTTGCGGCCAGGAGTTCAAGACCAGCCTGGCCAACTTACCAAAACCCCGTCTCTACAAAAATTACAAAAAGTAGGCAGGAGTGATGATGCACATGTGTAATCCCAGCTACTTGGGAGACTAAGTCACAAGACTCGCTTGAACCCAAGAGGCAGAGGATGCAGTGAGCAGAGATTGTATCACTGCACTCCAGCCTGGGCAACACAGCAAGGCTCTGTCTCAAAAAAAAAAGAAAAAAATAAGAAAAGAAAAGAAGAATGGTCATAGAACACCATGCTGAAAAGGCAGAGAGGCAAAGAGGAAACAATGTGGGCATCAGCGGGTAAGCTTTTCAGGCAGTAGGAACAACATGTGCAAAGGACCTGAACTAAGAGGATACCTGAGAGGATCAGGCTGGAAGTATGTCTAAAGCATGTTGATTGAGAGGAAGTGATTTGAAAGATGAAATGTGACAGATGTGAGAAGCAAATGTTCAATAACCTTGTGGGGTGTCTTAAATTGTCTTAAATCTTATTCTATACACAGGGAGTGAAGAATTGCTGGGATATGTCATATGCCTTCACATGTGATTTTCAGCTTCTCTCATTGTGGTAGAATAAAGCAGGGCAAGATCTGAAAGGAAGGGAAGGTCTGAAATGAGAGGGCCTGTTCTTTGGCTGACATTTGAAATGTAGGTGGGAGGTGAGATGACAGTACAATAGAACAAAATAATAGCTGTAGAAGCCATGAACAGGTATTGGTTTCTAGAAATATTTTGAAGAGTAAAATCAACAAGACATGCTGATTGATTTGATATGGAGTATGTGAGAGAGAAAATCTAGGATAATTCCAGGGTGTTTGGCCGGAGAAACTGGAAGGACAGGCTGAAGTTACCACAAAGAGAGAGAGGAGTAGATTGGGGTAGGAGTGATGAGGAGATTTCTATGTGCGTAAAAAAGAAAAGTACTGAGCTAGGAAAGCCCATGGCAGTTGCATAAAATGGTCAGGAGCCAAGTTATCTGAATGGCATCAAGATTCATATTGAGCTGGGTGCGGTGTCTCCTGCCTGTAATCCCAGCACTTTGGGAGGCATAGGCGGGCAGATCACCTGAGGTCAAGAGTTCAAAAACCAGCCTGGCCAACATGGCAAAACTGTATTTACACTAAAAGTATAAAAATTAGCTGGGTATGGTGGTACATACCAATAATAGCAGATACTTGGGAGGCTGAGGTAGGGGAATTGCTTGAACCCAGGAGGCAGAGGTTGCAGTGAGCCAAGATCATGCCACTGTACTCCAGCCTGGGCAACAGATTGAGACTCCATCTAAAAAAATTTTTTTAAAAGATTCATATTGAAATATAATGGTAAAAAAGAAAAAATAGTGTAAAAGTTAGTTGCTGGTCACATCACAGAAATCCTTCCGTGCCATTAACTATGGTTTGAATGAGTCCCCCAGAAGTTCATGTGTTAGAAACTTGGTCCCCAATTTGGCAGTGTTGAAAAGTAGGGCCTTTGGGAAGTGATTGGGTCATGAAGGCAATGCCTTCCTGAATGGATTAATTCATTCATGGATTAGTGAATTAATGGATCAGTGATTGATCCAGGAAATAAGTTACTTATCACAAGAGTGGGTCTGTTACAAAAGTGTATCATGAGCTCCCTCACCATGTGATGCCCTAGACTGCTTCAGGACTTTGCAGAGTCCCCACAAGGAAGTTGGCCCTGATCACATGTGTTCCCTACATCTTGAACTTCCCAGGCTTCAGAACTGTAAGAAATACATTTCTTCTCTTTATAAATGACCTACTCTCAGGTATTCAGTTATAGCAACACAAGATGGACCAAGACACTGGCAAATGAGTTTTTAATTTGTAGAGTTGAGAGAAGAACTAGGTAAATGTTTTTGAGAAACTTCGGTGTAAAACATAAAGCTTTACCAAGTGGTTTGGGAACTCTGCAGATACTATTGTAAAGTTAAAATACCAAGCTCATGTAAATTCTATGGTAAGAGTAATCTCCCTGGATTTTCAAAACCCTAAATAAGGCAATGTGGCATCGTAAAATGCTGAGGAATATGGCTGTGAGCCAAGTTTCTGTATAGTAATCAAAGATACAGTGATGCATATGGAGCAAAGGTGTCATACAGACTGTGATATACAGAGACATAAGTCACATATGGCAGATGACACTTCAAAAAACATACAAACATTGATACCCCCATAGCTTTCTGAGGGAAAGTAATAGAGAGCAGGAAAAGCTTTGGATAATAGAAAGTTTTAGTGAACTCCTCATTTCACTGTGTCCAGCTGTGATGTTTAGGTAAGGAATATGGTCTCTCAGTGATACAAATGTTTTACTAGTAAAGTAGAGAAAGTATCTCATCTACCATTTAAAATTATGTGGAGCCAGAAAAACAATAAATGGCTGTTCTTTCCTGTGGTCTCACAGGTCACCACCCTGCTTTTTATTGAGTGAAAACTTTGGGGATGAGTGTGAATGGAGATGATGAATTTTCAGGGCAGATAATGCAGACAGAGCTCTTAAAGGTATAGAGGAACAGTAAATATAAGAGCACAGAAAATGGTAAAGAGTTTTGATGTTTAGAATAAATCAGGTAATGAATAGACAGTCCTTTTAATATAAATAGCTTATAAAAACAACTTAAACTTTTTATTCTCTGTTATTTTGACTAATACAAATGCTTCTCCCTGGCATTTCTGCCTGCAGGTTATATGCTACCCTAGAGAGACTTCAGATGCCAGTGAAAAGCAGGAGATGCAAATAACATAATAGTAGCCAGTAGTACACCAGAATGATAAAGAAAATAGGATATTTGGATGTGGCAAGGAGTTTTGAGAAGCAGCAAAGCAGGTTACATTATTGGAAATGTAGTGAATACTATTAGGTGAGACTGGATGGATTTTGAAATCAACTTGAAAATGGTATGCTAAGCCAGGCTAACTACTTGTATTAAGTAGAACATAAACGTATGAGCACAAATTTAATATCTGTTCATTGTCCAACAAAATGAGCTGGCTATCCTTCTCTGTAGTCTGCATAATCGTTCATAGAGCTTAAACTCTTCAAGACAAGTGGATATGCTCTTAAAATGATTGTCTGGCTCCCTCCCAGGCTTGGGCCTGGAACAGAACAGGCAGCATCCCTAAGAAAGTGATGAATTTCAAAGCTGATTTGTTCACCTGCGCAGATCCCCCAAATCCTGAAGTCAAAGTTCTCATGGTCAGAAGTTCTCATGGTGTGCCAGTCCTCAGCACTCTGCAGGCAGTGAGGGCAGAGGTTCCTGCTGGCGGGTGAGAGAAGGTGGTGGTCCTGCTGTTCTAGGGTCTGTGGACACAGACAGGCAGAGTGGAACCCCACCTCCATGCCAGCATACGGGGACAAGGAAAGCTGACATCATCTAGAGAGGAGGGTGGAACATGTTGGAAGGCTGATGGCTATACAGACCAGCAAGGCGAGGAGACAGCAGCTGCTGAACAGGGCGTAGAGCAGGGAGCTGTCTCCCCTGAGAACCAAGCAGGGCATCTACAGCCCAGGCCTCCAGCAGCAGCACTTTGCCCATCTCTTTGTACTTCTCTGAAACCCTGAGGAAAAGTGGCCACTCTGCAAAATGAAGCCAGTGAGGCCTAGGGCCCTCCTAGACACTTACAATTTGGAAAAGTGTGGCCAGGCACGGTGGCTGATCCCCGTAATCTCAGTGCTTTGGGTGACCAACGCAGGAGGATCGCTTGAGCCCAGTAGGTCAAGATCAGCCAAGGCAATATAATGGGACCCTGTTTCTACAAAACTTTTCTTTAAACAGTTAGCCTGGCGTGGTAGCCGCAGGCCTGTGGTCCCAGCTACTGGAGAGGCTGAAGCAGGAGGATCATTTATGCTTGGGAGGTTGCAGTGAGTTATGATTGCATCACTGCACTCCCGCCTGGGCAATAGAGCAAGACCCTGTTTCAAATAGAAAAACACTGGGAAAAGTGAAGTTTGGTTCAGTCCTAGAAACAAGTGAGAATTCTGAGATCCTCCCTAGAGTCGAGCAGCACCCACCCCCACCTTGGGCCAGTATCTTCAGGCTTCACCGGGGTCCTGTGAGCTGGCCTAATATGATGGCCTGCAAGCCAGGCCATCCCTGGGCACTACAGATGAGCCCCAAACCAGGTCAGGCTTCAGAGGCCACAAGCTCAGCCTCAGGTCCAGGCACTGACTGTTTCAGAAGGGCCACTACCCAAGGTCCAGCTAGGCCCAACACCTAGTTACCCAGACAGTGAGAAGACCCAAGAGGACAGAAAGTTGGGAACATAGCAGAGAGGGAAGGGAAACATTTTCAGGGAAAAATCGTGTCACATGTCTTTAGAAGCGAGTCCAGTTCCAAGTAACCGAGTGTCCTCTTGCGTGTCCAAAAGTAGCCCAGGGTGGTAGCACAGGCTTAACAGTGATTTTGTGTTCAGCCATGAGTTATACTACATGCCCCCATGAAGCTGGGCACTGGTGAAGTTCAAGTTGTCTTTGAGTAATAAATACATATGATGCAAAAAATAACAAAAAAAAAACTAATTGCCTCACCGGATGGATGTAATGTTTGCACTATCTGAATGGAGAAATACGATGGTCACAGTCATTTATAACAAGACCTAAATGTTTAAGTTATATTTAAGCTATTTTTATGTATGTATGTATGTATGTATGTATGTATGTATTTTTGAGACAGAATCTCACTCTGTCACACAGGCTTGCAGTGGCATAATCTCGGCTCACTGCAACCTCTGCCTCTTGAGTTCAAGCTATTCTCCTGCCTCAGCCTCCTGAGTAGCTGGGATAACAGATGTGTACTACCACACCCAGATAATTTTTGTATTTTTAGTAGTGACAGGGTTTCACCATGTTGATCAGGCTGGTCTCAATCTCCTGATTTCGGGATCTGCCTGCCTTGGCCTCCCTAAGTGCTGGAATTACAGGTGTGAGCCACCACACCCAGCCTAAGCTATTTTTTATTTAAAACAAACAAACAAAAAACATAAATAGGTCTATGAATCTATTTATTCTAAATATTCCAAATTCTTTACCATTTATGTGCATTTATATTTATTGTTCCCCTGTGCCTTTAAGAGCTCTATCTACCATTCTCTGCCCCAAAAATTCCTCATCTCTGTTCATACTCATGCCCAGAGCCCTCATTTATTCGCCCAGAGAGTGGAGCTGCCCCTGCATTGGCCTTCCAAATCACTTGATAGGTACATTTTGTTCAATCCGTCTTTCCTAGCTGAAAGCTCTGTAGCTGGGGCAGTGGACAAATCTAAGCCTCAGTTCTAGCACTGTATTGTAATTATTATTCTAGAAATCTCTTTTTCACCTCCAATTATCCTGTGGGTTCTTTTGTGGGAGAACTTTATCCTCCTCAGAGTCTCTAGCTTTCTGGATTTCCAAGCACGCCACAATGCTAGCCAGGTTTGTTCAGTGAATATATACTGATGGAAATCACCTGGCTATTCTTGCCTATTTCACTTGTCTTCTGCTAAGACAAGGCTTTAGAAAGCCTAGATGCTATGGAAACAGGTTTATATAAATACCTCTATAAAACATGTGCTCAGCCAGAGCTCTTAACTGGTTACAGAGTGAATTTTTCAAACTGAAACTTCTTCAAATAATTGCACTGGAAATCTGTGTTGTCAGGCCATCCTTTTTAAAAAATGCTTTTCCTCTACCAGATTACATTTACCACCTACATACTGTGGGAAATACCAGCTCAGAAGAGCCTACTTAGCACAGTTTTCCTTGCTATATCACATCTCACATCTTAAATTGTTAGCTTCGCCAACACGATGCTTGGGATAGATAAGGTCAGGTAAGAGCTTGTACTTTTTTAACTTTATTTTATTCTGGTACAGACTAAAGCACTTTTACCACCATCATGAAGCAAAAGAAACCTGTTTGCTGTGCTGTTTTATGTATTTAGACATATGCAGATTCAGATATAGTCACTGATTCATTCAGTAATGGATGAATTACAATAATGAGCAGGTACTAATTCACCAGACAAGCTGTTAAACAGTGAAGGTGAAGGAATAAAAAGACCATTGTCTTATCTATCTTTGCACATGTAGAATATATGATACATTTTAAAATAAGGATATAATGAAAATCAGAAACCAATATAATCCTTTCATTCTAACCATATTCCTTAAGTTACCATGTACAATGATATTCACTGGTTTCAACAGCCTCCTGAATAGTGACAATGAAAATGAAATTAAAACATAGCTTACACTGATGGAAAAGTTTAACATACTGAAATTTATTTCAGATTGAATTAGAATTACTAAACAATTAGAAAAATTTTTCCTTACCAGAAAATAAAAAATGGGGATGATTAGAACTATGACCTGAGCTGGAATCCCAAGATGGGTGACATAGGGGGCAAATTGCCCACGAATCACATAAGATGAGAATATGATCCATTTCATTTTTTATTTATTTTTTAACATAAAGGTTGATACAAAGGCCAAAGGAAGTTTAAAGCATCTGTAACTGTTAACTGTTTTCCTTCTACCACCATTTTTTTTGTGTGTGTGGGGTTATTATTTTTGTCATGGAAAGCATCCTCTCCAAAGCTGGAGCTTCCAATGTCATGAGCCATGCTTACAAAGAAAGCATTTCTTATTGAAGTGAATTCCTGCATTTGATAGCAATGTAAGTGCCTATAACCATGTTCTGTATTCTTTATTATCAGTAACTTTTAGAAGGGAAGTGATTTATTAAAAAAAAAAA
>CM052650.1:17836481-17865793 GCA_028533165.1 Leontopithecus rosalia
ATTTGCTGAGGAGTGATTTTCTTCCAATTACGTGGTCAATTTTAGAGTAGGTGTGATGTGGTGCTGAGAAGAATGTATATTCTGTGTATTTGGTGTGGAGAGTTCTGTAAATGTCTATCATGTTTGCTTGTTCCAGATCTGAGTTCAAGCCCTGGATATCCTCGTTAATTTTCTGTCTGGTTGATGAGTTTAATATTGACAGTGGAGTGTTAAACTCTCCCACTATTATTGTGTGGGATTTTTAAATCTTAAGAGAAAGTCCTTGATTTTAAAAATGTAAGTTGATAGGAGGAAGAAAGAAAAATTTCCTAAACCACTGCTCTATTTCCAGGCTCAAAACTAGCATTAACTTTACTTGAAAGTCTGACTTCAGTGAGTTCACACCATTTCAGACATAACTAGTGACAAAATATTTACTAACTTAAAAAAAAGAAGAAATATTTCAGCCTCTAGGTTCTAACTGTGGTCTCTAGAGCAAAATTTGCCTAGCTGGAGTGGAGCTATAGATTCCACAGTGAATTCCAGGACAAAGTGTGGAATATTTACCGGGATATTTGAGCTTTGTGAAAATAATCACACTGTGAGTTCTTAAGACCAAAGTGTCCATGAGAGTAAGAAATAGAAGCCTAACTTTAATTTCTAGTAAAAGAAAGCAAGCAAACGCCTACTGTCTCTTCAGCAAAGCCGTAAAAATAATCCACGCATAATCACATTAGGAGCAGATGTGAGAAGAATTAGTAAATTGGTTACCAAGACTTAAATACTTCCAGACTGAAAAGGTCAACCAGTACTCTATTTCATATTAATGCAAGCATATCAGACTAACTGCCATATTTCTTAAGATTCAAAACTACTCTTCAACAACTAACACAAATCTAATTTTCCACCACCATTTATTTCCTACTATAGTAGGAAATGTATACAATAACATTTTCTAAAATTAAGAAAAAAACAATATTTAAACTTTAGTCCCTCAAGTATTTTCCCCCTAATGATGTAACTTTTTACAATCATCTGACTGTCTTCCTCCATTACTGATATGGTTAGGCTTTGTGTCCCCACCCAAATCTCATCTTGAATTGTAATTCCCATGTGTTGAGGGAGGAACCAGATGGGAGGTGTTTAGATCATGAGAACAGGTTCCAATGCTGTTCTTTTAATAGTGAGTAAGTTCACATGAGGTCTGATGGTTTTTTAAATGCTTTGCAAGTTCTTCCTTTGCCACTCTTCTCTCTCCTGCCACTTTGTGAAGAAGGATATATTTACTTCCCCTTCCGCCATGATTGTAAGCTTCCTGAGGTCTTCCCAGCCATGTGAAACTGTGAGTCAATTAAATCCCTTTCCTTTGTAAATTACCCAGTCTCAGGTATTTCTTTATAGCAGTATGAAGATGGACTAATACAGTTACAGGTTAGGGTTTAGCATATTGGAATCTCATCTCAGAGTAAAATGGTAAAATGTTAAAATTTCATTCAGTCACTGTGTAGTAGCCTGGAAAAGCTAGCATTTTGTAGATTTATAATCTCCAGCAATTATAAGTCATTTTTCATATATAAATCTTACATCGTTTTCATGATAGCATTCATTCTTGCTTGTTATTTATTCATGCTAGTTCCTTCTCCAGATGAGAAAAATGAGGCATAGAAATGCTCGACATTTGTGTGAGCTCTCAACACAGTAAGCACCAGAACTGGAGCTGCAAGGCTGGCCTCCCATGCCTCCATGTCAGTCCACATTTGGTTGATGAGGATGTTTCCTTATGCTTCACCTCCAGAGTAAGGCTTCCTTGTGAGTGCACCACCACAATCATAATCCCACAAAGTCATATCAGTCCCTGCTAATTTGTAGACCACTAAGTGCATCTTCCATCTCTTGTGTTCTTCTTTATCCTCCCTCTTCAGAATGCTTACTTACTCTGCACATTAATATAGTATTTTTTGGTTGTAACCATTATCAAAATTATCTTTAGAAGAGATTATGGTTTTTTTTAATGATTTCTAAGAAACAAAGTCTCATTTATTTAGCAATTTGTCCATCTAAGTGACCTTAGACATTATTTCCCACCTATACATCCTGTGTCCCAATCAACTCTATGTTTTCTATATGATATGTATATCCAGCTATATTATAATCCATTCATTTTAGAAAATTTCTATTCAATCCTCATTGAGGAAATTATGATTTTGGCACTTACATATAATTGCTTCTCTTTCCCTCCACATTAATACCTCACACCCATCTTCTTTATCCCTCTAGTGTAAATATACTTGTGTCATAACTTCCTGGTGAATCAATATTAGTGTCTACATTGTTGACTAGATCAGTATCAATTATACCTGATCCTAGTAACATACTGTGATCATCTTTTCTTTTATGTTCATCTTATTATTTTGTTGTTGATTATGAAGGTTAATACTGAGGGTCAACTTCATTGGATTGAAGGATAAAAAGTATTCATCCTGGGTGTGTCTGTAAGGGTGTTGCCAAAGGAGATTAATATTTGAGTCAGTGGACTGGAAAAGGCAGACCTACCCTTAATCTGGGTGGGCACAATCTAATCAGCTGCCAGCACTGCTAGAATATATAGTAGGCAGGAAATTGTGAAAAGAGAGACCGGCCTAGCCTCCCAGCCTGCCTCTTTCTCCCATGCTGGATGCTTCCTGCCCCCAATCATTGGATTCCAAGTTCTTCAATTATGTAACTGGGACTGGCTCTCCTTGCTCCTAAGCCTGCAGATGGCCTATTGTGGGAGCTTGTGATCATGTGAGTTCATATTTAATGAACTCATATCCATATCTATCTATATGTTGTATATATATATGTGTGTGTGTGTGTGTGTGTGTGTGTGTGTGTGTGTGCATAAAAATCCATTAGTTCTCTCTCTATTATCTCTGTATTAGCCAGGAGAACCCTGGCTAATACAGAGATAATAATTGCATTTTTTCATGGAATATATTTATCTTTTTTAACGCAACAAGTAAAATTGCTTACAACACAAGTATAATTCCTCTGAAAGCTATTTATTCACGTGATTGACCATATCAGGTAGCCTGTTATTCTCATTATTTGTGTGTTTGTTTGTTCTTTGTTTAATTTTCTATATCACACCTCCAAGAGCTCCCACTCTGCTTCTGAAGTTTAGTCTGGTTGCCCTACATCTGCTTTATTTTTGTTATCCAGGAGTTTCCCCTTGTCTCTGTTCCCCATTGTGTGTGTGTGTGTTTGTTTGTTTTTTAAAGAATCTCATGACTTCCTCTTGGCTTAGTTCCTCATCAGCACAGAGTATATGTTCCAAAAGATACAAAGAAATCCTGAGAATGGGTGCCTAGGACTTGTATTTTGGAAATACATCCTAAATTTCCACCTTAAAAAAAAAGAACTGGAAGTATTAGACATGTATAAAACAAATGTCATTTTAAATTTCTAGCTGAGTTTACAAAAAAGCAAAGGAAACTCTTAGCTCAAAGAGAGAGAGAGCTTCCAGCAGGTAGCGAGTTCTCAGCTGAAAGAGAGCGAGTGAGCTGCTAAAAAGCAATGCACAGGCTTCATGGCTAAGACGTTCGTGTAGACATTTATGAATGTTGTTCTTAGGTTTTAGAGACATAGGAGGTGTTAGAATTAAGCATGGTGAAGAGTTGAACTTGAGATCCGTCTACATCTTGCAAGGAATAGGGCTCTACCCACAGATAAATGGTTGTCTAGAAAAAATAAAATCACCTCAAGAGAGGATCATAAGGTTATACATTTGTTGCAGCCTGGGCACTGGATCAGGTTAGGGCAAACATCTTCTCTAGGAATTCCAAAGCATAAGATGCTAAATTATTACTATGTATTATTATGATATTTTTTAAATCTCTAAGATAAATAATTTCAAGTGGCCACAAGTTAATTACACGAAGACAAGATGAATAGAGTTTATGAAGAAATAAGCCATCATGAAGAGTCCCCAGAAAAAATAATGACTTACTTAGAATTCTAAGAATTCTAGTGACTGGCATTACCTCAAAAATATATAAAATGGTTTTCCTTAAACTGTTACATAAAGAATAATAAAGGGAAATTTAAAAACCCAATACATGCTTTAAAAGAGCCAAGAGGACTTGGAGACATGAAAAACATAACATTGAAATTTTTTTTAAAAATTGAATAGATGAAGTAGTAAATTTCACATGGCTGGAGAGGGATTGTTAAGCTAGAAGACAGATTTAATTAAATACCTTTAATGCATCATAGACAGGCAAATAAGAAAAGAAAACGGGAAAAACGCTAAGGCCCAGTAGGAAAAAATTGATTATAATATATCTATTCTGAATTTCAGAAGATGAAAGAAAGGATGGAGTTAGGAGGGTGTGCTATATTGGAGAAAAAAAGACTTAGAATTTTTACAGTATATATTTTTAAAAACCTTGAATGATCAAATACAGAAAGCCAAACAAATTTGAAGTAAGACGAACTGAAATTAAAACTAGAAACACTGTGTTGAAACTGCTGAACACCAAAGACAATGAGATCTTAAAAGTAGCCAGAATAACAGACAACAAATTACAAAGCAATGACAAGCAGAGAGGCAGTAGATCATTAAGAGCAGCAGAATGTTCTAAAGGCTGAGGGAACAGTTAATCTAGAATGTCACATCTTGTTAAGCCATTCAAAATATGGTACAGAAATATATATTCAGAACTCCCCTCACTCTCTCACACACAAAAATACCTAGAGAATTAACTATCATAACTTCTGTTAAAAATTTTAGAATTTTAATAAAAACTATACAACATTTGCAAATAAAGCAAAGATAAATATCAGGGATGCAAGACAGTTTTCTAAAAAGCTTACCTGGGGTCAGGTGATTCTCTAGAAGAATGTAAGCCTCTCTGAAATATTTATTAGGGTTTAGACATATTATAATAAAACTGTGAAGGTGTGATTTTTTTTTGGTTTTGTTCAGTAGAGAAGATATCTTGAATGTTATATTTTTTTCTGTCCTATAGTATATTAAATGGCTTTGTAACTTACAGCATTCTGGGTTTTTTTTTCTTTTTTGATTATTTTACCCCCTCCCTCACTCTCACCACATTTTTAATTTAGCATTCCTTTGTCATCACCGACTTTATATCCCATTTTCTGAAATTGTCTTTTAAACCAGTAATGTTATTATGCTGCTAAATAAAACTTTGTCACATACTATTTTCTAGGAAATATTTTTATCATTTTTGAATAATGTTTTGACAAGACTGTACTTCAAAATAAGTGAAACTAAACCTGAAAAAAAGAATAACTTGTAGAAAAAACTGTGTAAAACTAAATGTCTATACATGTGAGTAAATCTAAATGAATATTCACCACTTGAGATTGTAATAAAATATAAATGCTTTAGAAGAAAAATTTTTAAATGCAACTAAACCTTGAGAACATTAAAAATAAGTTTATTATAATTAATGAATTTTATGTTTTTTATGTTCTTCAGGAGAGACTGGAGATATTAATTAACCTAACATTTTATTATGTGAATATAGTATAATTAGGGTAATTATAAAAATGATTAAAGGTCAAAACTATTGGAGAAAAAACACTGAATTTTAAAAAGTCAAACTTCAAGCAGTCATAGAATTAAAAAATTAAGGTAGAAAAGCATTACATTGTAAAACTAATTAGAAAGCATAAAATATACTTAAAGAAATAAATCAATAATTATAATAAAAGTTAATAGACTCCTTTTAGTAGTGGCAGAGACTGTCAAATTGGATTTTGAAATTTGTTGTTATTTACAAATCACTACAAGGCTTATTTCAGCCACTATAAGGCTTATACACAAGGGTCTGGAAAAGCACATTAAAAGACTGGACAAAATATATCAAGCAAATGCTAACCAAAAAACAGCTAAGATACCTATAGTAGTTCACAGATAAAATGTTCAAAGCACATTACTGTTGATACAGAGAGTCTCTGAATCAGGATAAAGCATATCATCACAAGGAAAATATTACAATTATTGGTATCGGCCAAGTGTGGTGGCTCATGCCTGTAATCCCAGCATTTCAGGAAGCCAAGCCCAACAGATTGCTTGTGGTCAAGAGTTCAAGACCAGCTTAATGCAACTTATCTCCACAAAAAATAGAAAAATTAGCCAGGCATGGTGACACATGCCTGTAGTCCCAGCTACTTAGGAGGCGGAGATGGGAGAAAAATTGCTTGAAACTAGAAAGTGGAGGTTGTACTACACTCCAACCTTGATGACAGAGTGAGACTCTCTCAAAAAAAAAAAAAGAAAGAAAAAGAAAAATGTGGTAGCTCACACCTCTAATCCTAGCACTTTGGGAGGCCAAGGTGGATGGATCACCTGAGGTCAGCAGTTGGAGACCAGCCAGGCCAAAATGGTGAAACCTCATCTCAACTAAAAATACAAAAATTAGTCAGACATGGTGGTGCGTGCCTTGTAGTCTGAGGTACTTGGAAGGCTGAGATAGGAGAATCACTTCAACCCAGGATGCAGAGGTTGCAGTGAACCAAGACTGCACCACTGCACTCCAGCCTGGGTGACAGAGTGAGACTCTGTCTCAAAAAGAAATTGATATTTACTAACTTAATATTCTCAAAATATATAAAGAAAAAATGACAGAATTCATTTCTAATAAGATATTTGAATACATAATCTGAGGAGCTGATAAATGTATGTTGAGTTTCTGTTTTTTGTTAAAATAATGAATAATTAGATATGATAAAGCATTTTAAAAGGAAAAAAATTAACATCAAATGTTGCTTTGTAAACATTGTCTTCTATAGTTATTAATGCCTATATAACAAATCAGTGAAATTTCAGAAAAACTCAATGAGCTATTAATTTATGTTATGCTACACAGCCATGGAATAATCTAGAATAATCAGAAATACTTTTTCATTTGCCCTCTGCACAATTAACTCAGGGGCTAATATGGTGCAGGAGTCATTTCCCCTCAGCTTACATTTAAGAGATTTGAATTTTCAAGAAGAACTGAATTGTTCCTGGGTCGAGGAGGTAGGCTGAAGTCCTGGGGTTGGAAGAGAAGAAAAACTGGGTGGTTAGGAGCTGATGGGCAGCTCCAAGGCAGACAGAGGTGGATAATAAGTGTTTGCTTTGTGGAGTATATGGTGGTGAGTGTTGGTTGTGGGTGAGATGGTGCATCCATCTCACCCTAAGGTGTCTGATAGACTGGAGTGTAGACTTGGAGGTTCAGGTGTCCAAGGGCTTTGCAGCTGGGAGCACCAAGAAACAGTCTTCTTACCCCACTTCAGTAAATGGGAGGAGGTGGTGGAATGGACCATGGGCCACCCCAGCAGCAAACACAACAAATGAAGACTGCAGCCCCTTCTCTCATTTACTAAACACCTCAAGTATCCTCTAAGTTTGACTTAAAGGAAGGAACTGAAGAGATAAAGAAGACACCCCCCCCCCCCGCCAAAGAATCATACCCACTTCTAGGAAGTCAGAGCCAGGAGTAAGATTTAATTTGATTTTGAAAGTTTTGCTCCATTTTTATTCATCATATAATCAAAGTGTACAATTCATATTTACTACATAGCATGGAATGTTTTCCTGTAAAACATTTTATATCCCATGTTCATATGTGTTGCATTTTACAGAGGACTATATTTGCGATATCCAGGTCTTATAAAAAAATCCTTTGGTTCAATTAAACTGATTCTACATTTTGCTGTCTATATTTTGTTATTTTGTAAAATAATGAAAATCTCTTCCGTCAATGAAAAGCATTTGCAATAACATCAACTATCTTGATCCCCTCAGTATTTAATAAGGATTTGGCACTTGATAGATGCTCAGTAAATAATGAATGAATGAACCTCATGCCATTGTCAGTTTCTCTTCTCATAAGATGAAACTGAGGCAACACAGTCAAGCAAGTTATATTAGATTTTACAGACAATGTCAAAGTCAGAATTAAATTGTGGCTCTAATGCAAATGTCTAGTTCTTGACACTAGGCCAGTATGTTTCAAACAATGAATCATCACGCACTAGTGAGTTGCAAAGGTAATAGAATTGGTCAATATAATTGGTCAAGATTGGCATTTTAAATTCCCAATACAAAGAAATGATAAATGTTTAAGGTGATGGACAACTTAATTATGCTGATTTGATAATCACACATTGTATACATGCATTCAAACATCACTGTACCTTATAAATATGTACAGTCACTACATGTCAACTAAAATAAAATGAAAAAAATAAAATAGAAAAGGAAAAATGACAGCATAGTGTAGCCAGCATAGCATAATCTAAGGTAGACTGGAAAACAAAACCAAGCAAATTGTAGCAAAAGAAGAAGCAATGCATCTAGCACGCTCAGGGTTAAGTAGTGCTTTGTAAAATCATTGCAAATTTTAAAGTGTAAAATCTTGCAAATACCGAGTCTAGAGGTAAAATGCATGTGTGTGTGTGTGTAAATATATATATTTTGCTATGGATTATGGCCAAAAATGTTGAAAGCCACTGATCTAGACCATTTGTCTTCACTAATTGCTCTTTAACATTCCCAAGGAAAAAAGTATCCCTGCTTATCTGGCTTTCCTCTGTCTCTGTCCACTTTAACTCACTTAAAAAAAAAGACCTATTAATCATAAAATTTTCTATATTTACAAACCATTAAGAAAGCAATAATAGCCTTGCTTATGCACTAAAAGTTTTAATCTTGTTCTTTCTTCTCTTATTTCTTCCTCTTCACCCCTTCTCATCACCTCCCTCCTCTCCTCCACATGTTTCTCTCTAGAAAGAGTCACAGATAAAGCTGAGACTCCATTCATCTTTATTAGAACCCCCCTTTCTCCAGAGAGGTGAACATTATTTTAAAATTGGTGTGCAACACTCCCATAGATAATTATTCAATTTTTCCACATTATGTTGTCACATATTTATTCTTCCATAATTCAATAATGCATTGTTGTTTTTTTTTTTGTTTTTTTTTTAAGAAAGGATAGAAGGAAAAAAAAGGAGTGAAGGAGAGGAAGAAAGAGGAAGAAAAAGAGGGAGACAGAATGGGAATGTGGCTTTATTCTAAAATGGGTATTGAAAACCTCCTTTATGCCAATAATTTTGCTTAATAATGGCCGATCAATATTTCATTTAAACCTATGAGTAAGTGCGATGTGATACTGACAAGAATGTATATTTTGGGTATTTAAAGTGGAGAGCTCTATAAATGTTTATTAAGTTTACTTGTTCTGGATCTGAGTTCAAGTCCTGGATATCCTTATTAATTTTCTGTCTCGTTGATATATCTAATATTGATGTTGAAGTCTCCCACTATTGTTGGGTGGGAGTCTAGGGAGTCTAATTCTCTTTATAGGTCTTATGTATCTGGATGTTAGGATCATTATCTCTTATTGCATTGATCCTTTTACCACTATATCTTTGTTGCTTTAAAATCTATTTATCAGATGCAAGAATTGCAACTCCTGCTTTTTATTTATTTATTTATATTTATTTCTTTATTTTTGCTCTCCATTTGGTTGGTAAATCTTTCTCCATCCCTTTGTTTTGAGTCTTTGTGTATCCTTGCATGTGAAAAGGGTCTGGATGTAGCATACCATTGGGTTTTGGCTGTATCTTTTGATTGGGTATTTAGTCGATTTAAATTTAGGATTACTGCCATTTGATGTTAGCTGGCTGTTTTGTCAATTTGTTGATGTAAATTCTTCATGTTGATGCTCTTTACTTTTTGGTATATTTTTAGAAAGGCTAATACTGGTTGTTCCTTTCTATGTGTAATGCTTCCTTCAGAAGCTCTTGTAAGCAGGCCTGGTGGTAATAAAATCTCTGAGTACTTGCTTGTTCATAAAAGATTTTATTTTTCCTTCAGTTGTGAAGCTTAGTTTTGCTGGATATGAAATTCTGGGCTGAAAGTTCTGTTCTTTAAGGATGTTGAATATTGGCCCCCACTCTCTTCTGGCTTGTAGGGTTTCTGCTGAGAGATCTGCTGTGAGTCTGATGGACTTCCCTTTGTGGGTAACCTGACCTTTCTCTCTGGCTGCCCTTAGTATTTTCCCCTTCATTTCAACCCTGGTGAATCTAACAATTATGTGCCTTGGGGTTGCTCTTCTTTAGGAATGTCTTTGTGGTGTTCTCTGTATTACCTGGGGTTGAATATTGTCCTGCTTTGCAAGGTTGGAAAAGTTTTCCTGAATAATATCCTGAAGAGTATTTTCCAGCTTGGATTCATTCTCTTCATTGTATTCAGATACACCTATCAAACGTAAATTAGGTCTTTTCACATAGTCCCATATTTTTTGGAGACTTTGCTCATTCCTTTTTATCCTTTTTTCTCTATTCTTGTCTTCTCGTTTTATTTCATTAAGTTGGTCTTTGACCTCTGATATCCTTTCTTCTGCTTGATCAATTCGGCTATTCAAACTTGTGCATATTTTGCTAAGTTCTCGTGTTGAATTTTTCAACTCCGTTAATTCATTTATATTCCTCTCTATATTGTCTATTCCTGTTAGCATTTCGTCAAACCATTTTTCAAAGTTCTTAGTTTCTTTATATTGGGTTAGAGCAAGTTCTTTCAACTCCCAGAAGTTTCTTATCATCCACCTTCTGAAGCCTAATTCTATTAATGGAACGCACTCATTTCCCATTAGGCCTTGTTCCATTGCTGATGAAGAACTGTAACCCCTGTAGAGGGAGAGGTGTTCTGATTTTGGGTATTCTCAGCCTTTTTAGTCTGGTTCCTTCCCTTTGTTATAAATTTGCATTTATATAAAAATTATGCATTGTTTTGTACGTAGGTATCTTCAGTGACTTACTTTCACACCGGTGTCTTTGAGATGTATGCTTTCACACCCTAACTGATTATTACCTTGTTTTCAGAAGCAATATTACAATGAATAATCTCTTGGGTATATATGCCTTAAGAATTTCTCTACATTAAATACTGGAAGTGAAATGGGTCTGCTTTTGTAAGTTACGGACACTTTCAGCATTACTAGTTTTAAAAAAGTGATAGTACCAGCTTACATTTGTATCACAGACTATTGAAACCTTCTGTATGTGCTTATACTCTGAAAACATTTGAATTTGATAGACGTTAATTTAAACATCATCTGGGTACAAATTTTAATTTTTAATTTAATTTGTAATTTTTTTTGTTGTAAGTGAGATGGAGCATCCATCTATGTTCAAAAACTGTATATTGTCCATTTCTGTTTATATATTACTTGTTGCCCTTTTTTGGGAGGGAGTTTCTCTTTCTTACTGATTTGCAAACTTATTTATATATTGTGATTACTAATCTTGTCTTTGCATATAACAAGCTTCTTTTCTGATCTGTGACTTTTAAGTTTCATGATGTTAGTTGCCTAGCAGTTTATGACTATTTATGATTTTATGTAATCAAGATATTCATCTACATATAAATTTTCATACATTTTTTTTCTTTAAAATAATTTCTTTATATAGCAGTAAACAAAGCTTCTGTATTATCTTTCAAGCATTTTACAGTTTTGCTTTTTACATCCTCTTTAATAGAGATAAGCTATGTTTGTATATCTGGAATGATATGAGAATTTGGTTTAACTTTCTATTTAAATAGCCCATTATTTATGCATTATTTGTGAATTCCCAACCCTTCTGACATGACTTCGAATATTATTAGTAATTAATGTAGCAAGTTCTCAAACATACTGAAGTTTTCAAAACTCTAGTTTGCTTATTTGTTCTACTTTTCTATACCTGTGCAAATAACAACTTGCTTTCATTATTTATTTTCAACAAGTTGAAACCTGGTGATCCATAGCCTCCTTCCTCTTTCTTCTCCTTAAGGATTCATCTATTTTTGGGCTCTTACTTTCAGATTTGAATTTTACAATCAGCTTTTCAGGTTTCATGAGACGCATTTTTGAGATTTTGATTGAAACTGAAATGCATGCATACACTAATTAGCAGATAATTGCTCTTGTCTCCACCAAATTTGCTACATTATTTTATTATAACAAATTACCACAAGCAGAGTGGTTTGAGACAACACAAGCTTTCACAGTTTTCATGAATCAGCACTCCAGGTACAGATTAGCTGGGTCCTAGCTCAAGGTCTGACCAGACTGAAATTAAGGTGTGTGATCAAGGTGTGAAATCAGGGCTGTGATCTCAGCTAAGGCCTGCCTGCTCTGCCCAGCTCACTGGTTGTTACTGGGATTCATTTCTATGTGGATAGAAGACTGATACCCCATTTTCTTCCTAGTTGTAGCCTGGGAAATACTTTCACCCCTTAGAGGTTGAGTTACTCCAGGCCAGCAGGACAGTCATTTAAGACATCTTATAAATTAGATTCACAGGATGGTGGGACTTTTGATTAACTCAAAATCAACTGGCTTTGATACGTATATTGGTTACATCTGCAAAACAATACCTCATGGCCATATGGTGTTACATAAGCATAAGAAAGATACTCCAACATACTCACAGGATGGATTCATATTCAAGGGGAGGAAATAAAACAAGGTGAGAATATTGGGGACCAGCTTAAAATTCTGCCTACCACACTTGCCAAACTTTAGGAATTTTTTGTTGGATTCATAGGCGAGATTGGTATATCATTTTCCATTGTATATTCACCTTACGTATTTGGAGTATAAACTGAATCCTAGTCATTATTGTGTTGGGCAGTATTACCTCTTGCTTTATTCTCTGGACATATACTTAAATATAAGAATCTGTCTTCAACATTTTTTTTTTTTTGAGACAGAGTTTCACTCTTGTTACCCAGGCTGGAGTTCAATGGCACAATCTCGGCTCACCGCAACCTCCGCCTCCTGGGTTCAGGCAATTCTCCTGCCTCAGCTTCCCAAGTAGCTGGGATTACAGGCACGCGCCACCATGCCCAGCTTATATTTTGTATTTTTAGTAGAGACGGGGTTTCACCATGTTGACCAGGATGGTCTCGATCTGTTGACCTCGTGATCCACCCGCCTCGGCCTCCCAAAGTGCTGGGATTACAGCATGAGCCACCGCGCCCGGCCTGTCTTCAACATTTTTAAAGGACTGCTCCAGCTGCAATGAATCACTTTACTTTCTTCCCAACATTGATCTATCTTCTAGCTTTCTGAATATCAGACCCAAATTGGTAGGAATGATAGAAATACTATCCTAAACTCTCAGCTTCATCAGTCACTGACTCTCCTTGTCTCCTCTAAGGAAACAGTATGCATGTGTGATGTAGCATACAGATCATGGAATAAGTAATTGGGAGAGTAGGTTTTAGTTTTAAATTTACCTTTGCCCACCACTATATTGGTGTTAATTAAATCTCTTTCTAATTCCTGTTGGGAGACAATTTTCAACGAGTCTTTTCGGGTTTCTGCATGCTATGAGTTTTCTAAGGAAAAACAGACTACCAATGTTTGTTAAACAATGACTGAATGAGAAGCATGCCTTGGAGGTTAAAGGTAGTGTATGCTCCAGAGAGATTTAGAGACTTATCGTGCCTAGAGCCATTTGCTTACATTCCAAGGTAGAGACCTTTTCCTCCCTTTCCCCAAAGAGGATTTGCCTCAATTCCAGCTAACACCTCCCTGTAGGGAGAGGATTTGAGAAAGTGCCAGGCTTCTCATATAAGCTCTGATCTCATAATGTTAAGGTTCGTCTCATGTAGTCCACCCCCACTACACTTGCAGCTGAACATCTGACTTTTACCTTGTGGGGAATGAGGACTGGGAACCAGATGCAGAGATATTCTGAGTAGAAATTGCCCTGTTCTTTGATCCAGAGTTCTTGTGTTTCCTGTTAGAATATAAATAAATACGTATACAAAAATTCTCAAGCTTTTACAGGAGTAAGAGAGTTGTTAGTGTCCAGCCTGTAGTACCGTTTTTCTTCCTAATGAGACAGAAGAGATTGTTTATGAATATAAAAGGAATTTTACAAAGTTAGGACAAGATCCACAAATCAAATTTGGAAAGATAGTGATTGTTTTATATGCCTACTGGTTAGACAGTTTTTAAGATAGTCGGTGTCAATTATTCAAATTTACATACTTTCTTTTCTTCCACAATAATGATTATCCATGTAAACCACTTTATGCCTATATGACACAGAGACCAAGACAGAAGGAAAGAGTTCCTTACTTCCATTCAATTTATAGTCATGTTGTAAGGAAAAACCTAGAACATAGTAAAGAAAGGAAGAAAGTCCCTGCAAAGCTTAATAACAACAACAACCAAAAAAACAAAAAATAAAAAGCTAACTGAAAAACTCATAGATATCACTTACATAAGAAGAGGGTTTCAGAAGCCAAGAGGGTGGGCAGAGAATCACTCACAGTTTGGATATTGCTCTCCAGAAACTCTTCTCTGCTTTCCCTCCCATTTGCCCCAAGATACCTCTGCAACTTTTGTACTTTGAAGCTATTTTACTTATCTGTTCACTTGCCTATGTTTGCAAAATCCATGAGTAGGGGCTAAGCCTTTCTAGATCACTCATTACCTAGCCCATGACTGTGCATCCTTAACTATTTTCAGAAGGGAAGGAAGACAGTAAAAAGGTAAATTAGATGAAGAGAAAGAAAGATGAGGAAAGGGAAGGATGGAAACATTTATACTTTTAATTACATGGACTAAGATGCTAGGGAAAAGAAAAACCATGGATATGGTTATTGAAAACTTTTTGTATTAGTCCATTATCATATTGCTGTTAAGAAATATCTGAGACTCGGTAATTTATAAAGAAAAGAGGTTTAATGGGCTCACAGTTCTGCAGGCTGTACAGGAAGCATGATGCTGACATCTGCTTGGCTTATGCAAGGCCTTAGGAAACTTACAATCATGGCAGAAGGCAAAGTGGGAGCAGATACTTCACATGGCTGGAGTAGGAGCAAGATAGAGAGAGAGCGGGGGAAGGTGCTACACACTTTTAAACAACCAAATCTTGCCAGAACTCACTGTCAGGAGAACAGCACCAAGGGAATGGTGCTAAATCATTCAAAAGAAACACCTCCGTGATCCAGTCATCTCCCAGGCTCCACTCCCAACACTGAGGATCGTAATTTGACATGAGATTTGGGCAGCCATATCACTTTCACACATATCTCTTGAATTTTTAAAAAAAGCCTTCATACATTATTCTCTTTCTCTCTCAGTTGGGTGGCTGGGAGACCTCCTTCTTCTGAAATCACCAGTTGCCACGGTTCTGCATGTGGAACCTACCTCATTAAATGCTGTCAGTGACACGTACTGCTTTTCTTCCAACCTTTCAGAAAATCTATATCACTTTTTTATGCTGAGTAGAGATTTATTACTGATATTTCTCATGTTCTCTTCAAAGTCCTGTTTGACACTGAATATGTGAAAAAATAGTGATTTGAAGGTTTGACGATATAGCAGAAAAAGAACTACTGACATGCATTTTGGAGGCTGAGCAATGAGTACAGTATTTTAAGTGTTTTAGATTCTATGTTCCCATCCACCATTGCTTAACTCCTAGCACGGAGTCCAATTTTTTTTTTGTCATTTCCTATCTAATAGTTATAGCTGAGCCAAATCAACAGTATATTACTTAGAGAAGTAATTTTACATTTTTCTTTCTCTATTTTTTCTCATCTGAACATCTTAGCCTAAATATATTGTTTTAGCCTGACATAAAGCTTATTTTGCTACACAAGTTATTATATAGAATTGAGCTTTATAGTTTGGTTTGCTAAACCCATAGTTGAAAACTAAACATTTCTGGAAAAAATAGATAGGAATATCTTACGTTTATTGAACATAGCCAAGAAATTTATTTTTAATAACCGAACCACAGATGGGATGCCATCTGTCAGCATATGGCATTGGCTCTTAAAGCAATGTTTACATCTGGGGGATATGACGCTTTCTTTGAGAGAACAAGAGGCATTATTGGACTAAACATGAAGAGGAGTGATTTTAGACTCATGAATATTGTAGGTTTGCTAAGGATAGAATCAGCATGTTTATATGCATACAGTTTTCATACATTTGAGTGGATAAAAAGAAAGAAAATCTGTTCATTGAAATTCTGTTATGATAATGAAAATAATTACAATTTTGAAATTGTTGGGGTTTTGTTCTTCTGTGATAGGCAAAACTGTTACATGAGATGACCAGATAACCACATTTAAGTGCTTTTATATACTCAATTTCACTCTATAAAGTTCCCTATAAAGTTACTTATTTAATATTTTAGTTTCTTGAGATCCCAAACATCAGCTTTATTTTATTCAGAAACTTATGCAAAAGCAAGATTTTGTTTCTTAATTTTCAAAATCTTCAAAAAATCATCCGGTATAATTTTCCTATTTTACTATGTATAAATGTTCTTATTTTTAATCAACTTTACATTTCTAAACATATAATTATTAAAATATCTGGTTACCTTTTATTATAAAAGTTCTAACCTGATATAATTTTTAATTACCATACACTTGTAAGGAAATTGTGTTGTGTTTATATGCAACTCACTCTCTGGTTGCAAGCAACTTGAATAAATTCTGATTAATATCACCTTTTCCATTGCTAGTTCAAAACAAACTCAAAACAGAGCTTCTCTTTTCTTTCACCTAGTATGACAAAGAATCAATACCTTTATTTATAGAAATATGCAAATTGAAAAATTCCAGGTAGTAGAGATCGTGAACAAATATTTTATAATAATTAAAATACTAATAATCACAACTATTTCAAAATATTCTCTATGTAGCAGATACCTTAAGTAAATCCCTTAAGGATTTACAGGAATTATCTTTAATCTTGAAAATAACTTTACAAAATTATAATTTTCCCCTAGTTATAGTTGAGGAGAAACATGTGTTTAATGAAATTGAGTGATAGGACTAAGACCTGGGAACTGTGGTCAGCTGTATCAGCTTAAGGACCCTCTTCTACTATATATATATAATTCTACTTTCCTGTATGGCAAAATGCTACTGGTAGACAAACAGAAAACATTTACTGATTCTTGAAAGGAGAAAAAGATTAGCTGCACCACTAGTTACAACATAAATTAAAATTACAATGAAGTACCAATTTCATTATATAAATCTGAAGTTTTGTAAGTTTAATTATTAGTCCTGCCAAAAATTAGAAAACTGGTTAAAATTATACACTTTAAATCTGGTTGTGCATATGTAGTGGGTTTTGGAAAGACTGAGCAAGATTACTCAAATGGTCATAGTTTTTGTTCTATTACTCCATCATCTATAGTTTTTATTTTAATAAAATAGTTAAAATATTAAGAAACTTAAATTGACAGAAATATTCTCTGTAGCAAATACATCTAGAAAGACAAAGGTGACTTTTGAATTCAGAAAACTAACTTTGCCTCAAAAAGTTTTATTAAATGGCATTGAGGGTACGTATGAGAATATTGATCAAAATATTGATCAGCCATTATTAATAACCATTCTTAGAATTAAGCAATATTCCTGTTCTCTCTCCCTCTTTTTCTTCCTCTTTCTTCCTCTCCTTCTCTCCTATTATCCATTTGAATAAACTTCTGCTCTAATCTCTTTCTCTTCCTCCAAAAAAAAAAAAAAACAATAATAAGTAGAACAAATTACCATAACTGCTACATGTCCAGGTTCTTTAGCCCAATCCAAATTTAATTAGTGTGAAATAAGATTATTCGTAATCTGTTGATCAGATCAAATTTCTAATTTTATAAGGTTATTTCTCTCTTTTTATGAGATGTTCTGTTGCAAGGAACAGATTCCATTCTAACTAGTTTGAACAGAAATAAAGACTTATTACTTGATATTGAATAACTTTCAAAACTACTGAGAAGCAGTATGAGACAGAAAAGAGGTTGAGCACCTAGAAACAGTTCTGAAGGTAACACTATAGATCTAGAACAGCACGGGAATTTCTGCCTCTCCCAACATTATGAATGTGAGACATGGAAGCTGCTATATGAGGGTACTAACATGGCAGCTTCCAGCTCCTGAGCCAATTATAATTCATCATGTCCTCAGGACATGTGAGCAAGATCGATGTTTCATGATCCACTTCTCTCCCTCACCGTGTCAACCAGTTACATTTTCAAATTTGGTGGAAGTGTTCTGAGTTAGTGGAACTTTAATGATATTCAGAAACTTGGTGAAAATTAGTTGGAGGAAAATTTAGTTTCCTAGGCTCTTCAGTCCAAGGAGCTACACTAGAAGGACATTGAGAAAAATAATGGGTAGGGCAAATTATTATACCTGCTACCATATCCAGGTTATTTAGTTGAATCCAAATTTAATTAGCTTGAAGTAAGATTATTCCTAAAATTTTACGTTTCATATCACATATCATTTTCTCTCTTTTTTTGCTGATGGATGCCATTTTTCCTATTGAGGTAATTTCTCATTCCTCTGAGTTATCAATCACTTAATATGGATCTCCCTATCAGCATGTATCACCTTCTACCATCTACTTCAGATATCAATTATCTTCCCTACTCTTCCAGAAAAAAAAATCCATGAAGTCCTTTCATTCAGGATTGATTGTAAATTCTTAAATTTAGTGTAGTTCTTTGCAAAAGAAGATGCTTGTTCCAAAAATCAGTTTCCCCAAAAGGCATGTTTAATGTTCTTGATATTTATACTTCCATAATTTTGAATAAATAAGTGACCATTTAGGCTTTCTTCCCAATTGTTGTTAGGCATTGTCGAACAAGATTTTTTTATGTAACTTGGAGATATTCGGATTGGATATATCATATATGTAGGTGTCAGTCCCCTGCCAAACTTTACTGTAGTATTGTAACATTGGATGCAAAGCTGCAGTAGTCAATTTTGCAGTAGTGATCAGTTACTGCACTTCCCAGAATACATGTCTCTTTCTTCCAAGAACAGTAGATCCTCACTACTCAGTTTGTATTCCATTGGCCACTATTATAACTATTCACTTGCGTGCAGCTACCTACCACCAACAATCTCTAAAGTTTTAATACCTGGGAAAACTAGCCGTTGGTTAAAGCTAACATTTTACCCACTCTACACCTGCATTCTCCTGGCTATACATGCCTGAAAGAAAACAACCAACAGTGCTCTTTCACATATTTCTGATTATGAACCCAAGAGGGCTTTTAAGATTCCCAACAATACTATTCTATTTGCTGAGATTATTAATTATCCACTCCCTCAGTTAACCATTTCATAATGTTTTCTCTCTCCTCCAACTCACCAGTTTATATTGGCCCTTCCGCATTATCACTTAATGACTGTGTTTCCTACCACAATGCAAATACAGACTCCAGAACAAAACCACCAGGCTTCCAACCACACATGCACCATATTATTTAAGCCTGAGCCCAAATATCGTTCTTTGTCCCTTTTGCATGTTACCCAGGATCAACTCCTTGTAGACATCTCATTGCCTGTTAATTATTTCCCTCTCTGCAGAATTATCAAATTATCTCTCTATTGAATTTTTATAAACATAAGACATCATTTTGACCATCTTATTTTAAAAACCTTCTCATGACACCCCTTTTCTCTATGACAATTCCTTGCACCTTTTTACAAAAATCTTAAAACTGTGGTTTACATACATGATCAGATTCCTCCCTCCCATCATTCCTTGAAATCCCTGCAAATGCAATTTTACTCCCATAGTAAAATTTAATTTTACTCAATCTATGGGAGTAAAATTGTATTTTACTCCCATAGATTGAGATCCAAGATAGCTGATCGCTGACAGCTCGGGATTGTAGCTCCCAGGGAAAGCCAAGAGAATGAGAGGACGCCACACTTTCAGACAGATTTTCGTCACTCACAGACAAGAAGATTCCCAGTGGAGGAGCCCCAATGAAGGAGAAAATACTAAGGGCAGGCAGAGAGAAAGGTTAGATTACCCACAAAGGCAAGCCAATCAGACTTACAGCAGATCTCTCAGCAGAAACCCTACAAGCCAGAAGAGAGTGGTGGCCAATATTCAACATCCTTAAAGAACAGAACTTTCAGCCCAGAATTTCATATCCTGCCTAATTAAGCTTCACAATTGAAGGAAAAATAAAATCTTTTATGAACAAGCAAGTACTGAGAGATTTTATTACCACCAGGCCGCTGTACAAGAACTTCTGAAAGAAGCATTACACACAGAAAGGAACAACCAGTAGTAGCCTTTCTAAAAATGTACTAAAAACTGAAGAACATCAACATAAAAAAGAATTTACATCAACAAATGGATAAAATAGCCAGTTAACATCAAATGGCAGTAACCCTAAATTTAAATCAACTAAATCCTCCAATTAAGAGATACAGTGAAAACCTAACAGTATAATACATCTGGACCCATTTTATATCCAAAGATCCACAAAGACTCAAAACAAAGGGTTGGAGAAAGATTTACCAACCAAATGGAGAGCAAAAATAAAGAAATAAATAAAAAGCAAGAGTTGCAATTCTCGCATTTCATAAAATAGATTTCAAAGCAACAAAGATACAGTGGTAAAAGGATCAATGCAACAATAAGAGCTAATGATCCTAACACCCAGATACATAAGACCCATAAAGATATTTAGGCTCAACGAGACAGAAAATTAATAAGGATATCCAGGACTTGCATTCAGATCCGGAACAAGTAAACTTAATAAATATGTATAGCGCTCTCCACTTTAAATACACAAAATATATATTCTCCACTTTTAATACAAAATATTGATCAACCAATATTAATAACCATTCTTAGAATTAAACAATATTCCTGTTCTCTCTCCCTCTTTTTCTTCCTCTTTCTTCCTCTCCTTCTCTCCTTAAAAAAAAATTTTTACTCCCATAGTTCTAAGACAATTGCTTATTCATTGTAACCAATGACTTACACTTTGCTAAATCCAATGGTCAATCTTACCATGTCAGAAGTATTTGGCGAAGGTGGTCACTCCCACTTTCTGAATCGCCTTATTCATTTAGAATCTGAGAAATTACGCTTTCCTGTTTCTCCTTCCACACCACAAGTCACTTAACAATCTGCTTTGTCCATTCCTTCTCATGAACCAATTTTCTTACTGTTAGGGTTTCTAGGCCTCAGTTCTCATTCTCCCTCTTTTCTAACTATATCCACTGTCTACAGGATCTTATCCTGTCTTCTGGCTTAATTAACACATATCTGACAGCAACTCACAAATGCTTAACACCACCAAGTCCTCTGCCATGTATTCCAGACTAATATATTCAGCAATCTCACTTGACCTCTCCACCTGAATTTTTAATATCACTTCAGAAGTTTAAAACACTTCATGTTTAAAACTGAGATCCAGCTCTTCCCTCCAAAGCCTTCCTTTCCTACAATATTTCCTATTTAGTAAATAGCAATTCCATTTTTCCAGTTGGTTAGGGAAAAAACTCTGGAATCATCTTTTATTCCTTTTTTGACACACACGTTTTATATCTGTCAGCAAGTCCTGTGAGCTCTGCTTTCAAAATATATCCCATATCACATCACTTTTCCACACATCTACCAATAACACTCTAGGCAAAGGTGTTATTTGTCAAGACAATCTCTTGCATGGATTATATGAGTAGTCTCTAAATTGACCCATCTATTCCCTTATCCATCTACACTCAATGACTTACACAATCGCAACAATGATTATTTGAAAACATAGGTCAAAACATGCCATCCCTTTGCCCAAAACATTCCTCTGTCTCCTATTGCACTCAGAGTAAAAGCTCAGAGTAAAGTAGTTGTCTCTTCTCTACCACTCAAAGAGGGATGAGTGCATACCAGGCTGAATTCACAGTTGAACTATCAGCCTGCCAGTGTGCCTTAAATTATGTTATATACAAAAAAGCTCATCCATGTATTATTTCATTCAATAAATAATTATTTAGTTAATTCTTGCTATGGAGGAGCATATTAGGCACTGAGGATGTTTTATCAAGCAAAAGTAGCAAGAACTTAACCTTTCAAAGCTAATTATCAAAAAATAAATAAATACACAAATAACTCTGCAAACAGATTATTACAAGTTAAGAAAAAGCTAAGCAGGAGAAAATCCAGGAGTCTTTGAAGGCACACAGTAGGGTAACCTGACCTAATCTGCAGAATCCAAAAAATTTTTACTAAGAAAGCAGTATTGTAACTGAGAGTTAAAGAGAGATGACGAAGACCTAACTAGATGAATTAGGTGGGAAAGAGAGGGGAAGGAACAATTTATGTAAAGGTAGACAGACTCACTGGGGGAATTATGTGTCTCTTGAGCACATATGAAATATTGGATTACAGTTTCAAAGTAATTCCCTGCTTTGTAAGCCATATTAAGAACATCTTGGCTGGGCACAGTGGCTCACAACTGTAATCCCAGCACTTTGGGAGGCCAAGGTGGGCAGATCATGAGGTCAGGAGTTTGAGATCAGTCTAGCCAACATGTTGAAACCCTTTCTCCAATAAAATACAAAAGAATATTAATCAGGCATGGTGGCAGGCACCTGTAATCCCAGCTACTGTGGAGGCTGAGGCAAGAGAATCACTTGAAACAGGGAGGTGGAGGTTGAATTGAGCCAAGACCGCACCACTGCACTCGAGCCTGGGCAACAAAGCGAGACTTCGTCTCAAAAAAAGAACATCTTAAGAGCAGCAGGAAGCCTTGAAGGATATATGGTAGGCCCTTTTATCTGTGGTTTCACTTTCCACAGTTTTGGTTACTTGCAGTCAAACACATCTGAAAACAGGTGAATACAAGACAATAAGATATTGAGAGAGAGACTACATTTGGATAACTTTTATTATAGTATATTATTATAATTGTTCTATTTAATAACTCATTGTTGTTAAACTCATACTATGCCTAATTTATAGATTAAACTTTACCATAGGAAAAATCATAGTATATTAAGGGTTTAGTGCCATCTCTTATTTCCAGCATACTCTGGGGATCTTCAAATGTATCCTTTGTGGCTAAGGGGTACTACTGTAGTCTGATAAAGGAATAATGTTCTAGTTCTAGAGATGAAGCTAGAGGCAGATTTTTTTTAATCCTTCCAATGAACTTCTATCATGTTCATTGATAGAAGTACACATGGCAGATTCACTAAAAAGGGTACATTGTTTCAGATGCACTTGGCTGCAAGTAACAGAAATCCTGAAATTGTGTAAGACACAATATGAAGTTCAGAGGTAGAGTGGGCTGCAAGATTAATTAACTGAGTGGTTCCAAATTTCATTAGGGAAAAACCCTGATTTTATCATTCTTCTCTGCTGCTCTCAGTGTTAGCTTCATCATGAAGCTGGCAAAAAGATGGCTACCAGCCTCACATTCAATCGAGACACCATACACTTGTCCTTCTGACCTTCTCTTGGTAATGATTACACAATTTTCAGAAGCTTCCAAGCAGATTTCTCCTTATCTACTAAAAGCCACAGTTGAGTCACACGAACATTCTTCACGCAATCAAAGAGAGAAGTGAAACTATCCTAACTGACTGAGAAATATCACAGGGTAGAATAGATGCTGGGAGTCTGTCACAATGACTGTTCCCTGTGGACAAAGTACAAGTAAGCCTGAAGACCATCTTCCATCCACAGAGACACAGTGGAAAGCAACTGGAGAGACTCAGTAAAAGGATGAATTAGGGGTTACAGTTTCTCCTCATCCCAGGCAACTTTCACATACACCAAAAGCAGAAAGGGATGAGTTGATTCATCCTTACCATGTAGAGGTCACAAGGAGATCTGCCCGGACTCATTTAATTACATGTGAATTACATGTGAGCATAATGGGATACCTTGAATGCTCATCCTGTTGCTTCAGATTGTTTGGAGAAAAAGCATTCAGACTTTTCTTTGTGGGATTACACAGAACTAATTTAGGGACTGGAGCATAGTCAAGCCTTTAGATACTTGGTTGACCAGGCATAAGTCATGCAAAAGTCTTTAAAAATATACAGATAAAAATAAAATACACATTTTCCTTTTGCACGTAATATGAGTACCAACTGTTATGGACTGAATTGCATGCCCCCAAAATGTATATGTTAAAGTGCTAACCTCCATTATGACTGTCTTTGGAGGTAGGGCCTTTATGGAAGTTATTAAGGTTTAATGAAGTCATAAGATGAGACCCTAATTCAATAGGATTAGTGCCCCTATAAGAAGAAAAGGACAGGGCCACCATGTGTACAAAGGAAATGCCATGTGATGACAAAGTAATAAAATGACAATTTACAAGCCAGAAGAAGAGCCCTTACCAGAAATCAAATTTGCTGGCACCTTGATGGTGGACTTCTAGCTTCTAGAACTGTGTTTAAGCCATGTAGTTCATGATATTTTATTATAGCAGTCCAAGGTTGACTAATACATCAACCTTCAAACAATTGAAGCATAAAGTCCATTAGCTAGTTTAAATCTTATGCCTACACAGCTACTTTTAGACATAAACTAATGACTAAAGAAAGTTTCATTACAAAGAGGCATTTTGTTGAAGAATTCCAGAGAAAGATTGTCTTATGACTCACATGCAAAAATAATGCATTTTATTCACAAGGGAAACATAAACTGGTTTTATGCTATTTTTGAAGATGACTTTGATTGTTCTTTTGTAAATGGATTACTTTGTGGAAGGAAAGGAAAGGAAAAAATGAAATAAGACAATTTATTGGGGAAACACAGGCAATAAGCAATGGTGGAAAGTTTCACTTCTGGTTAAGATGTAGTAGGATGTGGAAGACTGTAAGATCTGTGTTAACAACTTGGAAAAAATACTAACAAATAGCATACTTTCCTATGAATCTATTGTAGAGCAGTTGATTCAAATAATTGTTAATAAACTGAGACCAAAGAGAGATGAAATCTCCATAGTTGGACAAAGAGGCTGGGGCATGGTGGCTCACGCCTGTAATCCCAGAACATTGGGAGGTTGAGGTGGGCAGATTACTTGAGGTCAGGGGTTTGAGACCAGCCTGATCAACATGGTGAAACCCCATCTTTACTAAAAATACAAAAAATTGCTGGATGTAGTGGTGGGCGCCTGTAATCGCAGCTACTCAGGAGGCCAAGGCAGGAGAATCACTTAAACCCAGGAGGCAGAGGTTGTAGTGAGCTGAGATGGGTGATAGAGCAAAACTCCATTAAAAACAATTATCTGTACGTGGACAAAGAAGTGCAGATCTTCAAGAACTAGGGACAAGTGTCTGGTGTGAGGGTGGATGTGCACAGGAGATGCCCTGTGTAAAGGGAGACTTTGCAATGACAAAGAAAAACAAATGAGGTTTTAATGACAATATGGATAGAAAGATAGATTAAAAATATGTAAGAGACCCAAATGGAAAAGTAAATATTTCATCTTGGCAATTCCTTCTGCTAGAAATTTTGATGAAGAATAACAGAGAACATAGCAGTATTAGCAATGGATGTGGGCTGGAAAACAGTGTTTGTATAGTCTCACTCAGTTTGCTCAGATTCCAGGGCTTTGCTGAAGTAAAACACACACGTGAGCCGAAAACAACTAAAGCTAGAACCCGCACCACTTCTAGCTCACATCCTGAAAAGATCAAGGGATTAGGACCTCTCTGGCTATTGCTCTGAGAGTTGAGGGTTAGGCTAAAGGATAAAGTGCAATCTCCACAATCCCACTGAAAATCAATAGTGAACACAATACAATTAAAACTTCAAGCCAGGTCTTGGTATAGAATCTAATAGAGCAACACTTCATCTTAAGTACCTGATGAAAGAAGGGGCTTTCAAACTCTAGGAGATAGAGATAGAGAGATAAAAGTTTAATATCCATTTTTCTTTTAGAAATCCTCTATGCCATGCTGTCATATGAAGGGATTATGAAGAAGTAAGAAAATGTGGCCTATAACTAAGAGAAAAATTAATCAATAGAAGCAAAATCACAGATATTTCAGATTACATAGTTAGTCATTAAAGATTTTAAGAAAATAATTATAAAAATGTTAAATAATGTTTACTATAAGGTGGAAAGAATGACTGAGGATATGAAATACTTAGAAGAGGTATCAAGTAGATAACAGGAAATCAAATTTATATTTCTAACTGAGATGTACAATATAAGATATAAAAGTGAATTTGACTGTTTAAAATACCAATGAACACAGCAGAAGGTAAACATAAAAAGAGGTTGATATGAATTATTCAAATAAAAGTACATAAAGAATATAAGATGGGGGAAATGAACAGAAGATAAAGTCCTATTTTAAAAAATTAAATTAGCAATCATACATGTTTTTAATTTGACTTCTAGAAAGTGAGAATATAAAGAATAAGAAAATTATTTGAATAATTAATGGCCTAAAACTTGCAAAATTTGGCCCAAAACCTCAACTCACAAACCCAAAGCCTCAGGAAACACAAAGGAAAATCAGAACAAAGAAATTCTTACCTAGGTACGTCATAGTCCAACTTTGGAAAATAAATATAAAAAGTCTTAAAGCAGCTACCAGATAAACAAGACACAGTGCATATGGAGGATGGGGAGCCAGACGGCAGGGAATAACATCTCTTAAGGTGTTGAAAGATCGACTTAGAATTCTATACCTAGTGAAAATATATTTGAAAATGAGAATAGAAGAAGGAAACATTCATATAAATAAGTTGCTATAATTTGTTTCTGGTAAACCAACACTGCAGTAAACACTAAAGGAAGGCTTTTAGGCTGAAGTCAATGATAGCAAATGAAAATTAAAGTCTAGAATAAGAAAAAACAATAATGGTTAACATGTGGGAAAATATAAATAGTTTTCAAAATAAGATTTTAGATCATTGACTCTTAAAGTAAAAAAATATATTATGTATTTGTAGCACAGAGAAGTAAGATACATGAGAGTAACAAGATAAATAATGAAGAAATAAATAGAATTATACTGTCACAAGTTTTCATTTTATTTGTGAATTGCCATTATGTTAACCGACAATAAATAGTGATAAATTAATAATGTATACAGTGATTGTTACAACTAATACAAATAAAATAGCTAAATATATACATTTTATATAAATATAAAATTATATATGAATATATACAAAGAATATAACTAAAAAATTAAAAGAGGGAATAAACTGAAAACTAAAATAATCCAAACAAGGTTGTAATGGTGACACAATGCATTTGTCAAACACATAAAACTTTGTAGCACAAAGAATCTGTGCAAATTTAGAAAAATATCATTTAAGAAGCTAGAAAAATCACTGGAAGACTATAGAATACAACAACAAAAAATATTACAAATGTATAAAACAATCATACATTGTTACTTAGGTGCTGACTAAGTAACTTTAGAAGTGAGTGCAATTTGCACAATAACAATTTTTTTAAACCATACATAAGCATCAAATGCTAGTTGATAAAGTTATTACACACTGGGATACAAATAGCAAGATGATCAAATTAAATCTAACTGTGCCAAAATTTATCTCTTTGGTAAATGGACAGAATACATTCATTAAAAGGCAGAGATAACAATCTTATAAGATAATATTAAAAAGAATAAAAGCAGGAAGTGCATAAGATGCACTTGACATATAAAGACTTAAACAGTATAAAAGTAAAGGATGGAAACAGATATATCATGCACATCCTCATCATAATGGAATGAGAGTGTTCCCTGATTCCCCTCTCAGGACATGCCACAGGGGTGTGGCTTGCTTGTGGTTGTGCCTGAAGATTAAACCCCTACAGAGATGCAGAGCATGCAGACAGGCATGTGCAGGAACCAGGATGAGTGCTTTTGGGCCCTCACCCCATGGCAGTGTATAGAGGTGGGTGTCTGTGACTCATGAATCCAAAGTGTGTATGTTACAGTGTGCTCCTTTAGCTTTGCCATCTATAGACAGCTTGTGTGTTAATCAGCTCAATGGACTTTCTGCCTTATTGCAAGGAAAGGGAGGCAGTAATGACAGCTTTTTATATCCTGAACTCTTGCCAGTGTCCTGAATAAATCGGGGCTTGAAGGATGAGTGCAAGGTTTTATTGAGTGGTGGAGGTAGTTCTCAGTGAGTTGTATGGGGAGCTGGAAGTGGGGCTGGAGTGGGAAAGTGATCTTCCCTGGGAGCTGAGCTGCCTCATTCCCCTGTAGTTGGTCTGCTGGTCCACTGGTCTGTTGATCTGGTTGCCTCCTTGTTTCCTAATTTGTGGGTCTTATCTGAAACTTGAGATTTGGGGTTTACATTAGAGCAGGATAGGGGATATGGTGGGCCAAAAGGCAATTTGTTGGGTGCAAAAACAGAAATGTCTGCCTTCATTTAGGGCTGCAGGTATTCAGGTTGAGGGAGAGGTCTTTGCTGGGAAACTGCCCTCTTCTACTTACATCTCCTGTCCATGTCAATAAGAAAGCATATGTGGTTATATTAATCTTTGACAAAATATATTAAATACAGATAAATATTATGAAAGATAAAGAATTATATTTCACAATAATAAAACCATTAATCACCAAAACAATGTAAATTTTTAGTGAATATCCACTTAATTAAAGAGCTTCAAAGTACTTAATGCAAAAATTGACCATAACTAAACAGAGAAGTAGACAAATCCACAATCACTTATAGAGTATAAATGATTATAATCATTTATGGACTATCTAATCTTGATGGTCAGTTCTCAGTAACAGGATATAAGTAGAGAGAAGAAGATCAATTAGAGTTTAGAAGATTTTAATTTGATGTAAATTATGTTTAAAAAATACTACACCCAAATTTGGGCTACACATTCTTTGCAACTGCACATGTAACATTCACTAAAATTAATTAAATGAAATGGCATGGTCTCTGCTCACTGGAACCTCTGCCATCTGGGTTCAAGCGATTCTCCTCCTTCAGCCTTTTGAGAAGCTGAGATTACAGGCACATACCACTGTGCCTGGCTAATTTTTGTATTTTTAGTACATACGAGGTTCCACCATCTTGGTCAAGCTGGTCTCAAACTCCTGACCTTGTGATCCACCCACCCCAGCCTCCCAAAGTGCTGGGATTACAGGCGTGAGCCACTGCACCCAGCTGTAAAGCAAATCTTATTAGTTTTGAAAAACATATGATGATTAGTAGAAAAATGATTTGACAAAATGTAACATCAATACAGATTTTTGAAAAGGAATCTCTCTCAAATAAGACTAGAAAGGAATTTACTTAGTCTCATAAAGAGCATCTGTGAATTGCCTATAGCAATTGTCGCAGTGAATGATGAAATACTAAATATTTCATTTTAAAGATCAGGAATAGGCAAAGTATACATATTCATCTCATGTAATTTGTACAGTACTGGAGTCCATGCCTAGTAAAATAAAGAATTTGGCCGGGCGCAGTGGCTCAAGCCTGTAATCCCAGCACTTTGGGAGGCTGAGGCGGGTGGATCACGAGGTCAAGAGATCGAGACCAGCT
>CM052650.1:17875698-17886328 GCA_028533165.1 Leontopithecus rosalia
ATTGGGGGAAATAGGGGAGGGACAGCGGGGGGGGAGCAGGGGAGGGATGGCATGGGGAGAAATGCCAAATATGGGTGAGGGGGCAGAAGGCAGCAAAACACACTGCCACGTGTGTACCTATGCAACTATCTTGCATGTTCTGCACATGTACCCCAAATCCTAAAATGCAATAAAAATTTAAAAAAAAAAAAAAAAGAAAGTCTTCATGGTAAACATTTTCTATAGGCCAAAGATAACTAATAGTGGGAGATGCTGCACTAGAAATCCATTCTATATTTCACTGAGAATAATGACATGCCAGTGTAGTACAGGCCAGATCAAAGGGCTTAACTATCAGAAGTGAGGAGCTTAAAATTACATTAATAAGGCAAGTGTTGAATTGGAAATCAGTGCTCTGACCTGCATTAACTATGTCAGTGGCTTACTGATCCCTTGGTCCTCAGAATGAAATAGATGAGCAGCCTACTGAGGTGTGACTTAATATATACAAGCAAAATATGTCTAGGTCTAGTGCCAAAAATATAATTCAAGTCATTGTAGTGTGAATCCATTGCCTTTTGTCCAGTTGCAAGACCTAAGCCAATACACCAGCCGTAGTCCCTTCTTTGAAGGAGAGGCTGGTTACTTTTGAGAAAGGATCTACAAAATAGCCATTAGTAATTACTGCATGTGTTCCCCAAACCTTCTCCATGTGACCTACAGCCATTTACCAGGAAGGCTGTGCGCTCATGAAAGAGAAATAATCCAGAACTTCTGAGGAGTTATTAGTTACAGAATCTGAACTGCTACTAATCACCAGAGACTCTGAATGCCAGTCTGGCCCACTAGTGATGGACATTTATAGAGATAACATGAGAGATTAAATCCTCACCTGAATTCACCTCCAGCTGTGTCTAATGGGACCACAGACTTATCAGTACAGATTATATATGCGTTATGGTAGGATAAAACAGCAGATGCTTCTAAAATGACACCCACTGCCAAGATATTAAACCAAAAGCAATCTTCTGTCCCTGGGGGAAATGGAGAACAATGTCACCATCAAACACCAGAAAGATGTAAGGTGAGGGTTATGTGGCATTTTAAACACATGCTCAATGAATTCACATTTCTACCTGATGGAAACCCAAGTAAACGTGGGACAATGAGTGTAGATTATGGCAAGCAAAATTGCCTAGATTATCTATGTTTTCAGATGTAGCATCTTTACTGGAGAAAATCAGTGCTACCCCTGCCACTTAACTGCATTCTCAAAGGACCAGCAGCATCAGCATCACTCCAAAATTCACTAGAAATGCAAACTATTGGGTCCTACTCCAGACAGATAAAAATCAGAAACTTTAGAGATAGAGCCCAGAAATTGTGTTTTAACAAGCCCTCAACGTGAATATTTTGCACTTTTCTATAAAAGAAACACTTAGATAATGTTTTGTTTTCCTACTTCTAATTAGGAAAAACTCGGACAAGGCAAGGGTAGAAGCTCATCTGCACTGTCTAGTCAACTTGTATGCTCTCTTTTATAATATAAACTGGGAGGAACTTAATCATCTTTGTGTCCCATAAAACATCACATCGATCTTGACATTGATGACCTTACGTTAATTGAGTCTATAAGTAGGAGGTAGCAAGCACTAGATGCCTTATTAAAACATAATGGTGTCAAGGGTTGAGAGATAAATTCTTTGAAAGTTCAAGATCTTGATCCTGCCAGACTGATAGTTTTATGAAGTTTTCATGGTCTCGAATAGGACAGAATATTTTATCTAAAGTGAGAGATAAATGACTGAAACTTGCACTCCAAATTTCAAGGGGCACAGAATTTGTTTGATCCTTTTAAATTATGGAAGCAAAATATTCTATATTTAGACATGATGATATGAGTCATTAACTGATTAATTCGTGGCATCCAGTTTAGATTGGGGCCTGAATTAAAACAGGCTCTGCAGTAGTTCTAGACTGCAGTGAAAAATGTGCTAGCACATGGGTCTTATGAAGGCATATGGAACTTCTGGAAATTTCCAAAAAGAAGCATAACCGTGCAGAATTTTAGGCCAGGAGTGCTGGCTCATGCCTGTAATCCAAGCACTTTGGAGACGAAGGTGGGTGGATCACCTGAGATCAGGAGTTCAAGATAACTGTGTGGAATTTTATAGTTTTCATGTAAGACCAATTTGCACTTTTCTATCAACAATGTCTGTTTATTTGCAAATGAGCTTCACACTTGATATTAGACCCTTTTAATATTAAGTATCTGGAAACAGGTCTGTGAGAAATGAACTCATCTTGAACTGATCATTATGTTATTCAATTAAAATTAGATGTTAGAGACTAATTTATTCTCTAATAGAGACTTATTTATTCTCACATCTGAAACAGCTAAGATACTGGACAAAATATATGAAACAACAGTTTTCAAAATATCAGAATGAAAAATAGTCATCCCTGAAAGAAGAGAAGCCAACAAAGCTTGTTCAATGATTGTTCCAGCTTACTGATGGTTAGGAGTTTTGAGGATGTGGCTAAGGAAGAGGGAATCAATACAGAGCTTATACCTCTCTGAGTTGAAAAGATTGTGTTGGGTGTTTTGAGACATGAAAGTATCTGGAGTTTATAAGGCAGAATAACAGGGAGGTGAGCTGGAAAAGACGATCTAGAGATCTACAGAGGATCCTCTGGAGATTTTAGCTGAGTACTGATTAGTACATATATAAAGCTCAAGGAGGAATCAATTGAAAGAATTACATAGAATAATCATCAGGGTTTGAATATTTGCTGTTGACACGAGCTGGAGTAGAAGACCTCATAATTCACAGTGCATCCAGTAGAATTCCCCAAATGGTTAAACCTTGGTACTTGGCCAACACTTGTGCTTGATTAAATGCTGCTCTAGTAGCTCAAAAACAAAATCAGAAAGATTCATTCTGTTTGTTAGTAACCTTATTGAATACCAGAACAAAAGTTGCTGTTATCATTGTTATGGAACAATCGTTATTATTCTGTAAGTAAAACTTGTGAAACGATAAAAATTTCTCACTCAACAAGATAAAATTCAAAATCTCTGCCATCAGATAAAAAGTTACTAAACATTTAAAGAAGCAGGAAAATATTCTCAGTTAAAACCACTGGAAAAAAAATTATACAGATGGTAGAAATAGCAGTTACTTTAAAACTATTATTCCACATATTCAGAAGCTAAAAAATTAGTAAGGAGTTAGTATAAAAAGGGATGATATTTATATTCTGCATGTGAAAGTTAAGGTATTTGAGATGAGAATAATTGGATGAAGTAAACAGCAGATTACAAATAGCAGAAAAAAGATGAATGAATTATAATAGTAATGAAGACTATCCAAAGTAAAAAAGAGAGGAAAAGAAAGTTAAAAAATGAATGTAATATACTTTCACTGTGGTACAACTTCAAGAGAGCAATATATAATTAATTGGAATCTCTGAGGAAGAGAAAATAAGGACAAAATAATTGAAAAAGTATTTGATTAAATGTTCTATATTTGGTAAAATCTATGAACCTAGAAAATATGAATTTAAATAAACCTTGAAAACAAAAAAACATGAAAAGAGTAATTCATGGAATATAATAACCAACATGAGTAAGTCAATAAAAAGAGAAACATTTTAAAGCATCCAGTGGAGTAAGATACATTATATACACAGGATCTCAGATAAAGCAAATTTCTCATCTGAAACCAGAAATTCATGCTTGAAGATGGTAGAAAAATAGGCTACAGTACTGAAATAAACTACCAACCTAGAATTCTAAACCCAATAAAAATATTTTTCAAAATTAAGGAGGAAATAAACATGTTTTCAGATATTTCAAAAAAAAATAAAAAGGCTGGGAGAATTTATGGCAACAACCTGCACTGCAAAGCATGCACTATAGAAAACATACCAAGTGAAAATATAAATCAACATAAAGGAAGGAAGGACACTAGAAATTGTAACTATGTAAGTATGTACAAAATACTATTCAAATAACTTACATAATTTAAAAGATGATTTAGTGCAAAATAAAAACGTAAGAAATTATATATTTGGGGATTTATAAAATAATTAAAACTAAAATGTGTAGTCACAATAGAAGAAGGCCAAGAGGGGAGAAATGGAAAAGTACAACTCTATGATTCTTATATTATTTATGAAGAAGAACTATAATTCTTGAATGTTGGCAATGAGAATAAAATATATAGTATAGGCTGGGCAAGGTGTCTTATGCCTATAATCCCAGCACTTTGGGAGGTTGAGGCAGGATCGTCATCTGAGGTCAGGAGTTTGAGACCAGCCTGGCCAACATGGCAAAATACTGTCTCTATTAAAAATACAAAAGTAGCCAGGTGTGTTGGCCTGCATCTGCAGTCCCAGCTACTCAGAAGGCTGAGGCAAGAGAATCGCTTGGACCTGGGAGGTAAAGATTGCAGTGAGCCGCAATTGTGCCACTGCATTCCAGGCAGAGAGATTCTGTCTCTAAATAAATAAATATATAAAATACATAGCATAGAACACCATAATATAACCAAGAATCTCAGGTAATAACCCAACAAAGAAGATAGAATTAAACGATAAAATACATTCAACTAATTCAAAGGAAGGTATAAAAATAGGATAGATTATACAAACAGGAATGAAAAGATGATAAATTTAAAATAAAACATAAGAGCAATCACATTAAATGTAAATGATCTAAACATCCCAAATTTTTTTTAAATAGCAGTTGTCAGATTCTATAGAAAAGCAATACTGAATTATATGTTTTGTATAAGGAACACACTTAGACTCAAAATAAAGGAGTGGAGAAATATTTACCAGCAAATTGAAAGAAATAAAAAAGCAGGGGTTGCAATCCTAATCTCTGAGAAAACAGATTTTAAACCAGCAAAGACCAGAAAATACAAAGAAGGTCATTACATAATAGTAAAGGGATCAATGCAACAAGAAGAACTATCCTAAATATATATGCACCAAATACAGGAAAACCCAGATACATAAAGCAAGTTCTTGGAGATCTGCAGAGAGACTTAGACTCTCGCACAATAACAGTGGAATACTTTAACGCCCCACTGCCAAAATTAGACTGATCAATGAGACAAAAATTAACAGATATTCAGAACTTGAACTCAGCTCTGGATCAAGTGGAACTAATAGATGTATACAGAACTCTCCATCCTCCAACCCAAATCAACAGAATATAAATTCTTCTTAACACCACATAGCCCTTATTCTAAAATTGACCACATAATTGGATGTAAAACACTCCTCAGAAATTGTTAAAGAATGGAAATCATAACAGTCTCTCAGACCACAGTGCAATCAAATTAGACTCAGGATTAAGAAACTCACTCAAAACCACACACCTACATGGAAACTAAACGATCTGCTCCTGAATGACTACTCTGTAAATAAAGAAATTAAAACAAAAACAAATATGTTCTTTAAAAACAATGAGAAAAAAGACACAGCAAACCAGAATCGCTGGGACACAGCTAAAGCAATGTTTAGAGAGAAATTTATAGCATTAAATGGCCACATGAGAAAATGGAAAAGATCTAAAATCAACACCCTAATATTACAATTAAAAGAACTAGAGAAGGAAGAGCAAACAAATTTAAAAGGGAGTCAAAGATGAGAAAATACAAAAATCAGAGCACAAGTGAAGGAGACAGAGAGAGGAAAAATACTCCAGAAAAAATAGCAATGAATCCAGGAGCTGTTTTTTTTTAAAAAAAAGATTAACAAAATAAATAGACTGCTAGCCAGACTAATAAAGAAGAGAGAAGAATCAAATAGAGAAGATAAAAAAATGTAAGGAGGCTATCACCAATGATCCCAGAGAAATACAAACTAGTGTCAGAGAAAACTCTAAACACCTCTATGCAAATAAACCAGAAAATCTAGAAGAAATGGATAAATTCCTGGACACATACACCATCCCAAGACTGAACCAGGAAGAAGTTGAATCCCTAAATAGACCAACAACAGGTTCTGAAGTTGAAGCAGTGTTTAATAGCCTACCAACCAAAAAAAGCCCAGGACCAGATAGATTCACAGCCAAATTATACCAGTGGTACGATGAGGAGCTGGTACCATTTCTTCTGAAAATATTCCAAATAATAGAAAAATAGGAACTTCTCCCTAACACATTTTCTGAGGCCAGCATCATTCTGATACCAAAAACTGGCAGAGATACAACAAAAAGAAGAAAATTTCAGACCAATATCCCTGATGAACAACGATGCAAAAATCCTCAATACAATATGGCAAACTGAATTAGGCAGCACATCGAAAAGTTTATCCACCAAGATCAAGTCGGCTTCATCCCTCCGAAGCAAGGCTGGTTCAACATACGCAGATCAATAAACATAAATTAACACATAAACCGAACCAATGACAAAAAACTATGATTATCTCAGTAGATGCAGAAAAGACCTTTGATAAAATTTAACACCCCTTTATGCTAAAAACACTCAATAAACTAGGTATTGACAGAACATATCTCAAAATAAGAGCTATTTGTAACAAACCCACAGCCAATATCATACTGAATGGACAAAAGCTCTAAGCATTCCTTTGAAAACTGGCCCAAGACAAGGATGCTCTCTCTCACCACTCCTATTCAACATAGTATTGGAAGTTCTGGCTAGGGCAATGAGGCAAGAGAAAGAAATAAAGCACATTCAAACAAAACAAGAGGAAATCAAATTGTCTCTTTGCAGACGACATAATTGTATATTTGCAAAACCCCATCATCTCAGCCCCAAAACTCCTGAAGCTGATAAGCAACTTCAGCAAAGTCTCAGACTATAAAATCAATGTGCAAAATTCAAAGCATTCCTACACACCAATAATAGACAAATAGAGAGCCACATCAAAAGTGAACTCCCATTCATAAGTGCTACGAAGAGAATAAAATGCCTGGGAATACAGCTTACAAGAGACGTGAAGTACCTCTTCAAGGAGAACTAAAAACTACTACTCAAGGAAATAAGAGAGGACACAAACGAATGGAAAACTGTTCATATTCGTGGATAAGAACAATCAATATCATTAAAATGGCCATACTACCTAAAGTAATTTGTAGATTCATTGCTATTCCCATCAAGCTACCATCAACTTTCTTCACAGAATTAGAACAAAAGCCAATTTAAATTTTATATGGAACCAAAAAAGGGCCCATGTAGCCAAGGTAATTCTAATCAAAAAGAACAAAGCTGGAGGCATCATGCTATCTGACTTCAATCTATACTACAAGGATTGTAATCAAAACAGCATGGTACTGGTACCAAAACAGACATACAGACCAACAGAACAGAACAGAGGCCTCAGAAATAACACCATACATGCACAGCCATCTGATCTTTGGCAATCCTGACAAAAACGAGCCATGAGAAAAGGATTCACTATTTGATCAATGGTGTGGCGAAAACTGGCTAGCCATCTGCAGAAAACTGACATTGGACTCCTTCCTTACAACTTATACGATAATTAACTCAAGATGGATTAAAGACTTAAACATAAGACCTGAAGCTATATAAACCTAGAAGAAATCCTAGGCAGTATCATTCAGGACACAGACATGGGCAAAGACTTCATGACTAAAACACCAAATGCAATGGCAACAAAAGCCAAAATTGACAAATGTGACCTAATTAAACTAAAGAGCTTCTAAACAGCAAAAGAAATTATCATCAGAGTGGACAGGCAACCTACAGAATGAGAGAACTCACTATCAGGAGAACAGCAGCATGAGGGTAACTGCCTCCATGATTCAATTACCTCCCATCAGCATCACGAGAACTACAGTCCAAGATGAGATTTGGGTGGGGACACAGACAAAGCACATCACATATTTTATGTTGAATATACCACAATAAAGCTGTTTTAAGCATTTTAAATTATGGAAACAGAAAAAAAAATAATTGTCGCATGTCTTCTGGCTTCAGCAGATTCAAAAGATAAGCAAATTTTAGCCAAAATAAGGTGGCTCAGATAACCTTGGAATCTTCTCCAAGTCCTTCCATGCATTTCTCACAACCTCTACCAGTAGGCTTATGGGAAATTACCCATGACCAGTTAACACACAGAGAAAGAAAACTGTAAGTTATCTTGATTGATAGATTGGTACAATAAACCATACCAGCTGGGAGTACATTGCTGCTACATTATAGAGACATTAAGAGAAATCTTGAAAGATATTAATGTATAGATTCACTGTGGATCACCAGTAGTGGCTAATCACAAAAAAGGGAGATTAGTTTAAAAGCACATGAGATAAAAATACTCATGTGCCAGATACTGGTATTAGCAGGTATCCACTGTGAGCTCAGTAATCGGGTAGACAAGATGTCTTATCTTGTATATGTCATTGTGACTCTCTTTCCAGCAATGTCAGTACTGTTCAAAGGGCAAAGTGCAACACGGCCATGACAACAGTATTAGAAGGTATGCATAGGTTCCACTTGTCCAGGCTGCCTAAGTCTGAATCCAATTCTGATTTCTAATACAGTGCCATCCTCTGGGAGGTCCAGACAGCCATCTTGTAGAAAAAGCAGGGATTTTCCACATAGAAATGGACTCTGGGTACATGTTTACCCATCCATCCCCATAGCACTTCTGCCAGTGCCGCTCCTGTGGACTTAAATAATGCTGTAGCCATTGTCAAGCATTATACACAACAGCTTTCAATCAGGAAATATATTTAAAAGCAGAAGAACAGAGACATTGGGCTCATTCTGATAGAATTCTCTGGTCTTAGCATGTCACCACCAATCTTCCCAAAGCAGCTGGCTTAGAAGAGCTACATAACACTTAGCCATAAGACTAGCTAATGAACAGAGGCCAAAATTTATGTTCCAGGACCTTAAGGATATATTTTCCTAAATAACTCACTTAAGGAATGTTTGTTTTCTATCCTTGAAGCCGGGGGTTGGTGTATTTGTAGGCATAGTACTCAAGTAAAAAATAACTCCATCAAGAAAACTCATAGTTTAGTTGTATTAGAAGCTAAATCTCTAACCTGAGCATTGTATATTCCTAATGCTGCTAAATTTGCAGGAAAATTATTCATTGCACTATACTAAGAGGCATTGGACTTCAGCCCCACAGTAGGAGAAAAAAAACTATATCTGCAACTCACATATACTTATCGAGGTATTTCTTAATACTCCTAAATCGTAAGTCCTGGTTGATTGGAAATCCCAGCAACTAATAAAGGTTAAATCACCAAAAATTTAGATAATGAGAGAAAAAATATTTGTGTCACTCATCATGTGAAGACCACTAGCTGGTTATGGATAAAGCTAAGGAGAACATGAAATGGATTCTGGAAGAAGGAACTTAGGCCTCAGAACCTGCTACTGAATTACCTATGTTTTACCTTAATTTATTTTTTGTCCATAGTCTCCTTCCCTTTATCCCTAACTGCCTGATATGAAGCGTATTAGTGACCAACAGCTTAGATTTGGGCTAGGGATATAGCTGAATTATCAAGAGTTAATGATGATAAAGTTGCTGATGAATTTCTGTGTCCCTTATGTGGGAGACATGCATTTTTAAAATTTGAACAAAGACCACAAGTGGATTTCAAAGGGATGAAGAGGTGAACTGTGCTGACTATGCTTTCTTTGTCCCTCCAGATCGGAGATCTCCACTTTTCCTCCCTGGTCTACATCCTAGACACCACCAATGAACTCCCTTAGCCTCCCTCCAGTTGCTGGGATACGGTAAATGGCAGGCACCAGCTAAAGATGAAAGAACAGAAGTAGGGTATCATTGGGACATTTATTCCTTCAGTTTCCTCTCTGCCAGGCCACGACTGACATTAGAATTGAGGAAAATAAAGAACACAAAGTATGAAAAGCATTCAGAAGCAGTTATAATAAAAGGGTACTTTCTTTTTTCCTCTTTATAAGAAAGATATTTCTTTTTATATAAACCGATTATATTATTCAGGATCCTGAGAAAAAACACATGGCACACTCAAAAGTGTTTAACTGAAGCTTAATGGAAAGGACTATTTACAGAGATGTGAGAAGTAATCAGAAAACCAGTAAAGGATAAGGAAGCATCCAGGTATTAGCAATAATGAGAAGCCCATTAGTACTCCTAGGACAGAAGGAGAGGGCGTTATATAATCAGCAATGAGTCCATGAGCGCTGATTCCATGGAATGGGGAAAGCCATTAGGAGCTGTGGTGGAACCAGATCACAGAGGCAGATGGGCCATGGCGAGAACAGAAACTGAATAACTGAACCTCTCTCTGTCTCCCCTTTTTATTTCTTGGTATGCCTCCCATTGGCCAGATAAAACTAGAAGCCAAAGAGCTAAGGAACCAAGTAATACTAGGATTCCAGGCCAGAGAGCATTGCAGAGACTATCAGAGAAGAGAGCTCTGATAAGTATGTGGTGATGATGGGGACCGGGTTGGGGTGAGGATGAGAGCAAACAGATAAAAACCAGCATAACAAGAATTCTTTTTTCTTTTTTTTTATTATTTTGGGGGGGGGAGGAAGGGAGGAAGGCAGGAAGGGAGGGAAGGAGCAAGGGAGGGAGGAAGGAAGGGATGAAGGAAGGAAGGGAGGAAGGGAGGGAGGGAGGGAGGAAAGGGAAGGAAGGAAAT
>CM052650.1:17886428-17933054 GCA_028533165.1 Leontopithecus rosalia
AGAGAGGGAGGGTGAACGAAAATATTGCTTTATTCTGAAAAAAAGAATTCTTTTTTCAACTGATATGTTAATAAGCAAAATCAAAAACAAAAGACTGAATGGAAGTGCATTGAGAAAATTTGCATTTTTTAAATAATGTTTTGAGTCAAAAAATAATTGTAAAAGCAAGGATATTTTTCAAATGTTCTTGGATTCAATATAATTACAACAGTTCCAAGAAGCTGGATTTAATAGTATAGCATTGACTTTTGCTTCCTCTTGACCCTGTAGTACAAGTTATCTTTTAAGGTACAGAACAATGAATACGATTGCAGATTCCTTTGAATCTCTGCTGTGACATCTTTGAAAAAATTAACTACTATAAATAGCCTCATTTCTGTTAAATATTATAATATGAAATTTTAATATAAGAACAATAAATCAACCAAACATCTGCTTCGCCATTATTTATTGTAACAATCTTACGATGTAGCCAATTGGAAAAGAAATGCAATTTTCCTAAAGTACTTCTTTGAATTATTCAAAGTTTCTGTTGTAGCTAATTAATTTAGAGCATATTATGAAAATGAAGCGATGAAAATAAACCAAATACTGAGCAAAATTAGCAGTACAGATGCTAGTAATAGTCTATTTTCTGTGATACTCTGCTTTATACACTGGCCCCAGACAAGTAGAAATTAATGAAATAAATTGATATTATTTCGATGAGTTTTATGTATAGTCAAGTAAATATTAGCAAAAATGATTTGATATTCATTCAGTTTAATACTCTAGATGAAGAGCTATATAGTTTGTTTGGAGAACAGGTATTTGTCAATAATAAAAACTGGAGTGAAGTGAATTTGTATTCAACACATCATCATTTGAAATGCCCTTTTTTTCATTCATCTTTTATTTGCAAGAGGTAGCCTTGTTACTTCTCTTGGTAACATTTTCAGAAAAGAAATTTTGAGGAATAACAATGTCTGAACATATGAAATTTAAAAGAAGATTTTATATTCTAAAAATCATGTCCACTAAATTACTAAACTGCCCTTCCTCAGGTTAAAGCCACATGCTCCTTCCTTGTAGTTACCTTCTCCATTGAAAGCAATATTCGACTCAGTCTCTGATTTAATAAAAATGGAGACATCAAAAACAGAATTCTAATTCCATCTTTATCATTAATATATTACATGACTTTGGGCAATCTGTCAAACCTCATCTCCTTCATCTAAAAAAGTGATATTCTTAACTCTATAGTAGCTTACTTTATAGTCTTGTTCAAAGGAATAACTAGCAATGTCTGCCAGGTATATTGAAAATATTAAGTGCTAGATACATATTTAATTATAAGATGGAATCTTTATGATAGTAAGGATCTGCTGCAAACAAATAAAGCAAAATAAATCATGCACTGGAATGCAGGATCAGCACAATTGGACATTTTTATTCTTTGGTAAGAAATTTATAAGTAAACTGAAAAAAAGACACCTTTAAAAAAACAGGTACCTTATAATGATACCTATTGCAAAAACAAACCAACTAGGTCAGGTTTGCAGTGGAATTTTTAAGTCTAAACTACATGCCCTGATGTGGTTTATGTTGAGGCAAAAATTTTGCTATTTTGTGCATAATTGCAGAACACTTATTTGTGCCACTTCAAGTAAACCTATTGTAGGCCAAGAAACCATACACCTGCAAAATAATCAGATGTGATATGCAGAGTTTCTCCATTCACCTCTGTGGTACTCAAAGAGGTGAATGGAGAAAATGAAAATGAATTACACTTCACAAAAGATGAGAGTAACATTTCCTAAGTAAAGAGATAAAGTAATATTTCCTAAATAAAAAGCAGCATAGGAATGTCTGTATATTAGCATTGTAGCACTCAGTAGAACATTTAGGCCTCAGTGCAGGTGGCAGACAGTCCCTCCCACTGGTGCATGAAGGGTCTGCACCTCTCAGTATTAACCCTCTTGTGTTGTCGGTTCCCTCCTACATTGAATCCAAGCCAATGAAGCATTAGCACAAGTGATGCAAGGAGAGCCTTGATACACCCTTGCACTTAGAGCTCTTCTACTTGGAACTCTTAGAAGCCAGCCACTATGCTTAAAGGAGTCCAAGCTATGCTATAGAAGGGAGGCCCTAAAAAGATATCCTACAACATAAGACAACACAGATCGAAGACGCCTGAGGGCTCCAGTTGAGTTCCCAGATTAGGGTGTAACCTGTGCCAACACCCCACAAAGCAAAGGAATCTAGCAGTTAAACCCCCAAATTTTCTGAATTTGTAAATAAGTTATTTTAAGCCTCCAATATTTGGAGTGATATGCTACACAGCACTAATTAACACCACCTATTCATTTTCAGTTCTTTTTTTTTTCTTTGAGACAGTCTTGCTCTGTTGCCCAGGCTGGAGTGCAGTGACATTCTGCCTCAGCCTCGCAAGTAGCTGGGTCTACAGGCATGCACCACCACTCCTGACCTCATGATCTGCCCTCCTCGGCCTCCCAAAGTGCTAGGATTACAGGTATGAGCCACTGCACCTGCCTCATTTTCCACTCTTTTTATGAGAACTTCATAAAAAGTTACCCCAATGAAGTGAATTATTTTAAGTTTATGTTGCTTTATTATCCATTTCATAAACAAGTTTAACTTTCTCATATTAGAAACAGGGCTCAGTCACCCTTGATAACATTTTCAGTTCTATACCACACCCAAGTGGCTCAAGCCATTGGCCAGAAATGAGAACTCAGAAGCATGTCTCTACCAAACAGCTTGAGTTCCCTTGCCTGTGAACTTTAAGGGGCTTAAACCTCAAATCCCATTCATATATATATATATATATATATATATACTGATAGTTGCCAACTTTGTCTCTGTCTCTCTCTCTCTCTCTCTCTCTCTCTCTCTCTCTCTCTCTCTCTGTCTGTCTCTCTCTCCCCCTCCCTCCCTCCCTCTCCTCCCAGCTGCCTCGCTGTTCACTACTGCCTTACCTGACCTGGGCACAGAGGACTGCTCACCTGTCTCATTGTGAGGTCTCTGCTCAGGATGTATAAGGAAAAATCTTTGAACTTGTTTTCTATTGTGAAGTATTGTATTTGCAGCATCTAAAGAATCAGGGACTACCCCAAGCTGAGTTTCCCTGGGATCCTGGGGTGTGAATGGAGGGCTGGAGGAGAGCTGCAAGATCAAGTTCCCAGCTCCAGCACATTGTGAGCCTGAGATGAACCACACGTGGGTCATGCAAAAGCTGCAAGGGCATCTGCCAGTATAAACATGTTTCCCACATGAGGAAACCCCTGGTCATGGGTCCAATAGTTAGGCATGAGGCTATCCTCTAGGTAAGAGAAGCATCCTATGAAAGGTATCCAGTAACGCCTATATCCAGCTCCCCTTCAGTTCCCACTGGGAGGGTTGCTAGGAATCCTGTTACTGGATCCCCAGGTTAGCTGGAGGCTCCCCAAACACCAAAGCACTAGGATTCTCCAGGCTTCCCTCTCTACACTTTGATCTTAGACACTCCTCAAGTGTTCTTTCCTGTGGTTTTCTTGGTTTTGCTTTGCATCGTGGTTCATCTATTAAGAGTAAGCATGAGGATTACATATAGGGGATAACACAAATTTAGGGGATCATGTTAGATTCAGCTGGAGGATTTTTTCATCAGTACTCCAAGAAATTTGGTTCACTATTCTTTCTCTTATATCTTAATATGGTTTGTATCTGTGTCCCTACACAAATCTCATGTCAAATTATAATCTCCAATGTGGGAGGTGGAGCCTGGTGGGAAGTGACTGGATTATGGGGGTGGATTTCCCACTTAGGGGCTGCTCCCCTGATAGAGTTCTCACAAGGTCTGGTGTTTAAAAGTGTGTGATACCTTCCCACTCTCTCTTCCTCCTGCTACAGCCGTTTAAAATGTACCTGCTTCCCCTTCACCTTCCACCATGATTGAAAGTTTCCTGAGGTCTCCTCCCCAGAAGCCGCTATGTTTCCTGTACAGCCTGCTGTACTGTGTGCTGATTAAACCACTTTTTTAAAATAAATTACCCAGTCTCATGTTTCTGTATAACAGTGTGAGAATGGACTAATACACATCCCATCTATTTACATGGGATTATTTTCTTAGAAAGACATTTGCCCTGACAATAATAAGTGTTATCTCCTTGCATTGGTCTGTTTTCATGCTGCCAATAAAGACATACCTGAGATTGAGTAATTTATGAAGAAAAAGAGGTTTAATAGATTCACAGTTCCACATGACTGAGGAGGTCTCGAAATCATAGCAGAAGACAAGAGAGGACTTGCGCAGGGAAATTCTCATTTATAAAACCATCATATCAGCCAGGCATGGTGGCTCACACCTGTAATCCCAGTACTTTGGGAGGCCAAGGCAGGTGGATCACCTGAGGTCGGGAGTTTGAGACCAGCCTGGCCAAAAGAGTAAAACCCCATCTCTACTAAAAATACCAAAAATTAGTAGGGTGTAGTAGCAGGTGCCTGTAATCCCAGCTACTCAGGAGGCTGAACTACTCAGGAGGCTGAGACAGGGGAATCACTTGAACCCAGGAGGTGGAGTTTGCAGTGAGCCAAGATCCTGCCATTGCACTCCAGTCTGAGCAACAAGAGTGAAACTCCATCTCAAAAAAAAAAATCACATCTCTTGACACTCATTATTACAGGAACCACAAAGATTCACTCCCATGATTCCATTACCTCTCACTGGGCCCCTACCGTGACATGTGGAAATTATGGGAGCTACAAATCAAGATGAGATTTCGGTGGGGTCACAGCTAAACCATATCACCCCTTAAGTACATAGTAACAGAAATAAAAACTGGAAAAATATGTTCTAGCCCCTTTGATTGAATACTTTCTTTGTTCTTGATCTTATACTTTTTCAGGACATCACTTACAGACTCTGCACACTTAGTCATATCATCAGGATTGAAGAAATAGTCACCTTCCCCCAGCCTCAGCCAGCCCTTTTCTTTAGGAAGTAAATAATACAACAAAACATAAACAAAAATAGGTCATTTTCATAATCTTAAGTTTCCCTCATTCAAATACTTGCCTTAAGATTGTTTTTATTTCTAGACCATTATGACCAAGACTGGCTACAGCTATCATTGTATCTGACCCACAGCTATGCAATATACATAAGAACTTTGAAAAGATTTCCAAAGTAAAGGCAAGGGGCCTGGAAAATTTTCAATTTAGATGTCTCAACCTAATTTAATATTGAAATGCCAAACAGAAAGTTGGTCATTTGGCAAACATGTAAAAAAGCAGATAATAAATTGAGGTTTTTAGTTAGCAGATGTGCAATGTTAATATAGAGGTTATGTCATTTTATCAAATTCCATTATTACAGTGGTCATATGTTTATTGTAATAAACTTTCATCAAAGTTTTCACCAGACTCAGCTGAATTTTTTTTTCAGCTTTTTCCAAGTTGTCAAATATTGAATGTGACTCTCAATTTATTTGGCCAGAAAGAGGGAAATAAAGAGAAAGAAGAGAAGCTGGGAGTTTGAAGGGTTAATTCTAAGAATAATTCATATTGGTTCTTTAAGTAATCCCCCAGTTAACCATATGAACACACTTAATATCTTCCATTTACTTAGTTAAAATGGATGTTTTGTTTATGTTAACTTAAAAAGAGGATGTGGAGTCCAGAAAATATTCAGATTATAATATTTTTAAATAGAATCTGACAATTTCAAAAGAAATCAAGATGCTAGGTACATGCCAAAGTACCTTGCTAAAGATACTGTGTTAGTCTAATCCGATTATGTTGAAGGTGGACTGGCTTAGAAGATTGAGGAAAGGAAATAATATTTACATTATCTTCATTTTAGTAAGATATTTCATTCTGTCATACAACACTACATGTCATATAATTCATATAATTAATGAGGAAAATCTGGTTTGGATATCATAAACCTATTAGGGTGATACATAACTGGCTGATGTGTAATAGTCACACATTCTTCTTCAGCACTGATTGGAGATGAGAAAGTTAAATACCAGCATTTTTCAAAAGCTGATGTTCAGAGCTTGGTTGGATTTATCTCTCTTATCCAAGATCTAGAGCATATTTTCAAACAATTTGGAATTCTCCATAAATGGATAAATTAGGCTTAATGATGATAATAATTTTAAGGTTTAACTGAGAGAACTTCAGACAAAAGAGAAATTAATAGATATGGTTTAGCTCTGTGTCCCCATCCAAATCTCATGTTGAATTATGATCTTCATTGTTGAAGGAGGGGCCTGGTGGGAGGTGATTAGATCATGGGGCAGATTTCTCCCTTGCTGTTCTCATGGTATTAAGTTCTCAGGATAGTGGGTTCTTATGAGATCTACTTGTTTGAAAGTGTGTAGCACCTCCTTCTTCTCTCTCTCTCTCGCTCTGACATGTGAAGACATGCTGTCTTCCCCTTCACCTTCCTCCATGATTGTAAGTTTCCTGAGACCTCCCAGCCATGCATTCTATATATCTTGCAGAACTATTGAGTCTAAACCTCTTTTCTTCATAAATTACCCCATCTCAGGTAGTTCTTTATGTCCCAGACATTTTATGCTCTTTTCTCTGTCCATCCCTTTTTTGTAATTTTCACCAGAATTTTTTATCTTTGGTTTTCTGTCTTTTCTTTGCAAGTTACAATTTTTTGGGCAAGCTTTTTCATTTCTGTGCTATCTACTCTTTTATATTTTATCTGTACCTTCAGTCCAACATTTTCTATCAACTGTCTACTGAAAACAATCACCAGAACATGTTGTTTACTTGAAATCAGTACCTCAGATATGAGCTAATAATAAAAAAGTAATTCTCAATGGAGTTAAAATATTTTTGAATACTTCAATCACATGAAAAGTTTCTTGATTTACACAACATGCCTTATAATAAAGGAATACAAGATAACTTTTATGCAAAAATTATATAAAATTTCAGGGAAATGATGGCCTTAAATTCTTTTAGATATATTATTAGTTATTCCTCATAGTGTATCTGTGTGAGTTTCTTATTAGGTAAATGTAAGAAATGAATATATTGTTAGAGAACAACTAATTCAGTGATTGTAGATTCCATTGGAAGTTCTATTCTCTAGAGGAGGGTGATTACAGAGCTCTTCTCTAAAGAATATATTCAACAGCTTTTGACATTGACTAATTGATCATGGTGTTCCTAAAAGTGAAGTGAATAAAAAGTTTACTAAATTCTTACTTTATCTGTATAAGCAGAAATGTTCTAGATTAAGTTAACAAAAGAACATGGGATGTTCTATGGTGAAGGGTAAATTGTTGCATCTAATCCCTAGTTCTTCCAGCTGCCAAGAAAAAGGTATAACACTAGTGGGTCTCTTTGTATTTCAGAGGCAACATATTCCTCATGGAATATGTTAGTGAGTGGAATATATCAATGGAATGTGGTACTCCAGTCTATTTATTAAGTGAACCAAAAGTCTACTAGTTATGAGTGGGGCCTAAAATAAGAGAAGGCCCTGCAATGGGTCCATTCTGCCTTACAAGCTGTTCTACCGCTTGGATCATATGATCCAGCAGATCTAATAGTGCTTGAAGTGTAAGTATCAGACAGGGATGCTCTTGAGAGCCTTTGGCATGTCCATATGGATGAATGACAGCATATGCCTTTCGGATTTTGAAGCAGGATGCCACCATCTTCTGAAGAGAACCATTCTTCTTTAGAGAGACAGCTTTTGGCCTGGTTACTAGGCCTTAATAGAGTCTGAACACTTGACCATGGACCATTGGCCACCAAGTTAAAATAAAAACGAAATTGCCCATCATGAATTGGTTGTTTATCTAGTCCAGCAAGTCATAGAGCTGGATATGCATAGCCATACTCCATGCTTAAGTAGAAGATATATATATACATAGGTATATATGTATATATATCATTCAACTTGTATCTTCAGAACCTGCTTGGATCCTATTATATATAGATATATAGATATAGATATATCTTCATATATATATATATATATATATATATATATATATATATATATCTTTATATATATACGTATTAGGATCCAAGCAGGTTCTGAAGATACAAGCTAAATGAAGAAGTGGTCCAAATTTCTCACTCCTACACTGCCTTTTCTCTCACAGCCTGTTTCTATGGCTTCATAGAGAGCTTTCTATGATCAGTGGACAGAGGTAGAGAAGAGTCAGGCCTGGCTTACAGACTTTTCTGCACATTGTGCAGGCAACACCTAAAAATGGACAGCTATAATAGTACAGCTCCTCTCTGGGATATCCCTAAAGAACAGTGGTAAAGGCTAGCCTCCTACTGGCCAGAAATTTAGGCTGGGCACCTAGTTTTGTGCTTTCCTTGGAAGGAGAGATGGTTAGATGTTTGAGTATCTATCAGTTCATGGCCTGTAGCCAACGGTTTAGTGGGATGCCTAGAGACCTGGAAGGAACATATTGGAAAACTGATGACAAGTGAATTTGGGAAATAAATATACAGTTAGACCTCTCTGAATGGACAAAAAAACATGAAGATATTGTGTCCAATGTAAATGTTCACCATAGTGTGATCTTAGCAGTGGAAGATTTTTTAAATCATGAGGATAAAATGATCTGTTCTTTGGATACCACTCAGCTTTGTTTCCCAGTCATCCTTGTCATCAGAGGATTCAGGAACATAGTGGTCATGGTTGCAGTAATGAAGGTTATGTAGTGGCTCAGCAACATGGACTTCCACTCATCACGGTTGACCTGGATACTGCCATCACTGCACGCTTCCATTATGGATAGTAATGTGTTCTCAACTTACTAGAATAGACACTCTGGATCCAGGTTTGCCTTTCTTGCATCGAGTACTTCTGCCAAAACTCCCATCCATGGATTTATAAAACATCTTATTCGCCATCATGGTGTGCCCCAGAGCATTACTTTTTATTAAAGAACTCACTTCACAGCAGAAGTGACAGAATAGCATGATTATGAAATTCACTGGCCTTCCCATGATATCCGGCATCCTGCAGCAGGTGGCTGGGTAGAATTGTGAAATGGCCTTTGAAGACTCAGTTACAGAATCAGCGAGGTGGCAACACCTTGCAAGGCAAGGGCAAGGTTTTCCAGAAAATATGCTCCGAGTCAGTACCCAATATATGGTCTGATTCTTACCATAGATAGGATTCATAGAACCAGGAATAAAGCAGGGTGGCGTGGGGAATGAGAGTAGCACCACTCACTATTACTTCCAGTGACTCACTAGCGAAATTTTTATTTTCTGCTCCTGCAATTTTATGCACTGCTCACCTTGAGCTTTTAGTTCCAGAAGGATAACTGCTTCTACCAGGAGATATAACTTTGATTACATTAAACTAGAAGCTAAGACTTCTACCTAGCTACTTTAGCCTCCTCATGTGTCTAAATCATTAGGCAAAGAAGACTTACTACGCTGGGTGGGGTGATTGATCCTGACTACCAAGCAAGAATTAGAATTCTACTCCACAGTCCTGGTAAGGAAGAGTAGATCTGGAATAAAGGAAATCTACCAGGATGTCTCTTAATACTAGCATGCCCTGTCATTAACATGAATGAAAAACTATAACAACTAAATATAGGGAGGAGTACTAATAACACAGACCATTCAGAAAAGAAAATTTAAGTGACTTTCGCAGGTAAAGAGCCATGACCAACTGAGGTACTTGTTGAGAATAAAAGGAATATAGAGGTAGTGAAAGAGCTAGAGAAAAATGCCAGCAGCAACTCCATGACTACGTACAGAAATGACAACTGTAATTATTGAGTATTTATTCCTTATTTTGTTATAAATACATATATATGCATATATATATGTATATATAATCTTTTATCTCTCATTTCTTTACCATGTGACATAATATGTACTGACTTTATGTCATGGTATTTAAGTATTCTTAATTTTATATCATAGTATTTAAGTTACAGGATATTAAGAAAAAGAGTAAACATCAATCAAGAACTTTACCTCCTCTTCTGGAGAAGGGGTTAATGTGTTTTTGCTTGTACACATGATAGTTGTATTATGTTAGGCAGAAATATAAATTTGTTATTGTTCTTATTGGAAGAATAAATATGGTTAAGATGTGTATGTATGCCAAGTTAACAAGGAGTGGACTTGTGATGGTTAATTCTATATGTCAACTTGATGGGGTCATGGAATGTCCAGGTACCTAATTAGACATTATTTCTGATTGTTTCTTTGAGGATGCTTCTGAAAGGGACTAGCATTTAAATTAGTGGACTGGGTAATGCAGATGGACTTCCTAATGTTGGTGAGCATCATTCAATCTTTTGACGGCATTAATAGAAAAAAAAACAGTGAAGAAAATTGACTTAATCCTGCCTAATTGCTTGAGAAAAGACAAGGCTCTTTTCCTGTGTCTGACACTCCTAATTCTCAGGAGGTTCAGCCCTGAATCTGTCCTTCTTAAAATAAGGGAAACTCTGGGGATGTGAGTTTAGAGTAAGCCATCAATATTAAAATTATCAAATGACTAATGTGGACTCTTCAAAAATGGAATTGCAGAGGATTTATTTGCAGAACACAGTGCAATAAAACTAGAGAAGCTTTGGGTCAATAAAAACAAAACTATTGCATGAATACAAAATAGTTACAACAAGGCATATTTTCAGGATCACCTGAGGACCATATCAGGGTCAAAGAAAAAAAAGTTACAATGACAGCAAGTCACATGAAATCTAAGGTGTGACCACTGCCAGAATCAGTCATACGCACAACAGTGAGTACATTTCATAGCAAACAAGAATGATTGGAAATAAATTAACAATATTTACCCCAAGAAGTTACAAAAAATAATCACCAAAAGAAGATGAGGAAACAGGCAAAAATTAATAAATTTGAAACTAGAAAATTTTAAGTAGAATAAATAACTAAACCCAAGTTCTGAACTTTTGGAAAATAACCACAAAATATATAACCATATAAGTAATCCAATAAAATTAAAATGGAAACAATCAAAATTTAGAATTAAGAAAAGTAGACAATCTCCCAAATAGATAAGATTTTTAAAAATTACTGTATTACATGTAATCCTCTGCTACACATGACAATCCCAATGAAACGAATAACTTTACTAGGAAAAAAATGGAACTCCCAAGTTGAATTAAGAAAAAAGTAGAAAATCTGAATACACTAATAACCATATAAGGAATGGAAATGCTCATAAAAGAGCTGTTCTCTGAAAAGACATGGCACTCAGAGGGTTTTAGCAAAAAATTCTGGCAACCCCTGACAAAAGAAGTGATATTTTTGTGATGTTTAAACTCTTACAAATCAAGGAAGAAATGGAAGGTGTCATAATTCATGTCCTCAAATTATGCTGCCATTCTCTATATCCTCTCCAAACATTCAACCCCAAGCTGTTAGGATTTGTACGTCCTTAGGATTTGTACGTCCTTGCTTTGAAGATTGTTGAACTGATTATCTGTCCACTTTTGCAAAAATTCCATTGAAGGGACTAGATTGCATCATGGAGATCAACTTTCATTTTGATTTTTAAAAGGAAGAAATTCCCCCAAACGAGCAAGAAAAGAGAGATTTAGAATTTCCTAAAACATAAGAGAGTGCAATCTGTGCTCTGGGTATGGTCTAAGAGCTGCAAATCCTATGAGGAAAATGGCAGCTTTGGGATCTAGGACTAAACCATAGATGGCTTTGGAGCAACTGAGGCGTGGAGATGACATATGCCAAGGAGTTCCAGCCAGTGCCTTAGTATTTTGTGACACCCTAGAAACTTTATCCTACCTTAGTAACAGGAAAGAGACTCAAAATTAATGCTTTACATTTCCTGCCAACCTGGATCACATGTTCTTGAAGCCAGAATTAATTTAAAGGTGATAAAAACTGTGATATTTCTTTCACAATTGATTTTATACATCAAGATTCATGTCTACTACATACAGATGTTTTTAAGTTAAATACATTTCTGGTAAGTTAGTTCCAGGAGAAAAATTAAAAATCAAGCAGGGTTTATTACACAAATACAAAAATGATTAAAAATAGATTATGTTTATAACTGATTATGTTAATGATCAAACTAAAAAATTATTATGCTGAAGAGAAACTTGAAAAATTCAGCATTCTTGAATTTTAAAAAGATTCTTGATTTTTAAAAATCCAGCGAAATTAAAAGACTTGTGCCCTTTTGCTCTGCGGACTTTCATATACTGTCTTTGTTTTATTCTCCCAACAGTCCTATCTGTATATTATAAAGCTGAAAACTTACCCTAGCAGACTAAATTAACTGGCCAAGGTCATACACTTTTTAATTGATGAAATTACAGTGTAGGCAGCCTGTTTTCTTCCAGACTTACTACTCCATGAAATTACATGGTCAAAACGATAATAAATGATAATGTGAAAAATAAATCAAACACATCTTACTCTGGGTTCAGTATTTCCAGCACTTGTAGTTGGGAATTTCTTTCTCCTAGTAAATTATGCACGCTGAGACTACAACCTTGCCTTGCTACTCATTTTTATTTTTCCTTATATCAGTATTGTGTTTGCAACCTATTACAAACTCCACGGATTGGTTTTTTATGAATATATGAGCATTTTGAGTAGAATCTGTGGGCAGGGGTGATATTGAAAATGTTTAACAACTCACATGGCATAGGGACCACCTAATCAGAACAGGCACCAGTCAGAAACAATCATCATGACCATATCAGTGACCAGGTTTGGTCCACATGAAAATGTCATTGGAATCCCAAAAGTCATTTTGTGCAGCCTATCACTGCTGCATTTATTACCATTCTTTGGGCTAGTGGCGGGCAGCAGATGTAGCCCAGTCCCTTCCTTAGAGCCTGCCTCCCTGAACACTATGCCAATGAGTCCGATAGAGTCTGTTTCCTAAAAATGTAGTTTTTCACCAGAGAAAGACATATACCACATGACAGAATTCATGTATCTTCAGGTGGTTGAACATTTAAGTGATTCCAAAAATACCAGGTTCATATTTTCCAACACGCATTCTAAAAATGCATAAAAATACTGTCTAAAGCAAAATAAAAGCTTGAAGCTAGCTTGACACCAGGCAAAAATGAGGGACAGCTTAAATTCTGATGATCCTGATTTTTAATCCCTACTTCTGTTTCTTGCATGTAGCTGTCAGAGTTTAACGAGGGAAGCAGAACTAATATGCTATATAGATACATGTTAAGAAACTTATCATAGGGAATTTATTAACCCTATTATAAGGGCTGGGTATAAAGTTTCCTCATGACTGTTTCCACATCCATTGCTGGAACCCAGTGCAGGCAGTCTGAAAGAAGAAATCACCAGTGGACTGGAACTCCATGAGTACATGCTGGAACTCCACAAAATCAGACTACAGTTTATGTCCATTCTTGTTGTTCCTGACCTGAAAAAGGGCATCTTGCAGAAGCCAGGGCTCTTCCTCAAAATGCTTGGTACACATACACATCCAACCCTGAAATGATAGAAACTGAAGAATGATCTAAGGGGAAGAGCAAACAATTCCAGGCCCAGTTGCTGCTTCACACCAAGGAAATGGGTCAGCAGATCAGCAGCAATTTATGTATCTTACAAAATAGCATTGTCTTCCTTCCTCCCTCAAGCTGTGGAGAGAATCATCCTTGTAGCCCATCCTAATGAAACCTACCAAAAGAGATTATTCAAGAAACAGTAATTCATCATAGCCATTTGGATACATTACAAAGTCATCACATTGTGGCACTAGCTCAGATGCATCTTTATGATTTGAAATTAACAACACAACCACACAAATTCCTAATTTATGCAGGATTGGAATTAGAACTGTTGAAAATGAAAGACAGAAATCGGATGGAGACCCCCAAAATCAGATCACAGATGATACCACAATAATAATAATAATAATGAAATGGCTTATGTCTTTTAAATAGGATACATACCCATTTGCTGCAAGTTTGGCCAGGGGGATCCTTTAGCCTAAATAGAATAGTAGAGGTAGCTGACTTCTCAAGATTTCCTTCAACTTCATGATTATATTATAAGGAAAAAATTCTTAAATCCTACTATTCCCATGACTTCAATTAGCTTATTCACATTAAGGATCTTTTCAGTCTATGAAACTATGGCCTCAGCGTGTTGGCTGGAGCAAGTGTTTCCCATGAAATGTTACACGGGAAAAATATAACTTTCAAGAAGAAAAACTGCTTCCAAATTTGACTTGGAACAGATATGCAATACCTCTTCTGCTTACGAAAAGTGTATATGATCTGACCCTAAAAATAGCTTTTTGATTTAGGTAAATGGCTCAAGGTTAAACTTTAATGATGAGTGGAAACTGACCCTGTTAAACTTCTCCCAACTGACCTGGACAGCTCCTGTGCAAGGCCAGATTTTGAACACAGGGAAGTGTCTTTATTTGACACAGGATGCCTCAATTTCTTGAGATATTCTCATCCCACGTCCCAAGTCCCAATTCTTAGTCAACCACAGATCATATTCAATGCTACTAATTATTTTTTTAAAAATGTTATTTTGGCAAGCATTCACAAAACTTTGCCCTGGCCTCAATTTAGTCTTCTCAGAAGAATGTGTGTTTTTTTTAAAAGCAAGCAAGAAAGGGAGTACAATACAATGAAACCAATTTTATTTGTGGTCTTATCATCATTATAAATTATGACAGCCCATTAGAAAATACAAATATTTACACAAATAAATAATTAAAACACCAAACCTGAATAATTATTTCATTATCTTTCCATGTATTTTAATATAATACATATGTGTATATTGTGTGTGTATGTGTGTGTACTGTGTGACATCAGACAAGCCACTTTTTAGAGTATACAACATGCAAGGATTTTCAGTGTCTTGTTTTTTAAAAAAGGAAGACATACCCTCTCCCTCTTCCCTACTCCTACACTTTGCTTCTCATTGGAAAAGACATGTGAAAAAGACAGATTGGTAAAACTCTGAGATGTTTTATGGAGCCTAAGTTCCAGAGGCCCAGAAATTCACTGCTTACGTCGTGAAGATCTTTAGAACTCCTTAGTTTTTCAGCTCTCCTTGGCTCCCTCCTTTTCTATTCTGAGAAAGCTCTGCCTTCCAAATGTATTGCAAAGGAAGGCAAGCCCATGGGCTGCACTTGTGACCGACCTGTAAGACCTGAGATTGGTGGCTTGGACCAACTTTGCCAAAGCATTGGCACACTCTTGGGATCATTTCTCTGAAAAATGTAGAGCTTTCTCTGCAATTGAGGGTAAAATCCAAAACCCAGGTAAGGATTGGTGGAAGAAGATGGCATTTGGCTTGTTTTGGTTGCAGGCCGTTTTAGCCTAGTAATAGCAAGCATTGTCTAAGCTCTGACTCCTCACAGGTAACTGTCTGGAGGGCTTGCATGGATCACTTCCTTATTTATTATGTAAACGCCACAAATTTATGTTATGAACTGAGCAACTCAATTTGATAATGCAAAACTCTGTGGTTCTTTCGATGGACAATATACACAGTAAAAGGTTGGACAGGTGAGTTAGCTTAAATGGTAGCCAATATCAGATCGAATTCTGCCATGTATTACAGTCATTAACTAAAGAAACTTATTTAACCAGGCACATAACAGTTTATACAATCTATTCTGTACATTGTATGAAGCTCAAGCATCTGTCCTTTTAGCTGCTCTTACATCCAACAGAGGGAATAGGCTATTTAGTACAGATGATGACAATTTTCTAAAGTCAGAGATCCACCAAGATTAGAGTCATAATCAATTTTTAAAATTCCCCAAACTGGCTGGGCACGTGAGTGGCTTACGCCTGTAATCCCAGCACTTTGGGAGGCTGAGGTGGGCGGATTATGAGTTCAGGAGTTTGAGACCAGCCTGACCAATATGGTGAAACCCTGTCTCTACTTTTAAAAATGCAAAAATTAGCCTGGCATGGTGGTACATGCTTATAGTCCCAGCTACTCGGGAGGCTGAGGCAGAAGAATTGCTTGAACCCAGGAGGCAGAGGTTGCAGTGAGCCGAGATCACACCACTGCAATCCAGCCTGGGCGATAGGCCAAGACTGTCAAAAAAAAATTCCCTAAACTAAGTAGAAATCAGAAATCATATGGACACTAACTTAAAAGATAAATATTTTTCTCTAGATTTCTCTATCTTGTTCATGCAGAGATCATTGGTGAAAATTTTAACACATGTAGGAAATCCAAATTTTTTTAAAAAATCAAGTTTACTACTTAAAGTACATTTCTAACACTTCTCTCTCTAACCATCAAGCCATAATTTCACAAATATTAACTCATTTCTGACATTCATTATGTTAATGAAAAAAGTATCTTAAGCCATCAATAACAAAAACAATTCCAGTAGCCACCTTCCAATATGGCTTCCTGGTGTGCATTATTTCTGAAGATATTAATTATACTAATATACTTTCAGAGGAATTATAGACATCATAACAAGTAGGAACTGTGTCATTCTTACATTACAAGTAAAAAATCGAAGGCCTTTCAGAAATTACATAACTCACTTAAAAGCACATAGTTAATCAGTGGTGGAGACAAAATTCAAACCTAACAAGTCTGACCCAGAGCTCATGCAATGCAAAGCTGCCCCTTTAGACAAAGTGGATTATTTACAAGATTCAGGTTAGGTCATAGAGTCTTACATTGAACTGGGAGAATAAAATTTAACAAATTAATAGGTCATTTGCCAGCTGCGGTTCTCCTACATTTTTGGCAGGGAGAAGAAAAGATCTAGTTAAAGAAAACATCAGGTAATTTTGGATACCAGGATAAAAGTCTGCACTCATAATATTTAGATAATTATCAGGACCATTCAGCTCATACCACATAAGGTCCAATGTAGTCTTTGTACAAATAGTTGAACAAGTCATTTCTAATTTCTGCTACGCCTTTTATTTATTTACATTTTGACCATAATATAGCTTCAAATGCTAACTAGGTATTTATTTATTCATAAGTCTTTAAATTATCAGTCTTGAAAATATTTTGAGGTTTTTGAATTTCGTTTCCATTGATCATGATAAAATTCTGCTTGACTCTGAAAAAATAAACATACTTGAAACAAAAAGCCTCTAAGACCCTTTAGACATCAAATGACACTTACGAAACACTTGGATGGGTCAAATATAAAATGATCAGAAACATAAGGAATACATTTCCCTTGATGTCCAATTAAGTTGTAAAATTAAAAAACAGTGATTGGCAAGACAGTTTTGGAAATTTTGTAACATTTGTTAAAGGCATTCAAGATGTTTTTAAGAACTTAAAACAGCCTAGTTTCTTCCACTCACAATTTTATAAAACATAAATATACACACATGTGGAGTAAAAATGTGTATGTGTATGTGTATATATACACATACTCACACAAATATATACACATGTTTGTGTGTCTGTAAATATATATGTATGTGTATGTATATATATATATATATATATATATATATATATATATAGCATTTGTCTGTTTATATATATACAGACACACAAATTCTGTCTCATATATAGGTAATTTTTTTAATTTTAATTTTTCTTCACTGGTAAGAACTCAACATATATTACCTGATTCCATTATTTTAAACCATAGATCAATTAATTTTTTGGCAGAATTTTTTACATGTAGAAAATCTTGATCACTCACCCAACTCTTGCTATATTATAGCATCTGGTGGCTCATCTGTAAGTGTTCGTTTTCTGAAGACATGAAGGCCTTGTATCATACATATTCTCTGTGTGGTGAAACCCCTGCACATATTCCATGGCCTATGGCATAAGTTGTGTCTAAGGCTTTTCAAATTCCTCCTTTCATGGTATAGCTCTAATCAATTCTTGATGCGGCTTCCCTACATTGTGCCTTAAGACGTATTTTAAATACAGGTTGTATAATTGTCTTTTCAACCTCACCAATATTACTCACCATTTTTCAAGGTTAAATTCTAGAATTCATTCCCAATTACAATTATTTGCTGAGATGGGGAGGAACTTCTGTATGTTAACCTTCCTAAACTGTATTATTTATATCATATTTACACACTTCTCTCTCACCCTGGAATGTTAATTTCTGAAAAGAAGGGTCTATGACTTTGACTCTTTTTCCTAGGCAAAACACACATAATAAACAAGGCTGAGTAAAAGAATAAGCAAATAAATAAATGATATCACTATATTCCACCGTTTTATAAAACAAAAAATAGCAAAACACATCACAGACCAGTGATTTTCAAGTTGAATACGCCGCCATATCTTTGTCCCAGAGGTCAGACTGTTTAATTGAATGTTAACTGAGGATTCCTTCTTTCCACCTTCAATTAAACAGGTCCCAAAGAAAGTATATCATTTTTACCCTGTTATATTGTTTGTAATCTGCTTTACTCACTTCAGCATTGTCAGTGTGATACATAGGTGTGTGTGAGATTTCATCCACACCCTAGAGGCAGTCAGTTGCCCTGATCTGGAAAAGACTCCAAGGATGAGTTGCTGGCATTTAATTAAAAGGACACATTCCAGAAGTGGTTGCTTCAAGTGTTTCAACTATTTGTGTTTCGTTCCAAATAAGACTACAGGTTTTGCTGATTAGCACAATGGACATTAGAAGACAGACTTTTAGTGAAGTTAGTGATATACAAGATATGTAAATGGACTTAAACAAATTTTAGAAAGCTAGAGAGGCCTTTATGTGCCTTTAGGAAGAGTGTTCTTGGCTTAAATCCAAAAGATCATCAGAAGATTCTTGGACACATCCCTCCCACGAGACAGATGGTTAGCTAAATCCTGCCATTAGAATATCAGTACATTTGCCTCAAGTGAACCTTTTTATTAAAGTTACTATAGGAGTCCCTAAAAGAACAGAGATGTAGAATTGCTTGCACGTACAAAACAGGTTATATGCGTGTTTATTCGAGCCTGATTGTGAATAAGTACCTATGTGAAGGAGAGTATTGGTCTAAGAATACTTTCCTTTTTTCTTTTTTTTTTTTAATTGTACTTTAGATTCTGGGGTAGATGTGCAGATCATGCAAGAATGTTGCATAGGCACATTCATGGCAAGGTGGTTTGCTGCCACCATCCCCCCATCATCTATACCTGACATTTCTCCCCACATAATCCCTCCCCACCTTCCCTCCCACTAGCACCCCCCGATGGACCCCAGTGTGTGCTGCTTACCTCTCTGTGTCCATGTGTTCTCATTGTTTAGCACCTGCCTATGAGTGAGAACATGAGGTGTTTGATTTTCTGTTCCTGTGTCAGTTTGCTGAGAATGATGGTTTCCAGGTTCATCCATGTCCCTACAAAGGACACAAACTCGTCATGTTTTTATGGCTGCATTGTATTCCATGATGAATATGTGCCACATTTTCATTGTCCAATCTATCACTGACAGGTATTTGGGTTGGGTCTTTACTATTGTAAACAGTGCCACGATGAACATGTGTGAGCATGTGTGTTTATAATACAACAATTTATAATCCTTTGGGTATATACCCAGTAATGGGATTGCTGGGTCAAATGGAATGTCTATTTCTAGATCCTTAGGGAATCGCCACACTGTCTTCCAGAATGGATGAAGTAATTTACATTCCCACCAACAGTGTAAAAGTATTTCTATTTCTCCACATCCCCTCCAGCATCTGTTGTCTCTAGAATTTTTAATGATTGCCATTCTAACTGGCGTGAGATGGTATCTCAATGTGGTTTTGATTTGCATTTCTCTAATGACCAGTGATGATGAGCATTTTCTCATGTTTGTTGGCTTCATATATGTCTTCTTTTGAAAAGGGTCTGTTCATATCCTTCACCCACTTTTGAATAGGTTTGTTTTTTTCTTGTGAATCTGTTTTAGTTATTTGTAGATTCTGGATATTAGCCATTTGTCAGATGGGTAGACTGCAAAATTTTTTTTCCCATTCTGTTGGTTGCCGGTTCACTCTAATGATTGTTCCTTTGGCTGTACAGAAGCTCTTTAGTTTAATTAGATCCCATTTGTCTATTTTGGTTTTTGTTGCCATTGCTTTTGGTATATTAGTCCTGAAGTCCTTGCCTATGTCCTGGATGGTTTTGCCTAGGTTTTCTTCTAGGGTTTTTATGGTGTTAGGTCTTATGTTTAAGTCCTTAATACATCTGGAGTTAATTTTAGTGTAACGTGTCAGGAAGGGGTTCAGTTTCTGCTTTCTGTACATTGCTAGCCAATTTTCCAAACACCTTTTATTAAACAGGGGATCCTTTCCCCATTGCTTGTTTTTGTGAGGTTTGTGAAAGATTATATGGCTGTAGATGTGATGTTGCTCTGGAGGCCTTTGTTCTGTTCCATTGGTCTATGTCTCTGTTTTGATACCAGTACCAAGCTATTTTGATTGCTGTTGCCTTGTAGCATAGTTTGAAGTCTGGCAGAGTGATGCCACCAGCTTTGCTCTTTTTGCTTAGGATTTTCTTGGCTATGGGGGCTCTTTTTTGGCTCCATATTATGTTTAAATTGGATTTTTCCAGTTCTTTGAAGAAGGTCATTGGTAATTTGATGGGGATATGTTAAATCTATAAATTACTTAGGGAAGTATGGCCATTTTCACTATATTGATTGTTCCTAACCATCAGCATGGAATATTTTTCCATCTCTTTGTGTCTTCTCTTATTTCCTTGAGCAGTGGTTTGTAATTCTCCTTGAAGAGGTCCTTTACCTCTTTTGCTAGTTGTATTCCTAGGTATTTTATTCTTCTTATAACAATTGTGAATGGGAGTTCACTCTTGATTTGTCTGTTTTCTTTTATTAGTGTAGAAGAATGCTTGTGATATCTGCACATTGATTTTGTATCCTGAGACTTTGTTGAAGTTGCTTATCAGCTTAAAAAGAGTTTTGTCTGAGACAATGGGGTGTTCTAAATATACAATCATGTCATCTGCAAAGAGAGACAATTTGACTTCCTCCTTTCCTAATTGAATACCCTTTATTTCTTTTTCTTGCCTGATTGCTCTGGCTAGAACTTCCCATACTATATTGAATAGGAGTGATGAGAGAGGGCATCCTTGTCTACCACCAGATTTCAAAGTGAATGCTTCTAGTTTTTGCCCAATCAGTATGATATTGGCAGGGATTTGTCATAAATAGCTTTTATTATTTTGAGATGCATTCCATGGATTCCTAGTTTATTGAGAGTGTTTAGCATAAAGTACTTTTGAATTTTGTCAAAGGCTTTCTCTGTATCTACTGAGATAATCATGTGGTTTTATTTCTGTGGTTTATTTATTTATTTATTTATTTATTTATAGGTAATCATCTTTGGTTCTATTTATGTGATGGATTATGTTTATGGACTTGCATATGTTGAACCAGCCTTGCATCCCCAGGATGAAGCCTACTTGATCATAATGGATAAGCTTTTTGATGTGCTGTTGCAATTGGTTTGCCAGTATTTTATTGACGATTTTTGCATCTATGTTCACCATGGAGATTAGCCTGAAGTTTTCTTTCTTTGTTGAGTCTCTGCTGGGTTTTGGTATCAGAATGATATTGGTCTCATAAAATGAGTTGGAGAGGAATCCCTCTTTTTGTATTGTTTGGAATAGTTTCAGAAGGATTGGTATCCTGTTTGTATGTCTGGTGGAATTTGGCTGTTAACCTGTCTGGACCTGGGCTTTTTTTGGTTGGTAGGCTATTAATCGCTGCCTCAACTTCAGCCCTTGTTATTGGTCTATTCAGAGTTTCAACTTCTTCCTGGTTTAGGCTTAGGAGGGTGGAAGTGTCCAGGAATTTATCCATTGCCTCCAGATTTACTGGTTTATGTGCATAGAATTGTTTGTAGTAATCTCTGATAGTAGTTTGTATTTTTGTGGATCAGTGGTGATATCCCCTTTATTGTTTTTTTATTGCATCTATTTGATTCTTCTCTCTTTTCTTTTTTATTAATCTGGCTAATGGTCTGTCTATTTTGTTGATCTTTTCAAAAAAAACAGCTCCTAGATTTATTGATTGTTTTAAAGGGTTTTTTTGTGTGTCTCTACCTCCTTCAGTTCTGCCCTGATCTTGGTTATTTCTTGTCTTCTGCTACGTTTTGAGTTTTTTTGATCTTGCTCCTCTAGCTCTTTCAATTTTGATAATAGGGTATTGATTTTAGATCTTTCTTTGCTTCTCAGGTGGACATTTATTGCTATAAATTTTCCTCTAGACACTGCTTTGAATGTGTCCCAGAGATTCTGCTATGTTGTGTCTCTGTTCTCATTGGTTTTGAAGAATATCTTTATCTCTGCCTTCATATAATTGTTTACGCAGTCAACATTCAGGAGCCAGTTGTTCAATTTTCATTAAGTTGTGTGATTTTGAGTTAGTTTCTTTATCCTGAGATCTAATTTGATTGCACTGTGATCTGAGAGACTGTTTGTTATGATTTCCATTCTTTTGCATTTACTAAGGAGTGATTTACTTCGAATTATGTGGTCAATTTCAGAGTAAGTGTGATGTGGTGCTGAGAAGAATATATATTCTGTGGATTTGGGGTGGAGAACTTTGGAGATGTCTACTAGGTTCGTTTGTTCCAGTTCTGTATTCAAGTCCTGGATATCCTTGTTGATATTCTGTCTTGTTGCTCTGTCTAATGTTGACAGTGGAGTGTTAAAGTATCCCACTACTATTCTGCGTGAGAGTAGGTCTCTTTGTAGGTCATTAAGAACTTGCTTTATGTATCTGGGTGCTTCTGTATTGGGTGCATATGTATTTAGGATAGTTAGCTCTTTTTGTTGTACTGATCTATTCACTATTATGTAATGCCCTTCTTTGTCTCTTTTGATCTTTGTTGGTTTGAAGCCCATTTTATCAGAGACTAGAATTGCAACCCCTGCTTATTTTTTGCTCTCCATTTGCTTGGTGGTCTTCTTCCATCCCTGTTTTTTCAGTCTATGTGTGTCCTTGCATGTGAGACGGGTATCCTAAATACAGCACACCAATGGGTCTTGACTTTTTACCCAGTTTGCCAGTCTGTATCTTTTTATTGGGGCATTCAAGCCATTTACATTTAACATAAATATTTTTATGTGTGAATTTAATCCTGCTATTTTGTTACTGGTTGTTTGTTTTGCCTGTTGGTCAACACAGTTTCCTCATTGCGTCATTGATCTTTACCATTTGGTTCATTTTTGCAGTGGCTGGTACTGGATGTTTTTTTCTGTTTAGTGCTTCCTTCAGAACCTCTTGTAGGGCAGGTCTGCTGGCAATGAAATTGCTCAGTAATTGCTTGTCTGTAAAGGATTTTATTTCTCCTTCACTTAAGAAGCTCTCTTTGGGTGTATATGAGATTCTGGGTTGAAAGTTCTTTTTTGTAAGGATGTTGAATATTGGCCCCCACTGTCTTCTGGCCTGTAGGGTTTCTGCGGAGAGATCTGCTGTGAGTCTGATGGGCTTTCCTTTGTGGGTGACCTGACCTTTTTCCTTCATTTCAACCCTGGTGAATCTGACGATTATGTGCCTTGGCGTTGCTCTTCTTAAGGAGTATCTCTGTGGTATTCTTTGTATTTCCTGTATTTGAATGTTGGCCTGCTTTGCTAGGTTGGGGAGTTTCTCCCAGATAATATTGTGAAGAGTGTTTTCCAGCTTGAATTCATTTTCCCTGTCCTCTTCAGGTATACCGATCAAGCATAGATTAGGTATTTTCACATAATCCCATATTTCTTAGAGGCTTTGTTCATTTGTTTTCACTTTTTTCTCTTTTCTTGCCTTCTCTTTTTATTTCATTGAATTAATCTTCAATCTCTGACATCCTTTTTTCTGCTTGACCAATTTAGCTATTGGAACTTGTATATGCTTCATGAAGTTCTTGTGCTGTTTTTCAGTTCCATCTGGGCATTTATGTTCTTCTTTAGGCTTGTTATTCTCGTTAGCATTTTGTTTAATTTTTTTTTCAAGGTCCTTAGTGTCTTTACATTGGGTTAAAACATGTTCTTTTAGCTGAGAGTAGTTTGTTATTATCCATCTTCTGAAGCCTGCCTCTGTCAGCTAGTCAAAATCATTTTCTAACCTGTTTTGTTACCTTGCTGGAGAGTTGTGATCTTTCTGGGTAGGAGAGGTGTTCTGGACTACTGGGAGTGAATCGCTGTATCTGATTCAGAGTACCAAGGGGATGATGACCCCATCCTCCATGCCAGACACACTTTCCAGGTGGGGCAGTTCCCTGCCTTGCCTCAGCTCACCCTCTTTGGGTTCCTCTCACTGTCTTTTTGGGGGGTTAAGCCTACTGTTCAACCAGTGTTTTGGGGATGAACCCAGTACCTTGCTCAGAGACTTGGATATCACTCTGGTCCTCTGTCTCGTTCAGTGGGAGCTGCACTCCAGAGAAGCTTCCTTTCAGCTATCTTGGATCAAAAAAGCTAAAAATGCTTTTTTATAAAGTAGGAGCAAGATTGAGTGGAAGACACCAATACCCCTTGCCTGCCTGTAATTACTGGAGACTACAAATACTTACCAAAAAATCTGGTGTCATTGTGAACCATCCAACATTTTCCTGTTTCATATTCATTAGTACAGCAAGGAAGTCTCCACTCAGATGGTTGAAGTCTGAAATCTAAGTACTGCTGCGACAATTCTTCCTACTTAGCCCCATACATAATTTAACATTAAGTCCTGTGATTCATCCCAAATGTATTTTTAATTTATATTGTTTTCCTAAATCTTTACGAAATCCCATAGTTTGGTTTCCGTGATTTCTCACCTGAATTAGGACAACTGTATCCTAACAACTCTTTCTTTGTTGACCATATTGCTTTCTAATCTACAAATCTCATAGATGAAAAGATAAGACTAAAATTGCATTTTAATAATGGTGTTTCACATCTCAGTTTAACCTTGTCAGTTGCTTCTCAGGATCTTCAAGACAATGTCCTAATTTTCTGTGAAAATAACAAAGTTCTTAAAAGAGTACCTGATCACTTTACTATTGTGTTCTCTTAAGTAAAAATGCAGAGGCATGAAGTAGGATCACATTTCTTAAGAATTTCAAACTCTTGTGTGGTGCTTGAGAGTGAAGTTATGGCAGCAGAATGATGAGTTTGGAGAGCTTGGTGGCAACATCATAAAATCCTTGTGTAGAACACCTGGTGACTAGGTCATACTGCATTTAGGCAATTTATGAAGACAATGTAAAATTAACTGAATACTTTGCCAAAGTAAGGTTCCAACAAGTGTTATAATTCTGGTTCTTAATTCAGTCATTGAATTCATTAATGAAAAGATAGAATACAAATCATTATTTGGGTACCTATTAGTTCTCATTCAACAGTTTTCACCTTGTAAAATAATTTGCCTTTAACTAAAAATGCTTTTCATGCATTCAAAAAAGTAGTCTTAAAGAATGGTCTTAAATATTTCTTATGTCTATAAGTAATAACTCACTGTTCTTTGTCACCTTCCTCTGCTGGCTGTTAAAATAGTAAGCATAGATCTCAGAAATCCCCCTCCCACCAAAACTCTATAATTTTTACCATGTGATCTTTCATGATAAAGCAAAGCCTAAGCTAAATTTTGAAAAGTTTCCCAAGCTCATTTTAAAAGACAAAGAAGAGAAAGAAAAGGAGAAGGAGAAAGACTACTAAGAAAGAGAGAAGGAAGGAGAAGGAGAAAATAGAGTCCATTTTTCCTTGTATTATGTTTTTAGCTTAATTTGTAGTTTCTCCTTGAATTATTCATTTGTCAATTCCAAGGCCTGCATGGCATCATGGGTGCACTGGAAGAGAGTAATTCTATGGCGCTGTCAGTTTTAATCCCCTGTGGGTCATGACATCAAGAGTGCTGTAAACCATACATGCAAGTCAAAGTCTGTAGTTTGGGTTACGTAGTAGCAGATAAACAATGCATAACAAGGATGAACAACACAGAACCATCTGGGTGTCTCCTTACAAAACACATGCTACATGTCCATGAGCACTTAAGCAATTCCAAGGCAGTTGTAAACATATTTTCAAAATGTACTAGAGCAATGCTTTTGGGTTTGAACAATTACCGTTAACATTGTATTATGTAAAAAGTGTTTATTTAAAAATATAGTAAAGAGCATATGGTGGCAATGAACTTAGAGTAAGTAATGGTTTAACTTGTATGAGTTTTTTTTTTCATATAATCTTAGGGAATAGAAATGGACTACTTCCAGAATTTATAATAGCCAATTTTATATGAGAAAATTATGGTACAGGTGACAGTTAGATTTTAGTAATGCAATTGAGTACACAGCTGATTTTGATAAATTATGTAAGTAGAGACAATATACCAGGTGAGGTCAGGGAATGGTCCTTATATTTGTGTTTGAATGATAATTAGAACTCTGCTCATCTTTGTGCTATGAGTTTTTTACTTCTGTGTCTCCTAGATAAGTAAACCTAAATGTATTGATTTATTCTTTGATCATGCCTTGTCTAAGCAGTAGCTGTGCTTGGTCCCTTCGTAAATCTAAGTCTCTTTAGATCTTTGTCAATTATTCTTTCTTTAGTTTTCACTTTAATCAGTCCACTTAATCATTTAATCCCAATGGCAACACCACTTTGTAGATGACAGATTCTTCCTAAAGGCCAGAGCTCTGCAAAGACTGAGCCAGGATGTGGAAATTGAACTGATGACTTCAGCACTCTTATCCCTGTTCTGCACTCTTATACAATAAGCTTCTTGTAAGAAGTAGCTTACAAGAAGATCTGAGAGAGAAAATTTTAAATAAGACTTCAATTCTACCCTCAAGAAGTTTACAATGGAACACAGTAGACGATATTAACATATATAATCTTATTACCAGCTGAAGAGTAGTGGATTACATGATGCAGATAAAAATAAAATCTATGAATATTCCTAGATAGGCCAATCGGAAAAGGAGTTGTGGACAAGGTGATATTGCAATGACACCATGGCAGAAGGGTAGAACACAGCTAGAGGCAATGTGAGCAACTGAGTCCACTCGTGATAAGTTAGAGAGTGTATTACTGAGTATGGGGATTTTAAAAGATGGATGAGTGATTGTCTAAAAAGATTTGTTTAATTAGAAGTGTTAGAAGGTGACTCTTTGGGACAAAGCTTTTATTCATCATGTAAAATCTGAAGAACATATGTTTTGTAATATACACATGTAATACTTCCATTTTTCATAGTGAGAAAATGTAAATATTGTAAGTATAAAATAAATAATTTTTGAAAATATATAATAACTTTTGTATCTTTTTGATACCCAAAAGACAATAAATAAAAGAATATATGTGAACAGATAATAAACTCAAACTATATCCATACACCAGATCTTTAAGATTAAAAAAAAATCACATAAAATTTCTTTAAAATTTAGTTTTTATAGGTTTCCTTCTATATATATTTTATTATAAGTTCTTATTAGGTTATTAGTATTGTATTTTCTAATGCCCTTTTTAGTATTTACAAAATCATCTGATTTTTATCTGTTCAGACAAAATGCTGAATTGTTATTAATATTGCCTGCCAGCATAGTCTAATACCTATATGTCAGGCAAGTAAACAATCACAATGCCTATAAATTAACATAGTCAAATCTTTTGTGCTCATGTGAAAAGTTTGGTTTGGGATGTCAACGGGGTTCTGTTCAGGCAATCACTCAGGAACCCAGGCTGACAGCCACTTCATCTTAACAGCCACTACAATCACCAGAGAAGCAAGAAGGGAAAATCAGACTGGTTTTAAACTTTCTGTCCCTAAGTAACACATGTCACTTCCACTCACATTTCTTTGGGTCATTTGTCCATGCCTACATTTAAAAGAAACAGTGAAGCACAATCCCATGTTTCAGAATTAAGGAATCCATAGATAATGTAATGACAGTCTCAACATCTTTGCCTTGCGGTCCTGCAATTATAGAATTCCAGAGAGCCAATGTTGTTAGTTCCAGTCCAAGCCTGAGTCCAAAAGCAGAAGAAAGTGATGTCCCATCTCAAAGACAGTAAGGCAACGAGAAGGAATTCTTTCATATTCAACCTTTGGCTCTCTTCAGGCCATCAATGAATTAAACTACATTGGGAAGGTCAATCTGTTTTATTAAGTCTATGAATTCATACGTTAATCTTATCCAGAAACACCTTCATAGACACAGAAATAACGTTTAACCAAATATCTGGGCACCATGTAGCCCATTCAAGTTGACACATAAAATTAATCATCACTTTTATCCGTCTATTATTGTAGTAATATAGTGGCTCCTACTTATCCATGTGGGATAGATTCCAAGACTGCAAATGGATGCCTAAAGCCACAGACAATACCTAACTCTACAAACATATATGTACATACATATATGTACATATGCATGATAAAGTTGAATTTATAAATTAGGCACAGTAGGATACTAACAACTGTTAATAAAATAGAACAAGAATAACAACATACTTGTTCTGTTTTCCTCTGTCTCTGTCTGTCTGAAATATCTTATTGTACTGTATTCACCCTCCTTGTGATGATGTGAGATGACAAAATGCCTACATGATGAGAAGATGTGAGGTTAATTACATAGGCCTTGTATCAAAAGGAAATTTCAGAAATAAACAATGTATACATTTTAAATTACAAACTGTTCTGAGTAGTGTGGCAAAATCTGGTACCTTCCCACTTCACACCAAGTGATTGCCATTAGTCATGGTAGTCCTCTTGGTTCTCAGATTGACTGTCATGGTATTATACTGCTTATTTTCTTTTATTTTTTTAACTTATTTATTTTACTTTAGGTGTAAACTATATCTGGCATTTCTCCCCATGTTATCCATCCCCACCCTGTCCTCCCTCCCCATTTCCCGTTGTCTCTCCCCTGCCCCCTCCAACTCTCCCCTGTGTGTGATGCTCCTCTCCCTGAGTCCACATATTCTCATTGTTCAACACCCACCTATGAGTGAGAACATATGGTGCTTGGCTTTCTGTTCATGGGTGAGTTTGCTGAGAATGATGGTTTCCAGATTCATCCATGTCACTACAAAGAACACAAACTCATCAATTTTTTTGGCTGCATAGTATTCCACGGTGTATTTTCTTTGTCCAGTCTATCATTGATGGGCATTTGGGTTGGTTCCAGGTCTTTGGTATTGAACACAGGGCTGCAATGAACATACATGAGCATGTGTCTTTATAGTAGAATGATTTATAGTTCTTTGGGTATATACCCAATAGTGAGATTGCTGGGTCAAATGGAATTTCTATTTCTAAATCCTTGAGAAATCGCCACACTGTCTTCCACAATGGTTGAACTAATTTACACTCCCACCAACTGTGTAAGAGTGTTTCTATTTCTCCACATCCTCTCCAGTATCTGTTGTCTCCCAATTTTTTAATGATCACCATTCTAACTGGTGTGAGATGATATCTCAGTGTGGTTTTGATTTGAATTTCTCTAATGACCAGTGATGATGAGCATTTTTTCATATGTTTGTTGGCCTCATATATGTCCTCTATTTGAAAACTGTTTGTTTTCAAATATCATATTCTTTGCACACTTTTGAATGGGGTTGTTTCTTTCTTGTATATCTGTTTTAGTTCTTTGTAGATTCTGGATATTAGGCCTTTGTCAGATGGGTACATTGCAAAAATTCACTCTAATGATGGTTTCTTTTGCTGTACAGAAGCTCTGGAGTTTAATTAGATCCCATTTGTCTATACTGACTTTTATTGCCATTGCTTTTGGTGTTTTAGTCATGAAGTCCTTGCCTATGCCTGTGTCCTGGATGGTTTTGCCTACGTTTTCTTCTAGTATTTTTGTAGCGTTAGGCTTTATGTTTAAATCTTTGATCCATCTGGAGTTAATTTTAGTGTAAGGTGACAGGTAGGGGTCCAGTTTCTGCTTTCTGCACATTGCTAGCTAGTTTTCCCAACACCATTTATTAAACATGGAGTCCTTTCCCCATTGCTTGTTTTTGCTGGGTTTGTCAAAGATCAGATGGTTGTAGATGTGTGGTGTTTCTTCTGGGGTCTCTGTTCTGTTCCATTGGTCTATGTCTCTGTTTTGGTACCAGTACTGTGCTGTTTTGATAACTGTAGCCTTGTAGTATAGCTTGAAGTCTGGCAGTGTGATGCCTCCGGCTTTGTTCTTTTTGCTTAGGATTGTCTTGGCTAAGCGGGGTCTCTTGTGATTCCATATGAAGTTTAAAGTGTTTTTTTCCAGTTCTGTGAAGAAGGTCATTGGTAGCTTGATGGGGATAGCACTGAATCTATAGATTACTTTGGGCAGTATGGCCATTTTCATGATATTGATTCTTCCTAACCATGAGCAAGGAATGTTTCTCCATCTGTTTGTGTCCTCTCTTATTTCATTGAGCAGCAGTTTGTAGTTCTTGAAGAGGTCCTTTACATCCTTTGTTAGTTGTATTCCTAGGTATTTTATTCTGTTTGTAGCAATTGTGAATGGGTGTTCACTCTTGATTTGGCTCTCTGTTTGTCTGTTATTGGCATATAGGAATGGTTGTGATTTCTGCACATTGACTTTGTATCCTGAGACTTTGCTGAAGTTCCTTATCAGTTTATGAAGATTTTGGGCTGAGACAATGGGGCCTTCTAAATATACAATCATATCATCTGCAAATAGAGACAGTTTGACTTTCTCCTTTCCTGATTGAATACTCTTTATTTCTTTTTCTTGCCTGATTGCTGTGACTAGAACTTCCAATACTATGTTGAATAGGAGTGATGAGAGAGGGCATTCTTGTCTAGTGCTTGATTTCAAAGGGAATTCTTCCAGCTTTTCCCCATTCTGTATGATATTGGCTGTAGGTTTCTCATATATAGCTTTTATCATTTTATGATATGCTCCATCAATACCTAGTTTATTGAGAGTTTTTAGCATGAAGGGCTATTGAATTTTATCGAAGGCTTTCTCTATATAGCAGAAGACAAAAGATAACTAAGATCAGAGCAGAAATGAAGGAAATAGAGACACAAAAAACCCTTCAAAAAATCAATAAATCCAGGAGCTCTTTTTTGAAAAGATCAACAAAATAGACAGACTGCTAGCCAGATTAATAAAAAAGAAAAGGGAGAAGAATCAAATAGATACAATAAAAAACAATAAAGGGGATATCACCAATAATCCCACAGAAATACAAACTACCATCAGAGATTACTACAAACAGCTCTATTCACATAAACCAATAAACCAGGAAGAAATGGATAAATTCCTAGACACTTGTACTCTGCCAAAACTAAACCAGGAGGAAGCTGAAACCCTGAATAGACCAATAACAAGGGCTGAAGTAGAGGCAGCAATCAATAGCCTACCAACCAAAAAAAATCCAGGTCCAGATGGATTCACAGCTGAATTCTACCAGAGGTACAAAGAAGAGCTGGTTCCATTCCTTCTGAAACTGTATCAAACAATACAAAAGGAGGGAATCCTCCCTAACTCCTTTTATGAGACCAACATCATCCTGATACCAAAATCAGGCAGGGACAACTAAAAAAGAAAACTTCAGGCCAATATTTATGATGAACATTGACTCAAAAATCTTCAATAAAATACTGGCAAACAGATTGCAACAGCACATCAAGAAGCTTCTCCATCACGACCAAGTAGGCTTCATCCCAGGGATGCAAGGCTGGTTCAACATATGCAAATCCATAAATGTAATCCATCACATAAACAGAACCACATACTGCTTATTTTCAAGTAACCACATGTGCAGGAGTAGTGAGTGGTGATGTCATATTTTCTGACCATGGCTGGCTGTAGATAACTGAAACCACAGAAAGTGAAACTACAGATAAGGTGGGATTGCCATATTATTTTATCTAGGATTTTTGAATCTGTATGTATAAGGCAGATGGTAAGAGGTTCCTTTCAACTTCCTGGTTAAATAATAGTTGTTATTATTAGGATTTTCTATAATGAATTGAAAATATCCCTTTTTTTTGAAACACCTTTAAAAGTATAGCAAATATTCATTCTTTGAAATCTTGAAATAATTCACCTAGAAAATTATTGAGTGCAGGCCTTTCTTATCACATAGGCTTTAAGAAAACTTTTCTGATCTTTTCAAGTTTGCATATCTAATCTAATTTACTACAGGTTTTTTAAAGTCTCTTTTAGTGCATTGCAGTTTTTTACAAATCAAGTTGTCAAACTTTATTGCCATTTCTGCAGATTACTCTCATACATATTGTATGCCCTCTTGATCTGTGGTTATATTCCCCTACTTATTGCAAGAATATATATTTTTACTTTTAAATTTGTGTATTATTATTTCAAAAAAGGAAGTTGTGTTATTGTTTTTCTGCATTATCTCTTTTTTCTAACCTTATCAATTCCTTTATCATTTTCTCTAGCCAATTAAGTTATATACTTAGTTGTCTTTTTCTTTATTGTTTATTATAAAAAGCACTTAAAACCATTTACTTTTTTCTGAATACAGCTTTGACCACATTTCTTAGATTTAGATATATAGCGTATCTTTATCATTTTGAAATAAATCAATCTTATATATTTATATATCTGTGTGTATATTTTTTTAATTTTATATATAAAAATTTCATATATAAAATTTATATATATATAACTTATATAGAAATAAATAATATATTTATATGTATATTTATATATAATTTATATAGAAATAAATAATATATTTATATATATATTTATTTACATATTATATATTTATTGTATATATAAATATAGAATGTATAATCACATACTGGGTTATTTGGCACATAAACGTTTATAGCTACTACAGTCATTGTAGACTTTACATTTATTTTATAGAAATCATTTCTGCCTTAGTAAATTATTTTATCCTTAAACAGTTTTCTTTAACATATTAACATTACCACTTCTTTCTTTTTCTTTGCATTTGTCCAATATATACTTGCCCACTCCTTTGTTTAAATATTGTGCTTTATTAATTTAGTACTTTTGTTTTATCAATAGCAAATAGTTTAATGCTTTTTTTAACCCAGTCTAGACTCTATTTTTTTTTTGAGAAATATTCTAAACTCCACAGAGAGGATAGAAGCGATGAAGGGTAAGAGATTCTTCATTTGAGAATAGGCACCAGGGATTTTTGGACTTCTGGGCTTTTCAGAAACATAGGAGAGTAAATTATTCACTTTGATTTCAATTTTAACTGTGTTTCTGAAAGTGAACTCAAATTAATCTCACTTACACTTAAAATAATTTGACATGAGCTCTTACTTCTATTACTTTATAATACAGATTTCTGGCTATTTATGCAACCTGGCTGTTTTTACTTTTCAAATATTTTGCTGGATCTTCCATGTTCCTATTTAATACTGTCTCCAAAAGCATAAAAACTTTGCTTACCCATCTGACAGAGCACTAATATCCAGAACCTACAAAGAACTTAAGCAGATTTACAAGAAGAAAATAAACAAACACATTCAAAAGTGGGTAAAGGATACGAACAGACACTTTTCAAAAGAAGACATATATTTGGTCAACAAATATATGAAAAAATGCTTATCATCACTGGTCATTAGAGAAATGCAAATCAAAACCACATTGAGATACCATCTCACACCAAATGGAATGGCAACCATTAAAAATCTGGAGACCAGAAATGCTGGAGAGGATGTGGAGAAATAGGAACACTTTTACACTTTGGTGGGAGTGTAAATTAGTTCAACCATTGTGGAAGACAGTGTGGCAATTTTCAAGGACCTAGAAACAGAAATTCCACTTTATCCAGCAATCCCATTACTGGGTATATACCCAAAGGATTATAAATTGTTCTATTATAAAGACACATGCCCACATATGTTCATTGTGGCACTGTTTATAATAGCAAAGACTTAGAACCAACCCAAATGCCCATTGACAATAGACTGGACAACAAAAATGTGGCATATATACACCATGGAATACTATGCAGCCATAAAAAAGGATGAGTTCATGTCCCTTTTATGGATGTGGATGAATCTGGAAACCATCATTCTCAGCAAACTGGCACAAGAATAGCAAACCAAACACTGCATGTTCTCACTCATAGGCAGGTATTGAACAATGAGAATGCATGGACACAAGGATGGGAGAATCACACACTGGGGTCTGTTGCCGGGGTGCTAGGGGAGGGACAGCGTTGGGTGGGGAGGTTGGGGAGGCATAACATGGGGAGAAATGCTAGATATAGGTGACTGTGGATGGAGGCAGCCAACCAGCTTGCCATGTAAGTCCCTATGCAACAACCCTGCATGATCTGTACATGTACCCCAGAACCTAAAGTATATATATTTTAAAAAAAAGAATATTACACCAGAAAAAAAAATACTTTGCTTACTTTCATTCTAGTAGTGGATGTTTATATGTTTAAAAATTTGAACCACTATTTCTTTTTAATATAATGATTTATTTCAGAATGAGTCACTGATTATTCCTTATCAGATCAGCAGTTTGCATACCATACTTCCTCTCACATCCCATAATTCATGTTATGTAAAATAATCTAAACTTTTAGAACCAGAGTTTTGGTATTAATTTAATTGTTACAGTATACATTTAATTTCTGCATTATATCAATTTTAACAGTTGTTTAGAAATCAACCCTCATGTTTTATTGTGCTTAAGGCCACTTCTCTTACAACCAGTTTCATCTATACTTGTGGTAATTATTGTTATTCATTTCTTAGATGGCTAAAATACTCTTCTAAATAATTTTTTTCAGGAAAGACTTTCAGATTCTTTATTTTCTGAATCTTTATAAGTCTGCAAATACCTGTTTAAATTTTCATATGTCACATTAGTTAATATCAGGATTAGCAACATATAAAAGAAAATCTCAAATGAACAATAGCTTTAGAAATATTAAAATTTGTTTCTCTCATATATAAAAGAAGTTTGAGCTTAGGGTATCCAGGCCTGATATGAGAGCATTATGAATTTTGTTGGTGATCTGGGTTTTCTGCTCTGCTATTGTATTCATGATGCAAGATGATTGCTCGAGGAGTGCCAGTCGTCACATCTGTTTTCCCAGTAGAATAAAGAGTGAGATGAAAAAATGATGTTTTCTCTCTTTTTTTAAATTTTATTTTAGGTTTTGGGGTATATGTGAGTATTTGTTACGTAGGTAAACTTACATCATGGAAGTTTGTTGTAAGGATTATTTCATTCACCCAGGTGTTAAGCTTAGTACCCAATACTTTTTTGTTTTTTGTTTTTCTGCTTCTCTCCCTCCTCCCACTCTCCACCCTCAAGTAGACCCTGGTGTCTGTTGATCCCTTTTTTGTTCATGAGTGCTCATCAATTAGCTCCCACTTATAAGTGACAACATGTGACATTTGGATGTCCCTCTCTTTTAAGAAGAATTACTGGAAATTTACATGGTACTTCCAGTCACATCTTGTTAGACTTTTAGGAAAAAAATAAGATAGACACACACAATTGCAAGGATAATATACGAAGAGAGTGGGAATTAGAAGGTACCTGTAAGTTCTGGCATATAAGTGAACATTAACTTTAGTGTCTATATAAAATTTGAAGGTTACAAACATTGTTTTTCTATAACCTCTGTAATGATTGTCACAGTGTCTCTTTGTCTTTCTTCTTTCAAATTATATTTAATTAGATTTTTCTTTGTTGTACATAATATCTTCCTCTTCTTCACAACACATACTAGCTGAATTTGTTATATATCTCCAAAATTATTAATAAAATGTGTAGATACAGATGCACTTTTTATTAATTTATTTAGTATTCAGTAGTCCCTTGAAATCTTAAGGGTGTAGATACTCCTCAAATTATAATGTGGTTACATCCTGGTAAACCCATCACAATGTCAAAAAAACTGTTCAAAAAATTGTAAGTTGAAGCCTCCTAAGTTGAGGACCATCTGGACAGCCTTTTGTTCCTCTTGGGAAAGTTTTCTTCTGTTATGTCTTCAATTATCATATTTTTCCATTTACTCTGCTTTTATTCCCTAGCATTTCCATTATAAATATACTGGCTTCCTTAGACCTTCATCCTCAGTAACTTATCTTTCTTCTCATTTTTTAATTTACTTCTGGAGAAACTATTTAGCTTGTTCCCTGAATCACTAATTCACAATGAAACCTGTAATAAATTTTCTCATTTATATAAGATTTATTTTCCAAGATTTTATAGTGATGATTTTCCTCAGGAACAAAGTGTATAATCTCAGATTGTTCCATATTGATACAATATGTTTTATAAATGTTTTACAAATTTTCTTGAGAATAAAAGAAAGAAGGACTTTTTGTTTTGCTTTTTTGTTTCAATAAGTAAGTCCATTTTATAGATATTCATTTATCTGACGTTTCAGCATATTTTCTTTTGAACTATGGAGCCTTGTTATATATGTGGTGTTTTTCCTCTGTCTTCCCATTCTTTAAAAGGGAGTTCTATGTTTTTCTGGTAATATGACTTTTAGTTTGTTTTTCAGAGATTATGTTTAAGTTTTTATCCTTTGCCAACAAAAGAAAGAGAAAGTTTAAAATGTATGTGCTTTGAATGTGCTAGACTGAGGATCCAGATGATCAAAAGGCACAGAATGAGAAGCTTTTCTTTTACTAATAGGTCTTTTCAGCCACTAAAGCAAATGGCTGATTTCTGGCCCACCTTACCCTGTAAAGTAGCTAAGACTTTGTTTTTAAGTTGCATTTTCAAACAGTAAGGTAAAAGTGACTATTAAGTTGAGCCTTTAAGAAAACGTCACACTATTGCAAGTCGTTGTTGTCCATCCATGTTTGTTGAATGCCAACAGGTGTTTGAGAAAAATTTCTGTGACTTGTCACTTGAGTACAAAGAACTTTGACATACACTACTTACTTCTAGACTATCCAACTATCTAACTATCACCTCAAATTCTTATGATTCAAAGCTTGGGTTTCCATTTTTTCAATCCTCTGGTGAGAAAAACCACCCACCTTCCAAATAGGCCATTCTCTCCTTTGCCTTTGTCTGCTTGATATTTTCCAAGAATATATCAAAGATTCTCAATAATTGTTGAAAATCCTGTGTTTCAGTGCCATGATGAATATATTCTTATTTTAGTTTCCTTGGATAATTTCAATGATATTTGGGGAGTGAGAATAAGTAAATGCATGCACACAATTATTTTAAAACTAAAAGATGAAAATGTCGTTATTGAGCCAAATCATTATGTAAAAGCCAAATTTCCAAACTACAAATATAGTTTAAAATGTTTCAGCGCCTTCATTATGTGCTTATTTGTGGTAAGAAATAAACTGTTTTTAAATTTTGATAAGCCTTACACATACATGAATATTATAAGAATGAAAATATTCTACTTTATCTAAAAACCAGGCTTAGTACAATTTAAGGAAAGCAGCAGGGGGCGGGGTGCAATTTTGATAAACAATACTTCAATATTTCAGTCTTTGCTTAATAGAATTGTGTGGGTGACATTTTTACCGTAGTATATGTTAAATAAACCATATGCTAAAATTGTCAATGGTATTTCTGACCTTAAGGCCTGGGGGACAAATTTTCATTTTTAATTATGTGTTGGTTATATCCACTTGAGTGATTGGAAGCTATTATTATCTGGGTAATCTTGATTAATCACATCACAATATGTTTTTTTCTATATTTTTTAATTATTAAGCCCATGCCCACATGGGGCAATGGGGCCTAGAAATGGAGAGAAATTAAGTGTGAGCAACATCATTGGAACCCTGAGCCAAATGTTTCTTGACGCCATTTCTACTTCTGGACTACTTAGTACATTCTTCTCAAGCATCCATTTGCTCACTCCTTTGCAGTTCCTGATTTGCTTTGAAAAGGCCAAACTAATTCTCACTCCAGTCACTGCATTTGCTATTGTGTCTGCCTGGAATGCCCCTTCTGCAGCTATCCACGTAACTCCCTCCTTCACATTCTCTAGGTCTTTGCTCAAATATCAACCACCAGGAGAAAAAGCCCTGTTTGACACTCTTCTAAAGAAGTGCTTCCAATCATTTTCTAAATCCTTAATTGTTGAAGTCTCCCCACTGAATTCAACAATATCTGCCATTAAATAATATAGCTGGTTTTTCTTTGTAACTTCTCTGCCTCTTCCACAAGGCTCTGAGCTTCTAATGGACAGTAGGTTTCTCTGCTTTGTCATACTGCACTGCAGCATCCGAAACCATGCCTGTCACACAGTAAGCACCTAAAAATTATTTGTTGAATGAAGGAATAAGTAAGTCAATGACTTCCTTTTCAGTGTGTGGTTTTTTTTCCCTAATTCAGGAATAAATTTTCTGTCACAACCAAGAGTTTTAATTACAGGTTGAATATCCCTAATCCAAAAATGCAATCCAAAATACTCAGAAATCCAATGCTTTTTTCATATATTTATTTATTTATCATTTCAGTAGATTTTGGGGAACAGATGGTATCTGGTTACATGGATCCGTTCTTTGGTGGTGATTGCTGAGATTTTTGTGCACCCATCCCCTGAGCAGTGTACACTGTACCCAATGTGTAGTTTTTCAGTTCTTGCCCTCTTCCCACCCTTCCCCACAATCCCCAGAGTCCATTATAACGTTCCTGTGGCTTTGCATTCTCATGGCTTAGCTACCACTTTTAAGTGATAACATATAACATTTGTTTTCCATTACTGATTTACTTCACTTTGAATAATGGTCTCCAACTCCATCCAGGTTGCTTCCATATTGATTTCTTTTCATGGCTGAGTAGCACACCATCACATGTATGTATGTATGTATGCATGTATGCATCCATGCATGTGTGTATTTGGGTGGATGTAAAAGGGTTCCCTTTTCACCACATCCACAACATCTATTTTTTTTAGCTTTTAACTATAGCCATTCTTGCAGTAGTAAGGTAGTATGATCATCTCAATAGACACCAAAAATGCATTTGAAAAAATCCAGCATCCATTTATAATTAAAACCTTCAGCAAAATTAGGATAGAAGAGATATACCTTAAGGTTTAAAAAAGCTCTCTATGATAAACACACAGCCAACATTATACTGAACAGGGAAAAGTTGAAAGCATTCCCTCTGAGAGCTGGAACAGACAAGGTGCCTACTTTCACCACTTCTATTCAGCATAGTACCAAAAGTCCTAGTAAGAGCAATCAGACAAGAGAAATAAATAAAGAACATTCAAATCTGTAAAGAGGAAGTCAAACTGTAATTGTTCGCCAACGATATGATTTTATACCTAGAAAACCCTAAAGACTCACCCGACAAGCTCTTAGACCTGATAAATGAATTCAGTAAAGTTTCAGGATACAAAATCAATGTACAAAAATCAATGGTACTGCTCTACACAAACAGTGATGAAGCTGAGAATCAAAATCAAGAACTCAGCCACTTTTATAACAGCTGCAAAATATAAAAAATAAAATACTGCAAATAACATTTATGTGCATGTATCTTTTTAATAGAATGATTTATACTCCTTTGAGTATAAACCCATAATGGGATTGCTGGGTCTTTGAGGAATTGCCACACAATCTTCCACAATGGCTAAACTAGTTCACACTTCCTCCAACAGCATAAAAGTATTCCCTCTTCTGCCTAGCTGTGTAGTATTGAGCAAGTCCCTTGACCTCTCCAGGCCTCTTTCGTAAAAAGAGATAAGTAAGATAGATGCTTGTAACATTGTCATGAGACTTATATGAATAATTAAACATACTTTTATTTAAACAAAATAATAAAATACATAGGAATATACCTAACCAAGGACATAAAAAGTCTCTACAAGAAAACTACAAAAACCTGCTGAAAGAAATCACAGATAACATAAACAAATGGAAACATATTCCATGCTCATAGATTGGTGAATCAATATTGTGAAAATGACCATACTGCCAAAAACAATCCATAAATTCAATGAAATTCCCATCAAAATACCATCATAATTCTTCACAGAACCAGAAACAAATAATTCTAAAATTTATATAGATCCAAAAAAGAGCCCACATAGTCAAAGCAAGACTAAGCAAAAAGAACAAATAGGGAGACATCACATTACCTGACTTCAAACTATCCTACAAGCCTATAGTTACCAAAACAGCATGATGCTGCTGTAGAAACACAGACCAATGGAACAGAATAGAGAACCCAGCAATAAAGCCAAAGGCAGTCAACAGATGTATAACAAAGCAAAAATAAATGCAAGATGTAATAAAGACTTACATTTAAGACCTGAAGCCATAAAAATTTTAGATGATAACTTCAGAAAAACTCTTCTGAGCATTGGCTTAGGCAAAGAGTTGATGACCAAGGACCCAAAAGCAAATACAACATAAACAAATATAAACAGATGGGACTTAATTAAACTAAAAAGCTATGCACAGCAAAAGAAACAACTGGCAAACCCAACAAACTTTTGAAGCACTGACACAATTCCACAATTTGGAAATTCCACACTTGAATTCATTTGATGGATCATACTCAAAATGCAGATGCACAACACAATTCATTCAGCTTCCACAAAGTAAAAAGTCCCTCCCACACTCCTTCAGCTGTGATACATCTTTTCTGCACAAGGCCAGGTTCCCCAACCCAAGCAGGCCAACCAACGACGGTGATAAAATTAAAACTTTGTTTCAGGCACAAAATTATTTAAAATTTTGTATAAAATCACTTTCATGAAATGTGTATAAAATGTATGTGATGCATCAATGCATTTTATGTTTAGACTTGGGCTGCATCTCTGCGATATCTCATTATATACATGCAAATATCCACAAATCTGAAAAAAATCCAAAACACTTTTGGTTCCAAGTATTTCAGATAAGGTATATGCAACCTGTATTAGAGTAGTATTATGGAATTCTCATGATACAGAATTTGGAGGCTTACATGGTTAAGCAAAAAGTAAATGTAGAAAGAGATTTAAAAGTCAGTCTCAAACTAACCACAGAGTTCTTAAAAGCTTGCCCCTAGTGCTTCCCAAATTCCAGAGTCTATCAAGGAAGGCTTAACAAAATCTTTCTTTCTGTTATGTCCATTTTTCTTCCCAGAATAATAAAATATTTTTAATAAATGGCAAAACCCCATCTATATAAAAAATTTAAAGGCCAGCCAACCACAGTGGCATGTGCCTGTGATGGGAGGTACCTGGGAGGCTGAGGTCGGAGGATCATTTGAGCTCAGGAGGTCAAGGCTGCAGTGGGCCATGTTTGAACCATTGCACTCCAGCCTGGGTAACAGAGTGAGACCCTGCATCAAAAAAAAATTAAAACTATAAACATACATAAATGAAATACATTTATTGGGAGTTCAAATAACCAGCTAAACCTCATAAGAATCTGAATAAACCATTACTGATGTTATTGATTTATACCATGTATTGAAAAGTGAATTTATATTCCTCCAGATAACTTTTTTTATATTACATTTTAGGTTTTGGGGTACATGTGAAGAACATGCATGATACTTGCATAGGTACACATGTGGCCGTATGATTTGCTGTCTTCCTGCCCTTCACCTCTATCTGGCATTTCTCCCCCTGCTATCTCTCCCCAACTCCCCACCCCCTGCTGTCCCTCCCCTATTCCCCCCAACAGACCCCAGTGTGTAGTGCTCCCCTCAATGTGTCCATGTGTTCTCAATTTTCAACACCCGCCTATGAATGAGAACATGTGGTATTTCACTTTCTTTGCTTGTGTCAGTCTGTTGAGAATAATGGTCTCCTGTCCCTACAAAGGACAGGAACTCATCGTTTTTGATTGCTGCATAATATTCCATGGTGTATATGTGCCAGATTTTCCCTATCCAGTCTATCATCAATGGTCATTTGGGTTGTTTCCAGGTCTTTGCTATTGTAAATAGTGCTGCAATGAACATTTGTGTGCATGTGTCCTTATAGTAGAACGATTTATAGTCCATTGGATATATACCCAGTAATGGGATTGCTGGGTCAAATGGAATTTCTATATCTAGGTCCTTGAGGAATCGCCACACTGTCTTCCACAATGGTTGAACTAATTTACACTCCCACCAGCAGTGTAAAGTGTTCCTATTTCTCCACATCCTCTCCAGCATCTGTTGTCTCCAGATTTTTTAATGATCGCCATTCTAACTGGCGTGAGATGGTATCTCAATGAAGTTTTGATTTGCATTTCTCTCATCATCACAACCAGTGATGATGAGCATTTTTTCATGTTTGTTGACCTCATGTATGTCTTCTTTTGTAAAGTTTCTGTTCATATCCTTTGCCCACTTTTGAATGAGCTTGTTTGTTTTTTTCTTGTAAATCTCTTTTAGTTCTTTGTAGATTCTGGATATCAGCGCTTTTTCAGGCAGGTAGATTGCAAAAACTTTTTCCTATTCTGTTGGTTGCCGATTCACTCTAATGACTGTTTCTTTTGCTGTGCAGAAGCTGTGGAGTTTGATTAGGTCCCATTTGTCTGTGTTGGCTTTTGTTGCCAGTGCTTTTGGTGTTTTAGTCATGAAGTCCTTGCCTATCCCTGTGTCCTGAATGGTTTTGCCTATATTTTCTTTTCGGGTTTTTGTGGCGTTAGGTCTTATGTTTAAGTCTTTAATCGATCTGGAGTTAATTTTAGTATAAGGTGTCAGGAAGGGGTCCAGTTTCTGCTTTCTGCACATAGCTAGGCAGTTTTCCCAACACCATTTATTAAACAGGGAATCCTTTCCCCACTGCTTGTTTTTGTCAGGTTTATCAAAGATCGTATGGTTGTAGATATGTTGTGTTGCCTCCAAGGCCTCTGTTCTGTTCCATTGGTCTATATCTCTGTTTTGGTACCAGTACCATGCTGTTTTGATTACTGTAGCCTTGTAGTATAGTTTGAAGTCCAGTAGTGTGATGCCTCCCACTGTGTTCTTTTTGCTTAGAACTGACTTGGCTATATGGGCTCTCTTTTTGTTCCATATGAAGTTTAAGGTGGTTTTTTCCAGTTCTGTGAAGAAGGTCATTGGTAGCTTATGGGGATAGCATTGAATTTTTAAATTACTTTGGGCAGTATGGCCATTTTCAAAATATTGATTCTTTCTAACCATGAACATGGAATGTTTCTCCATCTGTTTGGGTCCTCTCTTATTTCATTGAGCAGTGGTTTGTTCGTAGTTCTCCTTGAAGAGGTCCTTTACATTCCTTGTTAGTTATTCCTAGGTATTTTATTCTCTTTGTAGCAATTGTGAATGGCAGTTCATTCTTGATTTGGCTCTCTTTAAGTCTGTTATTGGTGTATAGGAATGCTTGTGATTTTTGCACATTGATTTTGTATCCTGAGACTTTGCCACAGTCGCTTATCAGTTTCAGGAGATTTTGGGCTGAGATGATGGGGTCTTCTAGATATACTGTCATGTCATCGGCAAATAGAGACAAGTTGGCTTCCTCCTTTCCTATTTGAACGTACTTTATTTCTTTTTCTTGCCTAATTCCTCTGGCTAGAGCTTCCAGTACTATATTGAATAGGAGTGGTGAGAGAGGGCATCCTTGTCTAGTGCCAGATTTCAAAGGGAATGCTTCCAGTTTTTGCCCATTCGGTATGATATTAGCTATTGGTTTGTTGTAAATAGCTTTTATTATTTTGAGATACATTCCATCAATACCTAGTTTATTGAGAGTTTTTAGCATAAAGGGCTGCTGAATTTTGTCAAGGGCCTTCTCTGCATCAATTGAGATAATCATGTGGTTTTTGTCTTTGGTTCTGTTTATGTGGTGAATTACATTTATAGACTTGCGTATGTTGAACCAGCCTTGCATCCCCGGGGTGAATCCTATTTGATCATGGTGGATAAGCTTTTTGATTTGCTGATGCAATCAGCTTGACAGTATTTTACTGAAGATTTTTGCATCTATGTTCATCCTGGATATTGGCCTGAAGTTTTCTTTTATTGTTGAGTCTCTGCTGGATTTTGGTATCAGGATGATGTAGGTCTCATAAAATGATTTGGGAAGGATTCCCTCTTTTTGGATTATTTGAAATAGTTTCAGAAGGAATGGTCACAGTTCCTCTTTGTGTGTCTGGTGGAATTCAGCTGTGAACCCATCTGGACCTGGGCTTTTTCTGTGTGGTAAGATCTTAATTGCTGCCTCAAATTCAGACCTTGTTATTGGTCTATTTATAGTTTCAGCTTCCTCCTTGTTTAGGCTTGGGAGGACACAAGTGTCCAGGAATTTATCCATTTCTTCCAGATTTACTAGTTTATGTGCATAGAGTTGTTTGTAATATTCTCTGATGATGGTTTGAATTTCTGTGGAATCTGTGGTGATTTCCCCTTTATCATTTTTTATTGCATCTATTTGGTTATTCTCTCTTTTCTTTTTTATTAATCTGGCTAGTGATCTGTCTATTTTGTTGATCTTTTTGAAAAACCAGCTCTTGGATTTATTAATTTTTGAAGGGTTTTTGTGTCTCTATCTCCTTCAGTTCTGCTCTGATCTTAGTTATTTCTTGTCTTCTGCTAGCTTTTGAGTTTTTTTGATCTTGCTCCTCTAGCTCTTTCAATTTTGATGATAGGGTGTCAATTTTGGATCTCTCCACTCTTCTCATATGGGCACTTATTGCTATATATTCCCTGATAGAGATTGCTTTAAATGTGTCCCAGAGATTCTGGTATGTTGTGTCTTCATTCTTGTTGGTTTCAAAGAACTTCTTTATTTCTGCCTTCATTTCATTGTTTATGCAGTCAGTATTCAAGAGCCAGTTGTTCAGTTTTCATGAAGCTGTGCATTTCTGGGTTAGTTTATAAATTCTGAGTTCTAACTTGATTGCACTGTGGTCTGAGAGACTGTTTGTTATGATTTCCGTTCATTTGCATTTGCTGAGGAGTGATTTACTTCCAATTATGTGGTCAATTTTAGAGTAGGTGTGATGTGGTGCTGAGAAAAATGTACATTCTGTGTATTTGGGGTGGAGAGTTCTGTAAATGTCTATCAGGTTTGCTTGTTCCAGGTGTGAGTTCAAGTCCTGGATATCCTTGTTAATTTTTTGTCTGGTTGATCTAATATTGACAGTGGAGTGTTAAAGTCTCTCACTATTATTGTGTGGGAATCCAAGTGTCTTTGTAAGTCATTAAGAACTTGCCTTATGTATCTGGGTTCTCCTGTATTGGGTCCGTATATATTTAGAATCATTAGCTCTTCTTGTTGTATCAATCCTTTTACCATTATGTAATGTCCTTCTTTGTCTCTTTTGATCTTTGTTGCTTTAAAGTCTATTTTATCAGAGCTGAGAATTGTAACTCCTGCTTTTTTTTGCTCTCCATTTGCTTGGTAAATCTTCCTCCATCCCTTTATTTTGAGCCTTTGTGTATCCTTGCATGTGAGATGGGTTTCCTGGGTACAGCACACTGATGGGTTTTGGCTTTTATCCAATTTGCCAGTCTGTGTCTTTTGATTGGTGCATTTAGCCCATTTACATTAGGGTTAGTATTGTTATGTGTGAATTTGATCCTTCCTGTTTGATGATAGCTGGCTGTTTTGCCCATTAGTTGATTCAGATTCTTCATTTTGTTGATGCTCTTTACCATTTGGTATGTTTTAGGAGTGACTGGTACTGGTTATCCCTTTCTATGAGTAATGCCTCTTTCAGGAGCTCTTATAAAGCAGGCCTCATGGTGACAAAATCTCTGAATACTTGCTTGTTGGCAAAGGATTTTACTTTTCCTTCACTTATGAAGCTTAGTTTGAGTGGATATGAAATTCTGGGTTGAAAGTTCTTATCTTAAGGATGTTGAATATTGGCCCCCACTCTCTTCTGGCTTGTAGGGTTTCTTCTGAGACATCTGCTGTGAGTCTGATGGGCTTCCCTTTGTGGGTAACCTGACCTTTCTCTCTGGCTGCCCTTAGTATTTTCTCCTTCATTTCAACACTGGTGAATCTGACAATTATGTGTCTTGGGGTTGCTCTTCTTGAGGAATATCTTTGTGGTGTTCTCTGTATTTCCTGGACTTGAATATTGGCCTGCCTTGCTAGGTTGGGGAAGTTTTTCTGAATAATACCCTAAAGAGTATTTTTCAGCTTGGATTCATTCTCTTCATCACACCTATGTACACCTATCAAACATAGATTCTTTATTTTCACATAGTCCCATATTTCTTGGAGACTTTGTTCATTTCTTTTTGTACTTTTTTCTCTAATCTTGCTTCTCATTTTATTTTATTGAGTTGATATTCGACCTCTGATATCCTTTCTTCTGCTTGGTCAATTTGGCTGTGAAACTTATGCATGCTTTGCGAAGTTCTCCTATTGTGTTTTTAAGCTCCATCAATTCACTCATATTCCTCTCTAAGTTGTCCATTCTTCTTATCATTTCGTCAAATCTTTTTTCAAGGTTCTTAGTTTCTTTGCATTGAATTAGAACATGTTCTTTTAACTCACAGAAGTTTCTCAATACCCACCTTCTGAAGTCTGATTCTGTCATTTCATCACACTCATTCTCCATACAGCTTTGTTCCCTTGCTGGTGAGGAGTTGTGATCCCTTGTAGGAGGAGAGGTGTTCTAGTTTTGGGTGTTTTCCTCCTTTTTGCACTGGTTTCTTCCCATCTTTGTGGATTTATCCACCTGTCATCTTTGTAGTTGCTGATTTTCAGATTGGGTCTCTGAGTGGACATCCAGATTGTTGATGATTAAGTTATTTCTGTTTCTTAGTTTTCCTTCTAACAGTCTGGCCCCTCTGCTGTAGGACTGCTGAGGTCCACTCCAGGCCCTGCTTGCCTGGGGATCACCTGCAGCAGCTGCAGAACAGTAAG